>JAQPCC010000080.1:600000-956446 GCA_028392965.1 Lindernia subracemosa | reverse complement strand
AAAGATATATTGAAAGTATTGAATAAAAGAAGTTGTTTATCTCTCTAATTATCTCTCTAATATTTATATAATCATCGTTAATAAAATACTTAATAGTTATAATATTTTATAACAAAACCCAGTTTGAACCATGGCAATTTAAGGATTGGTGGACACTACATACAATAATAATGTAATAAAGATGTAATAAGTGGGATAGTTGATGGGCTTCTATAATTTGATAATGATGAACTTTTGCTTTAGTCGGGCTTAAGGAGCCCAATAACCACCTTTGCCCAAATTAATGATTCGAGGAATAATGCAATAGTCTGCAAACTATGCCAACCTCATAACACACGCTAAGTTATATTCTTCTATGACAAACTCACCTAGGCTTGTCAATGGGGCGGTATTCCCCGTCTCCGCGGGGATCCGCCACGAACGAGGCGGGGAATCCCCGCGGGTAGGGGTGGGCAAACGGGTGCGGGTATCGGGTACCCGACCCGCGCCCTAAAAAATATTGAATATCAGGTGCTACTCGATACCCGTCATTAAAAAATAGGATCGGATATCGGGTAGCATTTTGCTACCCGAATTACCCGATCGGGTACCCAACCATAAATTAAAAATTAAGAAATTTATGAAAAAATAGTATAATCAATTTCTTCTAGTCATAAAATAATTAAGAATGATCTAAAATTAATTATTACTCCTCATTAAAAAAATTAAAAGAGAAATAACATATAAAAATATCATAAATATTATAAATCTTACTAAAATATTAATTAAAAAATAATAAATAAGGTACCCGATACCCGACCCGACATGTATCCGACAAAATAGGGTATCCGATATACATTGGGTCGGGATCAGGTAAGAAATCACTACCCGCCTTAGTCGGGTACCCGATCCGAATATCCCGACCCCGTCAAAAATCCGACCAGCGCCCACCCCTACCCGCAGGGCGGGGACGGGGCGAGATCTCCCCCGTTGACCATGAACCAAAAAACTATTTTTTGTCATTTGATTTTCATATTAATTTTAGAAATAAATGGACCATTCTTTCTACATAAAAAATATCCTAATTAGAGATTTGTGCAGCTGACAAAATGCACATGCCATATATATATGATACAACTTACACGGATGTATTTGTTTTGAAGTGTGATTATTGACAATATAATTTGCTGCAATTATTTATGCATCGATGAACTAATCAACGCACGCAGCAACATCACATGGTGTCCTATTTTTCATTTTTTTATTTCTTCTGTATTCTCTCGGGGGATAATCATGAAACATAGTACTTTCTTTTTTCGAATTAATTCGTAGGCGGCAATAAAATTGCTTAAATTAAAAAATCCAAATAGGAAATGGGCGCCAAAATCTCAAATTACCCAAATATATATATAAATAAATAAATATATTCATCAGCTCCCAATAAATATGCTCAGTCCCTAATTTCCATGCACTCAATCATCGCCAGCTCAGCAATCGTACCACATGATTATTCCTCTGTATGCCACTTTGGCTGGCGACTTGAAGAAGAAGAAGAAGAGAAAAAATATCTCAAAAGAAATAATTATTACATATACATATCTTAATGAGAGTTTTAAGTCCTCATTCATTAGATTGCCTAAGAATTATATTTAATTCTCGGAGTATTTAATTTTAGAAAACTTATTAAATTAACACACAACGAGCTTCTTACCTTACCGTACTGTAGTAAAAATTACAGCAGCAGCACTCTCCTCACGCTTTGCCGCCTCTTTCCTCTCTTTTTTTCCATTTTTCCTAAAAATGGAAGCCCTCTTCAAAATATATATACAACATACGCAATAACGTATCCTTTTCATTTATATTCCACTCGCCGTTTTCTCTTCCTCTCCTCAGTTAAAAAAGCGTCGTTTTCTCTTCTCTCGAAGCTTTTTTCTTCTAACAAATGGGTTTTTCTAAGGCAGCTGCTGAGCCGTGCAAAGAATCAAAATGGGTTGTGGCCGGAATAGCAATAGTGAGTTCGTCGGTGAAGCCCATTTCAACGAAGAAGCAGGACGAGGACGGCGAGGGCTCGCCGGCCAAGACGCCTACTCTTCGCGAGTTTAGGATACCTGAGAAGCTGCCGTGCCCGCCTCCTCCGAGGAAGAGAAGGCCGGCAGCCAAGTGTAGTGGCGGCCCGAGGGAGTTCTTCAACCCGCCTGACTTGGAGTCTGTGTTTATGACTAGGAGCTTCTGATTTGACCACGCCGTCTGAGGCTTGGGGAGGTGTTATTCTCTGATGATTAATTACTAGTGAAGCTTTAACTCTTTTTCTTTTTCATTTCCGTTAGTTTAGGGCTGTTAGGTTATAGATCTTTATGGTTAGTTCTATTATATTATTTTTTGGTGTAATGAAGTACAGCAGTTTAATTATCCTTTGATGTTACTTAAAATTAGTTCAAGAAATCATTGTTCAAGACCCTCCGTGCCGTTTCATTACCTTTTGAGTTTTGAGATATATTTCTAGGTTTTAAGGTCGATATAAAGATTGTGAATGAGCACTGTTCTTTAATACAATCATCATTAGTACTTCCATTGCATGAATAGGATAAAAAAGCAGGCAATGAAATGAAAACAATCAGAATTATATCTTTTTTATTTGGGACATATTGTGATTTGGACGCTTGTAAGAAGCTTTAGAATCGTAATATAATATCATTATATATCTCAGGACAAATGCATATGTTTAGTCCCATTTCGTTGTTTCATTCAAATAATTTTAAATCAAACTGATCCCACCAAAAACTTGCAGCATATACATAAATCCAACGTGCTTTTGTATGGCCAAGTCGAGGCAGGCCAATAATATGATATGTTCAAGAGAGGGTCATAAAAAGGACAAAAGAAGGTTGCTCACATAATTGGGTGTGTTTTGATTAGTAAGAATCTTATGCGCTGTCGACCCTTTTTCTTGGTTGGCTTCATACTCCACGAATTCTATTAGCCCACGTAAATATATCTTGTTAGCTACATATATACATAGCATAGGTATGTCAGTAGCATCGATGCTTGTAAGTATAGTAAGCAGCTTAAACCCTAATATACGAGGAAGATGAAGTCATCTTGTTCTTGTATTTCCAAACAAAAGCTGTAATAAGATAATTAGTTTGCTCCAAGAAAGTATTTAGTGTTGTTATAGTTTTATGATTTCATCGGATTCCTCCAAACAATTACTATCAAAGTTTCCTTTTTTTTTTTTTACTGTCGACGTTTGCTTAGTTCAAGGAAACATCATCTGTGCCACAAAAACCAAACCAAAAAAAGTATTTCTTTAATGCACTAGTTATTGCCCTTTGTGTTTTTTTCTTTCCCTTCGTTGCACTGTGAAGTGTGAAGACTATTGGCGTAATTAGTGGTATGCTATATATGGTATATCAATTAGTGATTTATTGTATAGTAAATATGGTAAATATTCTTTGAGTTATAGTAAGCTGTAATTAGGGAATTGATTTATGCGTTTATGTTGTATATAACGATAGCAACTCATCAATACAGAGAACGTTCAAAGATATTGTCTGTTCCGTTCCTTTTTACATGGTATCAGAGCCATGGCGGATGAAAATAACAGAGGAGTCGATGTTGATAATCTCGTGCGGTGCAAAACCATCTCGCCGTACGACATCACTGCAAACGACAATCCCGGAATTGTGATCACCCAAGTTCAATTCAGGGGTGAAAACTATGACGAGTGGTCTCGTTCGTTACGAACTGCTCTACGTGCCAGGAAAAAATATGGATTTGTAGATGGGACAATTCTCTGTCCTAGTGATGATTCACCGGATCTCGAAGACTGGTGGACGAACAACTCTCTTCTTGTGGCGTGGATCATGAACACCATCGAGCCGTCCCTTCGCTCGACGATCGCGCACATGGAAGTAGCTGCTGATCTTTGGAGAGACATCAAAGATCAATATTCTGTGGAGAACGGGCCTCGCATCCAGCAGTTGAAGGGAGAATTAATTCGTTGTACGCAGAAAGGATTGAGTGTGACTGCATATTTTGGTAAGCTGAAAAAATTGTGGGAAGACTTGGCTAATTTTGATCGCTTCCCGATGTGCTCGTGTGGACTGTGTGCTTGTAATCTTGGTGTGGCTATAGAAAAGAAAAAGGAGGAGAAAATTCACCAATTTCTTCTTGGACTGGATGATAATCTGTATGCTACTGTTCATTCTAATGTGTTGGCGCAAGACCCGCTCCCGTCTTTGCACAAAATCTTTTCTATCATGCTTCAGGAAGAACGTATGCAGTCGGTCGCTCGTGGAAAGGAAGCAGTGACTGATGTCATGAGTTTCGCTGTGAACGTGACTTCCAAATCCGATGGTGGTGCGTCCGGTGTTACAGGTTCGGGTGGTGTGCGGGACCGTCGGAACCAGGACGTGAAAAAGGGGGGACATTGTACTTACTGTAACCGAGGAGGGCATGACTTTGATGGATGTTTTGATCGTATCGGATACCCTGAATGGTGGGGAAATCGTCCTCGTGGTTCGTCGGGGAAGAGGCGGAACTGGGCGTGGGCGAGGCAACGCTGCCCGCGCGCATGCTGTGGTGGCTGGTCGGGACGAATCGGGGAAATCCGGTGCCGTTGTGACAGGTTTAAGCGCAGAACAGTGGGGGACTCTTGTTGAGATGTTGAACTCCGCCAAAACAGCCCCGAATGAGGCTTTGACTGGTAAGCGGTTTTCTGTCCAATGGATGTATGATTGCGGTGCGACGCGGCACATGACGGGCTCGCTTAATTTTTTGACGGAAGTACGGGATATCGATGCTTGTCTTGTGCGGCTAAATGGGCAGCATATAAATGCTACTAAATCTGGGGTTGCGATTCTTAGCAGCAAAATTGTTTTGGAAAATGTTCTTTTCGTTCCAGGCTTAGAATGTCATCTGATTAGCCTGTCTCAGTTGCTCAAGGACTCATCTTGCACTGCGTATTTTACTCACAATAATTGTGTTGTACATGACCTAAATTCGAGGACGCTGATTGGCGCGGGTGAACAGAGAGAGGGGCTTTATTTTTTTCGGGACGTTGCAACGATCGCGGCAGTGAATGATGTTAGTTCCGAGTCTTTTGATTTGTGGCATCGTCGTATGGGACATCCGTCTTCTCAAGTAGTTAAATTACTTCCTCATGTTGCATCTAATAAAAGTTGTGATTCGTTGAATAAAGCTTGTGATATATGTTTTCGGGCCAAGCAGTCTAGAGATAGTTTTCCTATCAGTGAAACTAATACTCGTTCGGTATTTCAGTTGGTTCATTGTGATTATGGGGCCCATATCGCACCCCAGCGTTCTCTGGCGCTCGGTATTTTCTAACAATTGTGGATGATTTTTCTCGAGCTACTTGGGTTTTCTTATTAATTGATAAGAAAGAGGTATCTATTACTTTACAAAATTTCTTTGCCTTGATTAAACGACAGTTTGGGAAACTAGTAAAGGTGGTTCGTAGTGACAATGGCACTGAGTTCACCTGTATGCGTTTTTCGTGAACAAGGCATTATGCATGAGACATCGTGTGTAGGTACTCCGCAACAAAATGTGCGAGTTGAGCGCAAGCATAGGCATCTTCTTAACGTTGCTCGTGCTCTACGTTTCCAAGCCAATCTGCCTATTGAGTTCTGGGGCGAGTGTGTGTTGACGGCCTGCTATTTAATCAACCGTACTCCCACTCGTATCTTGCACGGTAGAACACCGTGTGAAATTCTGTATGGTAAACCACCGTCTTTTGTTCATCTTCGTGTTTTCGGGTGCTTGTGCTATGTGCATAATCAAGATCGTCATGGCGATAAATTTGTGAGTCGTAGTAGAAAATCTGTGTTTGTTGGGTATCCTTTCGGGCGAAAAGGTTGGCGTATGTATGATCTTGAGAAGAAGGATTTTTGTGTCTCGTGACGTGGTTTTTTGAACATGAATTTCCTTTTCTTGCACCGAAACTGGCTCTACGACTCCTACTTTACATTATCCATCGCAAGTAGTGTTGGATGACGATAATGATATGTTTGGTGATGGTTGTGTCGACGTTACGGATTCAGTTGTATCTCCTGTTGATGATGCCATTGTTTTGCCCTCGGAGGACCGGGGGGGTGATCCTTCTAATGATGTGGTTGTCGAGACTCTTGGTCGTGGTTGTCGGACCAAAGTTCCTTCGACTCGTCTTCAAGGGTATGTTGTCAACACTGTTCGCGTTACTAGCCCCTCTCTTAGTTCACATGTTCCGTTACCCCCCTCAGGTACTCCTTACCCTATAAGCAATTATGTGAAGTGTGATTCTTTTTCGTCCTCGTATCGGCATTTTTTGGCAGCGGTTGCTACATGTGTTGAACCTCGAACTTTTGCCGAGGCTGTGAAAGATCCACTTTGGCGTCCAGCCATGCAACAGGAAATTCAAGCTTTGGAAGCTAATGGTACTTGGACTCTCGCTTCCTTACCTAGTGGCAAAAAGTCTATTGGTTGTAAGTGGGTTTTTAAAATTAAGTATTATTCTGACGTGTCCATTGAGCGCTACAAAGCTCGGCTGGTAATTTTGGGAAATAGACAGGTTGAAGGTATTGATTATAATGAAACTTTTGCTCCAGTTGCCAAGATGGTCACTGTTAGTACATTCTTGGCGGTTGCTGCGGCTCGACGTTGGGAGCTTCATCAAATGGATGTTCACAACGCTTTTCTGCATGGTGACTTGGATGAAGAAGTTTACATGCAGTTGCCACCTGGATTTTCTACACAATATCCGGGTAAAGTATGTCGTTTGCGGCGTTCATTGTATGGACTGAAACAAGCACCTCGGTGTTGGTTTGCTAAATTGACTTGCGCTTTGCAACGATATGGTTTTCATCAGTCGCATGCGGATTATTCTTTTTTTTTTACTTTTCATCGTGGAAATGTGCAGCTTCATGTTTTGGTTTATGTGGATGACCTAATTGTATCTGGGAACGACGGCCATGCAATACAGTTGTTCAAGGATTATTTGAGTCGTTGTTTTCACATGAAGGATTTGGGGGCTCTCAAGTACTTCCTTGGTATTGAAGTTGCTCGTAATCCTTCTGGTCTATTTCTGTGTCAGCGGAAGTACACTTTGGACATCATTTCCGAAGCAGGATTATTAGGTTCTAAGCCTGCTGCTTTTCCTTTAGAACAGAATCATCAACTTGCTTTGGCCACTGATGAGCCTTTGTCTCACCCGGATCGTTATCGTCGTTTGGTTGACCGTCTTATATATCTCACTGTTACGAGACCGGAGTTATCTTACAGCGTCCACACTCTTGCCCAGTTTATGCAGAAACCGTTACACTCTCATTGGAATGCCGCCCTCAGAGTGGTACGGTTTTTGAAGAATCATCCTGGACAAGGTCTTTTCTTTAGTGCCGACTGTGACTTACAACTTAATGCGTGGTGCGACTCTGATTGGGCTAGTTGTCCGTTGACTCGTCGATCTCTGACTGGTTGGTGTATTTTTTTGGGTAATTCTCCTATTTCTTGGAAAACGAAAAAACAACCAACTGTTTCTCGCTCGTCCGCCGAGGCTGAATATCGCTCTATGGCTTCTACTATTTGTGAGTTGAAATGGTTGAAGTCTTTGTTGTCATGTCTTGGTATTCCACATCCGCCTCCGATTCGTCTTCATTGTGACAGTCAATCGGCTTTACATATAGCTGCGAATCCGGTGTTTCATGAGCGTACGAAACACATTGAGATCGATTGTCATTTTGTTCGAGACGAGATTCTCAAAGGACTTGTTTCTCCAACCTATGTGCCTACGCGATTGCAACTAGCTGATATATTTACTAAAGCATTAGGTCAAGCTCAGTTCGAATTTTTACTTGGCAAGTTGGGTGTTCGAAATCTTCACACTCCAACTTGAGGGGGGGGGGGGGGGGGGGTATTGGCGTAATTAGTGGTATGCTATATATGGTATATCAATTAGTGATTTATTGTATAGTAAATATGGTAAATATTTTTTGAGTTATAGTAAGCTGTAATTAGGGAATTGATTTATGCGTTTATGTTGTATATAACGATAGCAACTCATCACTACAGAGAACAACTTTCGTTCAAAGATATTGTCTGTTCCGTTCCTTTTTACAAAGACGTTAAAAATAGATTGATTCATCAGTACTATTTTAATGTTTTACTGTTGCTGACTCCCATAATTCATCTTGGTTTCCCCAAACCATTTGACATACGTAATAATATATGTATATATATATATATATATATTATCTTAACTTTGTATTATTAATATTCCGCCTTATCTCTTGCAGGCCCCCCTTACCATTATTACATTTTACTGTTTGATCTTTTTAATGATTTTTTATTGCTTGGGGTGAACCCTTTTCATCTTGATAAATCTTGTTTTCATATTGACTTAATTCTTTGCATTATTAGTCAAACCTTTGAACAACTTCATGGAAAGACGCTTACTTTGTAGAAAGTCTAACATGAACGAACTGCTGTCAAGCATCTGATTCCTGATTGTCCGTAGTAGCTAATCACGCATATGATTTATTAGGAAGTAATTCAAGTTTCGGACCAAAATATATTGATATATATATATATATATTAGCGATAAACTCAGAAGATCAACACTATTATTATTATTATTATTATTATTATTATTATTATTATTATTATTATTATTATTATTATTATTATTATTATTATTATTATTATTATTTATGTAATTAATTTATAAGTATAATATGAATACATTGAAATAGTCGAGGGCCGAGGAGTCGGAGAGATATTAGACCAATACACACATGGGCCAACAGAGGAATCCAATGGAGGAGGATGATGAGATTCTCTAATTATGAACAATCATTTTATTATTATATTATATGGATAATCATGTTAATACGGTAATTCTATTCACATATTTTTTATTTTACTTTATACACTCCTTTCTATTTTTAATAAAAAAACGTATTCAATTATTCAATTTTCAACTTTGACTAATTATCTATTAGTTATATTCTTTCATCTCTTTATTTATTACACCTGTTCAACGTCTAACATTAATAACACCACTAATCTTTCCATATATATTAATATGGGAGAATTTGTTTTTTTTTTATGTTATATGTTTTTATATTTTCAATATCTATAATAGATAAATGTTGTATTATATTTATATGGAATCATGCATTTGATTAAATCAACTTCCCATCGTTATTTCATTGTTTATATTTTTTTTGGAGTATTTCATTGTTTATTTAAGCGTATTATAAAGGTTAAAAATATGAATATTTTTTTAGCATAAATTATAGAGTAACACTTTTATTAAAAATTTAAAAACTTTAATATTTTTTAAAATTAAGTGTAAAAATGTAAATTAACATTAAAATATATAAAAATAAAATAACAAATGATATTTGATGAAAATTGGGTAAAATAAGTGTTGTGGATCTCAATGTGTTAATTAAGATATATTAATAAATTTATAGATGCTAAAAATATGCTAAAGGCGAAAGGGTGATGTTAAATAAAAACTGTCAAAAATTTTGATTTGTCACCTTTAATTGTTATCTTACTTTTCTATTTATAATTTATTTTAATCTGAATCATTACTATTTTACTCATTAATTTTTTATTTGTTATAATTATATCCTCATAGTTTTTTTTTTTTACATATTTTAAAATGATATTTCATCTATTTTTTTAGGTAAATGATAATTTTATTCTATAATATTAATTCGACAAAATATTTACAAGGGAATCAATAAAAAAAATTTCTAAAAAAATATGAAGTAACATGTCAACAATAAACATAGATCTACTAATATCATAAATTACAATCACTTTTTCAAATAATATTATCATCAACGCTAACACGATTCAAATTTCTCAATCCTATTTTAAAATATCATTACAAACGATGAACAATGCACATACAGACTCATGCCATCGAAACCGTTCGACGTGCCCCCAACAGCAAGATACAATGCTCCACCAACCAAAGCCGTCGTTTCTTTTTACCTCTGATGCCGCGTCTCAATGGCACGACGGTCAAGCCAAGCACATAGGAAGGACACAAGGAGCAGTGCCTCCCTATTCGTGACGTTGGCAAAGTTTGTTACAAGACATAAGGCAGAGTCCTACGATACGAAAGCAGAAGCTATGGCTGCTGACTGACTTGAGGAGGGTCCATTTTCTTGATGGTCCCAAATCAAAAGGTTCATCGATGGAGTGGAATTATTAGTCTGATTAATGAAAAATAAGGGGGGAAGTTGTACTGCAAATCACCTCCATAAGTCCATGCGAAGAACTGTTATTTGCAGTGTCATTTTCCATGACTCAAATGCAGGAAGATGATAGGAGACTTATCAGGGATGTTGTCTTTCTCCTCCGTCTTTGGTTTGTCAGTATCAGAAGGTTTCGCCGAGGCCGCCGGCGTCTGAATATAGAGCAGCAGCAGCAGCAGCAGCAACCAGTGGAAGGAGAGCAATGAGCAACACAAATGGAATCAAAAGTATACAACAGAGAACTGCCCAAAGTGGATTTAAAGTTCTAGCCATGAAACACAACTGCTATATATTCCTCCATATTTTGAATCTGCAGCAAGCCAAGAATTATAAGGCGTGACCATTACGACGACAGCTTCCTTCCCATCAGGAGATCTAAAATTCCAACTGTAATGACCCCATGAGATGGGTAATAGAAGAAGCGATGGAATTCCTGCCACGCAGCATAACCACTCTGCAAATTTAGGGGAATAAATTGAAAATTATGGTTTGCGTGAGAAATCGAGCTGTAAACGTAAAGTAAAAGAACTATTCTGTACCCAATCACTACACTGTGATCTACGAGGAACATGCCGACGAGCCTGACCGGTCGACGATTTGACGGCTGGTTCATTTTCCGTCGTCGTCCCCAAGATCACTTCAAACTCCAAAGATGGTTAAAGTTCAAACCTTTCTCACCGAATTTGGGCAGAGGACGACGTCGCCATCTCTCAATTTCATGTATATGTTACAATTATCCAACTGATCAAATGAACTATCCCCAGTTCAAAGGCCGAGGATGGATCAATGTGTAAGAAGTTAACATCTTTATTTATGTTTTGTTTTTATTGCAATAGTATAGATAAATAATAAAACCTTCAAAGGCACTAAACTAAACAATGGCTGCAATCATCTTCTGTACATCGAATGCAAAATCACGAGCTATATTACAAAGCAATCTATCTATCCATCCATCCATCTCATCAAGTCCTGAGTTTCGAGATCATCTCCTCCACGGCCTGCACCGAAGCTCCGCCATGGCCGATCATCTCCCATCTGTCAATCTGCCTCATGACCTCACGCAGCTTCACGTTCTTCTTACACTTCTTAACCTTCTCCGAGGAGGACGTCGACGCCGACCCTTCGCATTCTCGCAGGAGCAAAAGCAGAGCTTTGGCGTTCTCTCTGGCCCGCCACGTGCCGTCGACGCTCAGCTTCAACAGTCCAGGCACCGCGCCTTCCTTCAATATCATGCCTCGGTATCTCTCTCTGCAGCTCTTACATATTGCCTCAAGAATGGCCGCCGCGAGTTCTTGGCACATCGAAGAGCCCTCTTCGATGGCCTCCACGAGCACCCCTATTGCCCCCTCCATTTCACTGACCTGAGAGAGAGAGAGAGAGAGATTGTAGGGTGAGTTAATCTTCTTTTTTCTTTTTTTATTACTAAATGGGATGTTCGATTGATCAAAGGTAGATAGAAATACCTGATTTAAGGCTGCATTGGATGAAGAGACGATAGATTCGACCAAAGCCATGGCCTTCTCGGCCAGCTCGGAGGAGTTGTCGGATTCATATATCAACTGAATGAGGACTGCCAAGCCATCTGAGAGTAGGATTGACGGAATGATCTCAGCGCAAGTCGAGAGGTTGTGCAGAGTTGAGATGATATCGAACTTGGCTTGAACGCTGGTATTGGAATTCAGTAGCTCCAGGATAAGCTGAACCACCCCGCAAGCTGCGATTTCTTGCTTGTTGGCCGAACAAGAGGAGAGGATCAAGAGGGCCGCCATGGATAGCTCGATCAACGGCTCGTTTTCGCATCTTAGGGTGTTTAGAATCGCAGGGATTGCCCCGCATTTTACCATCCGATGCTTGTTCCTACATAAGGAAAGAAAAGTTGTCTTTTTTTGAAACCATGAATGGGAATTACTAACAAAGTTGTACAACGGTTGTTTCGTTGTTTTCTTTTTTCCTTACCTCTCACTGCCAAAGGCGAGGTTGAGGAGAGCTAGCAGGGAAGCTTCGACAGACTCGAAATCAAACTGCTGCCGACGGATCATGGCGACCAGCGAAGAAATGACGACGACGCCGACATCATCGGACAGCTTCTGCTTCTGTTTCTTGCCGAGCTTTCCGATCTCTCGGGCAGCGAGGATCTGAGCTTCTCTTTCCCCTGACACGAGGGCTTCTAACATGGCCATCCTCCTTTTTGATCTGAAGATGGTCCAACCCAATTGCCCTCGTGTTAAGGTTTTTCTTCTTCTGTAATTGGATATAACTGAACTACCTATATACTGCCTATGTGAGATGAGAGGTGTGATTGCTTGAGAAGAATGCAAGGTAATGAAGTAGTAGTCCCTTTATTAAATTTTCTATTTTTTTCTTTCTTTTTCCCTTTCCTTTTGAATGTGAGTGATGAGGTGAGGGGTGGCCTTTGTTTGAGTTAGACGCAAGGGACTAATCCTCTCTCTCTCTCTCTCTCTCTCTCTTTCTATATATATATATATATATATTCATATGAGATTTATGATGGTGTAATAACTACAAGTGCGGGAATATCTTGGAATGAAATCTTTCTCTTTCCATTTATGGAAGTAACCGACGTCTGCTTTAAGGTACGTGCAGCGTCGCTAGTGGGCGTCGCTGTCGAAGAGTAGAAGCTTCAAACTAAATGATTATAGTTACTGTAATAATAATAATTAATATTAATTTAAACTGCGTTTTTTCTCTTTTCCTTCCATTATAATAACTAATAATAATACAGAGTTACTTCAAAGATACATACATGTGCAAACGTCCGTATTACCATGGACTAAGGTTGTTTCTGCGTGGGAATTGGTCGACAAAATTGTGAGTCTGCTTCGAGAACTGCAAAGGGAGTACATTACAATACATAGTATGCGTTGGTAAATATAGAAAAGATGGGGGACATGAAAGCCGTTATGTTATGCGTAATATGGGGGGGGACGTATTTGTTTTGTCATCTCTTGCATATATACGGCGGTTGGAAACCGTCGAGAATTTAAAAAAAAATATATATAGTTTTCATTAAGATCCATATTACTAATAGAGATGCAAACGGCAGTAATTAGGCTTGGCAAGGGAGGGTTCCCATCCCATTCTCGGCAGAGATATGCTCCGATTGCGGCAAAGATTTCCCGTTTCTTCTCTGTATAGTCAGAGTGGGAAAATTTTATTTTAGTTGGCGGGGGCGGTGGATCAGTAGTAGTTAGGCTTGAAAAGGGGTGGGGTTCGTCGTTTCGTGCGAAGATCCGCTCCGACTGGTGCAGTGATTTTTCGTTTTTCTCTCTGTAGAGATGGGTCTGCCTCGTGGGATCCCCGTACCGTTCTTAATGAGGATTTTTTTTTCCAGTCCCGATGTATTTTCACTCGATCTTGCTATGAGCTAGCCCCCTAAAGGCTTAATTGTGCCACACACTCCGGTGGTGGAACTAATTTCCGGAGCCAAATGAATTGGTTTTCCGGAGCCAAATGAATAGGTACTAAACCCAACTGACAACGATAGTTATGAGAAATAAATTTCATGGGGACTACTCAAGGAATTGTGGGAGGGGAAATTCGATCCCACGACCTAACCCACAAATCCTTAAGGTCTCCTCCCTGACCACTAGATCAAAGCTTCATTGGCTGTCAATTAGGTTATGATTAATTGAATTATTAAACTACCCTTATCGACGTTCCAAACCTTAATATCTCATATCTTCTCTCTTTCTTGCCCTTTTCACAGCACTTAAAGTGCATGAAGATAGAGAGAGATCAAATCCACCTATTTGTATGTATTTTCTCATGTTTAGTGTTGACTTTATTTCCCAAATGGAAGTATTGAACTTATAATCGAGATTTGTTTTAAATATTTTACATGTATTTTTATTTATGTTTTATTGTAATTTTGTCGAATACATTTTATTTTATTTTTTGTTATTGTTGAAGTTACTATATAGAGGGAAAAATATATACAAACTAAAGAGGAAGGGCAGGGATTTTCTATGGGAATAGGAACTGCGACAAATCTATACCAGGACGTCGTCCGGGAGAAATTTCTCCCCGTTTGGGATGAGGATTAACCCCTCCGCCCCATCGCCAAGCTTAGTAATAATTAACTCCGTATGGGATATTCCAACGGTCATCTTCAACGTGGAGCCTTTGATAGGTGTAAGAAGTTTCATTTACCCTCTGCTCTCGATGTTATGTTTTTGTATGGACATAAAACATGTTATTGAGCAGATTAAGATATCTTGCCATCAGCAAAACTTAACCTCTAATTTAATGTCGCTGTCCAACCTACGCAGCATTTCGTACAGACCCGAGCCTCGGTGAGATCCGTCGTTAACTACGAAACTGCAAACCTCGTTCCTCAGTTCAATCGTGCTCCGAGCAGCCACCTTCTTCAACCGTTTTTCCTCGACCATGTTTCTGATCTCGGCCACTTTGTCCCATTTCTCACCGATGGCGTACATATTCCTCGACAGCATGTAATGGCCCGCATGGTGAGAATCCATTTCGATCAACTTATCAGCAGCTGCTTCTCCCAGCTCCGTGTTCCCATAAGTCTTGCACGCACCTAAAAGAGCAGCCCAGACGTTTTCTCCGACGTTTTCGGGCATTTGGCCGATGAATTCAAACGCCCTGTCCAGTTCTCCGATGCGGGCAAGGAGGTCGGCTACTATGCCGAGGTGTTTTGGGTTGGGTGGGATTTTATAGTCCTTAACCATCGTAGCGAATATCTCGACTCCTTCTCTGACCAGACCGGCATGGCTACACGCGGACAAGATCGAGAGGAAAGAGACGTCGTTTGGTCTTAAAACTGCCGAATGCTGAGTCATGTAGTGAAATAGTTGTAGAGCTTCTTTGCCTCTTCCGTGGACGCCATAAGCTGCGATCATCGAGCTCCAGATAACGACGTCTTCTTCGAGTTTTGTTTCCCTGAAAACTGTAATCGAATGGTCTAACCCACCACATTTGGCGTAGGCCTCTATGAGAGAAGCAGAGATAAAAGGGTTCTTCTCTAGACCACCTCGAATAACGAGGCAATGGAAGCAACTGGTCTGATCAAGAACGCCCAACTCCGAACACGCAGTTAAAGCTCTTACCATATCAAATGCGTCGGGGCGGTATGCGCTACCCAGCTTATCCCTGAAAAGACCAATAGATTTGTGCATGATGCCATTTTGAACGAATCCATGCATCAAGGCCGAAAAGCTAACAGCGTCTTTCACGGGCATCCTCTCGAAAACCTCAAGTGCTTCTTCTGGGGCGTGGCAGGCCATGTACATGTCGATTAGTGCTGTGGATATTAATATGTTCGAATCCAACCCTTTGCCAGCAGCTAATGTATGTATTCTCCTACCGAATTCGAGATTGGGAGTAGTTTCACATGCTTGTAAGGCGCTAATAACGGCGACTGGGCTCAGCTCAACTCCTCTACCAACCATTTCGTCGAATAGTTCTAGAGCTTCACCTCCATAGCCATGGTGAGCATAGCAGGTAATCATAGTACCCCACGTAATTGAATCTTTCTTTTCCATACTCTCAAACAAGTTAGCTGCAGCATCTACACTACCTGCCTTTTGATACAGATTCACCAAAGCATTTGATAAAGAGAGCCCTTGCTCCAAGCCTAGTTTGATAGCATAGCCATGTATATTTCTCCCTACGTTCAGATTAAACGTCCGTGCACAAGCAGATAACACACTAATCAAAGCCACATCGTCTACCTCGACCCCTTCGGCTGCCACCATTCGTGCAAAAATATCGAGGGCACTTTCAAACTTACCATTCTGCTCGTACCCAGCGATCATAGTAGTCCGTAGAACACCATCGGGCTCTGCATACTCTTCAAACACGCTCAACGCATCGTCCATCTCCCCACATTTTGAATATAGTTCTACAAGACCTGACCCGACAAACAAGTCTTCGCCAATCCAATCACACTTTTTGGCAATCCCATGAACGGTCTTGCCAAAGTCAAGAGCTTTTAACGAACCACATGCCTTCAACGCAATGTGCGTGGTATGAGCATCCCATATTCCGCATGAATGCATATAAGAAAGCAGACGCAAGGATTCTTCGAACTGTTTCTCTCTGCAGTAAGATTTAACCAAGCAGTTCCAGACGTATACAGATCTGTGAGACGTTTCGTCGAACAGTTTGCGAACTGCGTGAAGGGCCGCGAATTTGGCGTAGAGATCAATGAGCTTTGATGTACAGAAGGCATCTTGCACGAGGCCTGCTTTGACGGCGAGGCAATGCAGCTGAGTCAAAGATTCTTCCCTCTTACACTCCTTGAATAATTTGTTGAGCAACTGCCTAATTATCATGTAACGAATAAAAAAAAAGAAGCAAAAATACAATCTTTAGCTAAACTATTGCATCGACTTCTTACAATTCGGACAATATGGAAGACGCCGATCCCTATCTACCGGCAACAATAAAGAGTTGTCTGAGTTCTGACTAGTTAAGGTTATATAGACCTCCGAAGCAAAATGAGTTTCAGAAAAAATCCTTACTAATTGGAACATAACGGATTAAATGGTTATGTTAAATACGAAACAAAATAATAATTAATAGAATAATGATTGTGTAATCATTAAAGTAATTGATCACTAATTCATATTCTTACTATAACAATTTTTAATTTTTTTTACAGCTTGTCATAGTGGCTGAGTACCCTTCATACGAATTTATACCCTTGTTACAATTTTACAGCGTATTATAATGACTGAGTATAGTTGAGTAAGGATTTGAATTTGTAACATACTGAATACACAATCATTGTTCTATACTACATTCTTTTCAAATTATAAAATGACAATTAAAATTAATGTCGTAAAGAAGATCTCAAGAGAATATTATTTAAAATTTGATTTGGTTAAAAGCCAATTTTAAAAGGAAAAAAAAAAACCCTCGTTTTATGTATTTCGTGGGTCGTATCTTACTATCCAAAGATTTAGTCTTACTTATTCACTTGCTTATATTAGTGTCTGACAATTGATGGCATGGCTTGTCTCTTGAGCCCATATATTACCATTACAAGGACCCTCTTCTTCATTTGAATAAAGACATCGCTCTTGGCGTAAATCGGTTGTTTGGAGGTTTGTCTTCGGCGGTGATATCTACTTGGAGCATGTTTGGGAAAGCTATTGCTATGAGCTGCCGTAGGAATCGGAGGAGCGCATTCGACGGGGTTCTTGCACCAATAACTTTTAAATAATCAAACAGTGCATATTACATTCTTGTTTCAGTTTTTCCTTTACACATGTTAACAATGTACGTGAATGCTCTCTAGTTCTATGCAGCGAAAAGTGCAAGTCGTCTGAACTATCGTGCGTTCGTCCAATTCAACTCGAAGTTTCTGAATAAGCAGAAGAGGGAGGCGGAAGATAGAAGCATCGAAAGTTCTGTCTGCAGGCAATGCGAGCCATGCTCAAGATTGGTGGGGATTTTTATTGGGATCAGTGGACTTAGAGAAGTCGACGACGGCGATTTCGAGCCGGGCGAGGAGGACAGTGACTTGGATGAAAATGGAGATGGAGAACAATAATCTTACAATGTAAGGTTATGATTATTAGCCAGCGTATAACATACAAACAATCTGAAATGGGACTCAGTCAAATATTTTTTTCTTGAAAAGTACTTTGCTAGTTAGTTGCTGCCACCACCAAAATGTCAATTATTATTCACCGACTGGGGAAATAATCAGTAGTTGAGACATTTCTTTCATACATCATCATCCCATTTCTAAACTGCAATAGAATGGTGATTCTATAACATATTCATTTGACTTTGTCTGAGTTGGCTGCTGCTTAGACAGCCTAATCTCTTACACTGTTGAGTTCACACGTGAGAGCAAACGCTCAATGTGTAAGAAAAACACAGTAGGCGCGAGCATCAAGATGAACAAGCATGTGCGAGTATTTAATAGTTCATCAATAATTTCGATGTTTAATTCACTTGAGTTTTGGATCTATGGCGTACTAAAGAAAAATATCCTGTCGCTTTGTCAACGGTGGGCATCTGCTGCAATCCCAAGAATGCCCTTCTCTGTCTCTTTCCTACAGCCTTCGTTTAGGATTTACATTACAATAATCTTCCCCCAAGAAAGACAGAAATCAAATAAAAACAAAAGCCACTGTTTTTTTCTTCTGACACAGACTCAATTCCTTCTCGTGTCTTTATTATCTCTGCAGAGTGCAGATCAAAGTGCCCATCAAAAAAGAGACCCAAGGGGAAGAAGATTAGATGAGATAGATAGATAGATAGATAGTACACAAACTCACTTCCGACTTCATCCTAATATTTCCCCATGCTTTAACCCTTTTGTTTCCTTACCTTTCTCGGGAGTTTTCTATCTTTATTTCTGCATTTCCCTTTTCGGTAATAATCATTACTGGCATCTCTCTCTCTCCTATAACTTCAGTAACCAATCTTGCGCTCTTTTTGGTCCGTGATTTCTAGTTGTGGGGAGGTTTTGGTTTGGGTGAAAGTAAATGAGCACGTGATGGCCAGTTGAGCTGTGGGCTATGCTTGGACGAGCAGAAAAGATTGGTTCTATCGCAGTTTCCGATGTTGGATTACGATAAAGATTTGATCTTGGTGATGTTCGAATAGTTGCAAGTGTATATTTTTATTACAGTAGTTTTGCTTTGGGAACGTAGATAGAGAGTGAAAGATGGGATCTGCTAATGCGTTTTACTCAGGCGCAGATTTTAATTTGGACCCGAAATGGTTAGTTGATCCTAAGCTGCTCTTCGTCGGGCCTAAGATCGGAGAAGGAGCTCACGCCAAAGTGTATGAGGGAAAGTAAGCTTTCATCTTTATTTCGTTGGTTTTTGTTCTTTCTTATTGTTTTAGTTATCAAATCTTGTCTGAGAATGAAGAATGGATCATTTGTCGTTTTTTTGTCTTGTCTGTGTTTTGATGGATACTTACAGTTCTTGATTGGCCTGTAATGGTGTCTGCCTTGTCTCTCTCAGATACAGAAACCATAATGTTGCTATCAAGATTGTCCACAAAGGCGACACGCCGGAAGAGATTGCCAAGAGGGAGTCCAGATTCTGTCGGGAAATCGCAATGTTGTCGAAAGTCCAACATAAGAACTTGGTTAAGGTTGTCGATTTCCTAGTTTTTTTTTTTGTAATGAAAAGCTCGATTAAGGCTCCTCCTTGTCAGTATCTTATCACCTCTTCTACCTCACAGTTCATTGGAGCTTGCAAGGAGCCAGTCATGGTCATAGTGACCGAGCTTCTTCTTGGCGGGACGTTGAGAAAGTTCTTGGTAAACTTGAGGCCGAGCTCCCTCGACATACGGGTTGCCATTGGATTTGCACTCGACATAGCTCGTGCAATGGAATGTCTGCATTCCCATGGCATTATTCACCGTGATCTCAAGCCTGGTAAGAAGATTGATCCTTTTTTGCTTTCTTTTTCAGTGTAATTAAACGAGAAATATGCTCCCCAGAATGTTACTAATCCTAGTGGAACTTATTCTTGATTTTGTCTCCAGAAAACTTGCTTTTGACAGAAGATCATCAGACAATCAAACTTGCTGACTTTGGATTGGCGAGAGAAGAGACGCTTACGGAAATGATGACCGCTGAGACTGGAACCTACCGATGGATGGCCCCAGAGGTGATTTATCCACATTTTTTTCGGCTTTAAAAGTCCACATTACTCATTTTTATAAGTGATTTTGTTTCGTTTGTAGCTTTACAGCACGGTGACACTAAGACACGGAGAGAAGAAGCACTACAACAACAAGGTGGATGCTTACAGTTTCGCCATTGTGCTTTGGGAGCTCATACACAACAAACTACCCTTCGAGGGCATGTCGAATCTGCAAGCAGCCTATGCCGCTGCTTTTAAAGTGAGTAACCATTACTTCCCTTCGAATCACTCGGCAAAGTTTTTCGCTTTTTCCTTCTTCAACAAAAACACGGTCTGTATCGCAGAACGTAAGGCCAAGTGCTGAAGACCTGCCAGCTGACTTGGCTTTGATCGTCACCTCTTGCTGGCAAGAGGATCCTAATGCTCGGCCCAACTTCACTCAGATCATTCACATGCTCCTTCACTACCTATCTGCAGTTTCGCCCCCCGTGCCCGCCGTTCCACCGAGGATCTTCACCTCGGAGAAATCTGTTTTCCCGCCGGAGTCTCCAGGCACGAGCTCCTTGATGGCCAAGAGAGGCGATAACGATAACTGCGACACGCCAAAGACTCCTATGGACAACAAGCCCAGAGGGTTCTTCTTCTGCTTTCATCAGTGCTACTGATGTTTCAGTTGCTGCCTTTAGGTAAGAAGAAATAAAAGCTTTACGCCGAAGGAGGAGGTGAGGTCGAGCCTTATATTCGGGTTGCTGTAATGTAAAATCAAAATGTATTACATTTTTAAGATTTAAAGTACAAATTCGATGCATTGCTCGCTTTTCAGCAACCAACTTGGTAGGATTGTATGGGTAATAAGGAGACAGTGTATGTTACAGTTGTTGTTCAATGTAGTAACTGTGAAGTGGTAGTTTTGTTTCCAAAGAAGTTTGAGACTGTTCTGTACTATTTGTGTAACATGAGGGTGATAATTGACATGACGCAAAAAGTCAGGGGCTTTTCTGCAATTAAATAATCAAACTTAGGTTACTAGACACGTGGCTCCCATCCAGGCGTTCATCGTTAGATTCCTTACCATCTTGAGCGTTCGCCTCGAAAGGATTTAATATAGTTACTTTTTTCCTTTTTCCTTTAAATAGTAAATACCAATCGGAGAAGTCGCCAGTTTTCCTATTTCGTCCCGTCGCAGTCGTCGATCCTCAATCCGTCAATGTCGAATCATCAGTCGGAGCGTTTCTAGAACCTTCAGACGGTGGGAAACGATGTCGTCGCCGGACATTGCGGCGATATTAGAGAACGCGAAGGAGCTCGATCGTATTAGGAAAGAAGAAGAGGAGGTGCTCACCGATATCAACAAGCTGCATAAGAAGCTGCAATCCAGTGAGTTGCTTTTACTCATTTACCACACGGCTGCAATTCATGTAAATTTTAACAATTGATGAGTCTGCTGAACTCTTTTGATCAGTATTTCGGATGTGCATTTTCGATAATTTGTCCTCAATTAGGGCAAAAACGATGGAGAATTTACAAGTGTCTTCCTTCCCCTCAGTGTGGAGTGAAATTAACGTGCAGTGTGTGGGTTTTTTTGTTCTCTTTCACTGCCTTGTTGATATTAACGTAATGCGTTTCTATTCTGATAAGGCACGGGAATATTTAACCTGGATTTGAATTTTTGCTGAACTTGAATTGTGTCTGGATTATATGATTACGACGATTGAGCTCATTTTATTTGATAATATATTGGACAAACATGCCATCGTTTAAAACTTAGTCTGAAGCTCTAGCTGAATTGCAAACTAAGTCTAGTTTGGATCATTTCGGAAATCTTGTTTGTAAATTAGGGGTCTACACGTTGGAGTAATGTATATCCAATTAGGTGAATCAATGGTTGATTTTTTCGGTTATCATAAAGCGGCCTTTGATATATATTTGTAAAATTCTTATCATTCTTGTTTCACCTCATCTATTTTGCATACAGCTCCAGAGGTGGTAGAAAATCCAGGTGACAATTCATTGTCAAGGCTTAAGAGCTTATATACTCGTGCCAAAGAACTCACGGAGAGTGAAGTATCGTACGTCTTTTTAAGTATATTGAATCTAAGATGTTTCTGATATTATGTACACTTTGTTACTGTTGGTCACAATTAAGATGATTCTTTAGGGACTAGTAATAAAATCTGAATTCTTGTGTGACTTTTTTTTCAGTATCTAATATCATGCCATGCGTATGAGTTTTAGTTTGAACAACTAATCTTCTCACTTTTGAAACTTGGAATACATATGGGAATGCAATTTTGTCTCAAGGAGTTTCATTTCTTCTTTCTTGCAGTATTTCCACGCAATTGTTAGGACACATTGATGCACTATTGCCTCCTGGAACTCAAGGACAACAACGGAGGCGGATAGGTTCTCTTCCTGCTTTGAAACCATATAATTAGACATTTTATGCTGCATGGAATGGAATTCCATGGCTTAAAATCTGTGAACCAAATTAGTTTGCATAGCCCATGTTTGTTCATGTCTCCATTTTTTTGTGGCTGCAAAAAAGTGACACTTGTGAATAATTTTTGAGGAAATACTGTAACTTGCTGATGCCAGAATCAATCTCATAAGGAAGGATTCTGAAATTCGCATCTACGCTAATGACTATCTTTAATTTTTTGGAACGACTCTGCATCTATGCTAACGACTAAAATTGTAGTGCAGAAGGCAATGAGCAGAAGAAGAAGAGAATAAAGATTGACTCTGATGCCATGAAGCTTTCACCATCCATGAGAAATCAACTTGATTATCTAGCAAGTTTGAAGGGTGAACAGGTATGAACCATCTATCTGACCTCTTCATCATTTTATCTTCTTTTGATCCTGGCAAAATTCCTTTTTTCCTGTTGGAATGTTAATATTCTCCTTTCTCTCTCTCTCTCTATAGCACTTAATGTTTTTTATTTGAAATATTTACACCTTTTAGGTGGCTGCAAGGATTGTTCAGGAGGATATTGGGAAGGATGAATGGTTTGTGGTTAAAGTAATCCACTTTGACAAGGAAACCAAGGAGTAAGTACCGTCACGTTAATTGCAAGCTTTTCTGTAATCTAGTTGAAAGTTGTGGTTATTTCATTTGATGGAAAATAAACCAAGGCAAGTGCCATACAACATTCAGTTTTTTCTGTGGTAAAAATTGAACCTTTTGCTTTCTCTGCTATGCAATTGCGTCTTATGTGCAGATTTGAGGTCTTGGACGAAGAACCCGGTGATGACGAGGAGAGCAGTGGTGGTCAGAGGTTGGCATTTTTCTATCACGGTTTTGGTTTTTCTATTTGATCATGCATTCATCTCAATTCCATGTTGTTTTGAATGCATTTCAGGTCGCTTTTATCTTTATTTTTTTTTTCATCGCTTTTCTCCTCTCCTTATCTTTATATAGAACCAATGCACAATCGAATGTTCTATCAACTTCAGATCTTAGAATCATTGCTGAAGCACCAACTTTGTTTTTGGTTGCAGAAAATACAAGCTGCCCACATCACATATCATACCTTTTCCAAAACGGAACGATCTCTCAACAGCACACGACTTTCCTCCTGGAAAACACGTTCTGGCAGTGTACCCAGAAACCACTGCATTGTACAAAGCAACTGTTGCCCTACCCCGAAAGGTATTAGTTGTGATATTTCAAATCTACGGATGAAAAATAATGGGCAAAAAAGCTAACCTTTTTTTTTTCTTTCTTTTTTTTGTGTTACGATGGATCAACTTCGAGCAGAGAAAAACTGATGAGTAAGTAGTGACTTCACCTGTTACATTTTTGAAATCCCATGCAACATTGAGCTAATTAGATTGATTGAAGACGGATATTGAGATTGATTTTGTGATGGAACAGTTACGTATTGGAATTTGATGACGATGAAGAGGACGGTAATTTGCCGCTACGTCCAGTTCCCTTCCACAAGGTTGTTCCACTACCCGAAGGATATTGACAGTAACCATATTTTCTCCTTTTTCGGTGGGAAGATTTTTATTTTTATTTACTTGTTCTAATGCAATCGTCGGAACGTAACCTGTGATGTTCGACGCTACTCTGCGTGTATATAGAATATCCACGACCGTATTTATTTTCTTGTTTTCACCCTTTTAACCTTGGAGTTAAAGAGTCATGGCTTAATGCACACCCCAAAGGTAGCTTGATTTGCTTGCATTAGGCAAGGGGCTGCTGCATATTATTCTTTGCTCAACTGCTTTGGTTTTTTTTTTTTTTCAACGATTACATTATATCTCGATGAGAACTATGATTAAACGGTCTGGTCTCTCTGGCTTACAGTAATCATATTAGAAGAGAAAGGCTCTAATAATGAGTTAAGATACAAGCAAAGAACAAAGGAGACGAAATAAACACAGAATAATAAAACTACTAGTGTTATAAAAATACTAATTGTGATTAATATTATATTAAGATTATTTTATTATAATTATATTTATATTAAGATTATAATGATAATATAGCTTATAATAATAAAGAGAGAGAGATTAGAGAGAGATTAAGTATTTCAATACTTGGTGTCATTTACAATGAACTCTAATCACCTATTTATACTCCTAATAATTCACTATTACAACTAATCACATTAATTAAAATTATCACCTCACACTAAAATACAAACTTTTTAATTAAACACCTCATCTTATCATCTCATCAACATTTAATACAATACTTCCAAATCATCAATCATTTAACTAATATTATTATTTAAAACATCCACATAATTATCTTCTAGAGTCAATAATTCATTAGTCACTCTTTTAAGGTCAGTAATATTATCTGGCAGTTGATTAACTAATCCTTGTAAATGAATTATCTTTTGAACTTCTAGTTCACATTCTTTCGTTCGAGGATCATAATGATTTAGCGATAATTCATTCCAACTATACTCATTTCTAGTTGTTTCTTTTCTCCCCATAATGTCGGAAAATTCGATTCATCGAAATGACAATCGGCAAATCTAGCCGTAAATAAATCTCCAGTTAGAGGTTCTAAATATTTTATTATCGATGGAGATTCAAATCCGACATATATTCTCAACCTCCTTTGATGTCCCATCTTAGTGCGTTGTGGTGGAGCAATTGGAACATATACCGCACATCCAAAAATTCTCAGATGGGAAATATTTGGTTCCTGACCATAAACCAGTTGTATCGGGGAGATATCGTTATAACTTGTTGGTCTGATACGGATTAGTGCCGTTGCATGTAATATAGCATGTCCCCAACAAGATGAGGGGAGTTTCGACTTCATTAATAATGGTCTTGCAATTAATGCAGCCTTTTAATCAACGATTCTGCAAGACCGTTTTACATATGTATATGTGGCACATGATGCTCAACATCAATTTCAATAGACATGCAATATTCATTAAATGCCTTGGAAGTAAATTCACCAGCATTATCAAGGCGCATTTTCTTTATTGGATAATCCAAAAAATGTGCTCTTAATCGAATCAACTGAGCAAGCAATCTCGCAAAAGCTACATTCCGTGTTGATAACAAACACAAATGAGACCATCTAGTTGATGCATCAATCAATACAATGAAATAGCTAAATGGTCCACACGATGGATGTATCAGTCCACAAATATCACCTTGTGTACGCTCCAAAAACCTTATGGATTCATTCTTTATTTTTACTGGTGATGGACGAATAATCAACTTCCCTTTAGAGCAAGCAGCACATGATAATTCATTAGATTGAAGAATCTTCCGGTTCTTCATTAAATGTCCCCGTGAATTTTGAATTATTCTCCGCATCATAATTGAACCGGGATGGCCCAACCGGTCATGCCAAACAACAAATGTATTATCATCAGTAAACTTCTGGTTTACGATAGCATGCGATTCAATTGTTTTAACATACGTGTAATACAATCTAGAGTCAAACGAATGTAATATTTCAACAACTCTTTTATCATACGAAACCACTTTTGTAATGTGCAAATATTCAATATTTCTCTTTTCTGCAGTCTCAATGTGATATCCATTATGTCGAATAGCTTTAAAGCTCAATAAATTTCTTTGAGACTCAGGAGAATATAAGGCATTTTTAATTATCAGCTTTGTCCCTCTGGGCAATATAACATTAGCTCTCCCGAAGCCCTCAATTATATTTGTGCTACCCGATATAGTGATAACACTTGTTTCTTTCATTTCAAGATGGGAAAAATATTTCTTATTTCTTAGAATCGTATTAGTCGTTGCACAATCTGCAAGACATAACTCCTCATTGCATATGCTTGTATCCATTGTATTGATAAATATATAATAACTAGTATTATTAAATAAATAAGCGTCAAAATAAAATTATATATATATAGATAAAATAATAAATAAATTATGCTTAAATAAAATTTATAACGATGTATCAATTTTCTTTATTTGGATCTTTAACAAAAACCACAATATTCAAATGAGCATAGGATCTAGCACCAATTTTCTGAAATATTGTAATCTTGAGCAAAATTTAATTTCATCGATACTTCACTTTTAATTGCTCTTTATAAAGATCAACGGGATCTTTAGGTGCGAATAATAACCAACGATAATATTATAATAATCTTTATATTGCTCAATACATCTTTCTCAATCATATACTAGTTTTTCACTTCGGAGGAAATATTAATAATAACCACTGTAAATATAATGTTCACGGTCACTTTTATTGTTTGCGAATACATTCACTTCGGGGAATGCAACATAGTCATTTTATCGGACTTATGCTTTTCATTCATCCATCATAATATTTTCTGATCATTTTCTCACGATATTTATTCGTATTATATCCGATGGATTGAACGTGGTGAATGCTTTATAATATACCGAAGTAATTGTGTAAATCACTAGCAAGTATAAAATCGAGAGTGATAAATTAAAGTTTGTCAAATTCAATATATTGATATCATAAAAATAAACTCATCATTTAAACATTAAAAGAAAAATTATAATTAATCTTCTTTTATATCTTCTTTTGTAAAAGTTCTAATGAAAAACAATATCCACATCCAAATAACTGTCACCGTAATAATAAACATAAGTAATAGATCAAACATCGGACAAAGCGTCATCCTTCAAAATATATTTCAGTAATTATAATATTAAAGAAAAATTATAATTAATAATTATATTTTAAAAACAATATCCACATAGCTGTAAGGATCACCGTAAATAAAGTAAGCAACATAAGATCCATCTTTGTATAAAACGACATGATTCTATAACATGAAAAAGAACATAATAATCAGGTAACATATAAATCAGTGACAAAATATATGAATTGTTTTTATAAAACTCGTTCTTTATTATTTCATAATTATTGTCCAAGTTCCGATAAGGTTGCGGTAATAAAATTTGTCCATCGTCCAAAACTATTCGGTCCAATAATTACTTCAAGATTGTTTAACCAAAAAATAAATAATATGCCGCTACTGAGGTGGGGATAACCGCAAGATCTCGTGGGATTTTGGTGTTGTGTACGTGTATATAAATAAAAATAAATAAATCGTAAAAAATTCCACACACCACCACGGGGTATCGAAATCTGGACCTCTCGTCACTTATAGTGAACAATATTCCGCGAAACCACTCGGATATTGGCGTTTAGTTATAAAACTTTTAAAACATACTTTTATAATATATATTTTTAAATTAATTACAATTAATATATGATTAGTATAAATTAAATATTAAATTACCGTACATCGACTAAACTCGTACGGGATCTTCGACGGAGGTTGAGCTTGACGACGGAGAGCGATCGTGCTGATAATGTGTTATAAAAATATTAATTGTGATTGATATTATATTAAGATTATTTTATTATAATTATACTTATATTAAGATTATAATGATAATATAGCTTATAATAATAAAGAGAGAGAGATTAGAGAGAGATTAAGTATTTCAATACTTGATGTGATTTACAATGAACTCTAATCACCTATTTATACTACTAATAATTCACTATTACAACTAATCACATTAATTACAATTATACACCTCACACTAAAATACAAACTTTTTAATTAAACACCTCATCTTATCATCTTATCAATATTTAATACAATACTTACAAATCATCAATCATTTAACTAATATTATTATTTAAAACATCCACATTATTAATTATTTCATTATAACTAGCAAATCAATAGTGTTTTATTTTTTTAAATATCAACTTCTACTAAAAAATTAACCTACTACTGTATGGCGTGATCTCCTGAAAATATCAGGATCCGACCTCTTAGACTCAATCCTTTGGGACACATTATTCTTGTCTTAACAGCCTTCTTTTTTTTTATTATTATTTTCTCTTTTTACTCATTTGAGGGACTGTTAGGGTTTTTCAGGTTTAAAATACACAATTAAAGCGGACCATCCACAGTTATACAAATTTACAACACTTGTAAACGTCCAAAAGAAGACAAAGTAGGAACTAATCATCCGAAACATAAACAGATTCCACGAACACAATGCCAAAAAAAAAAAAAAAAAAAAAAGGGATCAAAATAGATAAATATTAGCCCTTCCACAATTCACATTAACAAGAGAAACTTTACCTAGTTGCCCAACTACACGAAAATCGCCAGACCAGACCACAACAGCAGACACATCTACTTCCACAATCTCTTCCTCGCAATCAAAATCCTCTCTTCGTCGCCGGACGAGAGAGCATCAGCCGTGGCTTCCACCTCCGACGACCAACCGTCCCACATTAATGTAGTTAAATACTTACGTACCATCTCAACAACCAAAGGCTTATCTCTGATGATAACGAACCCTTCCGGCCTAAGAATTCGGTCCATTTCGATCAGTAAATCCACGGAGCTGCAACCTCTCCCGTCGATCTCAGAAATGACCGACCATGCGTGAAGCAAGTCGTACGTGCGAGGGTAAGTCGAAAACGATTCGCACCTGCACCAGATTAGATTATTATAGTTTATTTATTTATTTATGTGGAATGGAAAATGTAAAAAAAAAAAAGTATAGAAAGGATTACTATAGCTTACCAATCGTGAACTGTCCCTATCATGCCTCGGTCGTAGACTATCTTCAGCCGGGACGATGCATTGACGGGGGCGACGTTCATCACCCAGACATCTTTGTCTCTAAGTGCGGCGGAGAATCCACCGAGGTTTGAGTTCATGTCCATGACGTTTCTGAACGAGTCTCGTTGTATGACGGGTTTCATTTGCTTCCAATATTCAGACACCCTATAGTGCCATGTGTTCTGCACCATATTTAAATAAGGTACTACAAAGAAGCAATGGTATTTGTTGGATTATTTAGATAGAATAACACATAGAACAAGTTAAGTAAGCTACCGTATCTTTCTGAAACGCTTCTGAAGTGATTCCAACTTCTTCCAGGCGTGGCGGGGCTGCTATGAGTCTCCTTGGCCAGGGTTCCAGTCCGCTCTCCTTTGCATGATGCATCTCTACAATTAGGAATACAAATTTGTCAATGTTACAGGGAAATCCATGAGTTGAAATAATTATACTTCTTCGAATGACAAACTGCATTTATTTTTTACGATGGTTCGAAGCTAAAAGCGAGCTGAAATCACACAGCTATTGAGGTTACGCACTTGCGGAATATGGGGTGATGCAGGCCTTCATGGGGATATTCCATACTGCATCAGGATCTTCGTTGGAAGTACACAAAGGAGGAAGAGTTCCGCGGGGCCTTTTTGTATAGCAACTATTGGACAATGGCTTAGCCCAAATCACTGTCTGAACTTTTCTTGCGACGACTCTCCAGCACATTCTGCTTAGAAGGTCGTGCATAGAATTCCATATCCTACGGTTTTCCTCATCATGGGCATAAGCTTCTGGCGAGGAGTAGACAAAATAACCACCTGGTCTTAGCAGCCTGTCCAGTTCTAGTAAAAGTATACCATCTCGCTGAAGCCAATCGATCCGACAACGCGAACAATGGGCTAATTCGAATGATCTGCTAGGGTATGGAAGCCTTCTGGTGCCCAAAACACCTAGAGACGCTGGAATCCCTCTCTCAAGTGCAAACTGTATTTGATTCTCATGGACATCATTGGGAGCTAGTGACATGGCTATGATGTCTAGTGGAAGAAGATATGCTCCAAAACTTGCGACGCCGCAACCAACATCAAGAACATTGCGTATGCGGCCCCCAGCATTGAGTTTTTCACCAGGAAGCTTAAGCATCTGTTGATTTATGCAAAACTACTATTTTAAATGACATAATGAATTGGTTTGACGGTGAATGATACTCAAACGAACAACCCACCCCTGCAATGGCAGCAATGTATATGTCAGCGCCGTAATGAAAATGAGTTCCACCACCTGGAAACTTAATCTTCTCCCCTTCCACAACCATCCAGTTCTGGTCCGATTTCTCCTTTGCAAGGTGTGTGTGTGGTATGTTAGCCTTCCATACTTGGTCCCTACTGATAGGCCATCTAATTGGGATCTGGATTTCTAACAGGGAATTTCATGGGAATCAACACCAACAACTTCAGAATCAGTTATTGTTAGATATCTCAAATGCGACACTAAAATGGAGCAAGAAAGATTATAAAATTCCATTTCACTATTTTGTTTGATCTGTAAAGATAAAAGCGTAAACCATATTCATGTAAAATGCATTTGTATAGAAAATTTTTATAGTAGGAGGCAAATAGAGCTAAAGACCTTGTAGCCAATCGGTAGAGGAATTAGGCAATTGAAGCGGCGTTCTGGCAGAGGGCAATGCCTTTCATAGTGTTCCATTAAACTCAGATTAAGTTTCAATCTCATCTGATAGTGTATGTTCCTGTCCAAACAAGGTATCAACTCTGAATACCTTCCATCACAGACCTGTATACATAGCAACCAGCAAATAATAAGTAAAATAACAATGGCTTCGACAAAGGTCCATAAAAACTTCCACCAATCATAATTGAAGAGAGTATCATCTCAGAAGTAAAACTATAGGTAAGCTTAAGTTTCATTAAAAGGACTTAACTTTCACCTATTCGAAATACTCACAATGAAGGCCAGAAGACCAAGGAATGCCTTTCCTAATCAACTAAAATTACCCATTCATTTTCATCCGTATGCAAAATCCTCGGCTTGGGGTATTACGCCTATATATAGTTTGCTCTGAAACAATTTATAGGTATACAAACAAGTGGTTGCCCGGAGGTAAAACAATAACTCATTAAGATCTTGTACACAAATGCTACATAAGCAATAAAATAGAAAACATGTTTATGCTTCGACGACATTTACTAGGCTGATATACTGCTTCAAATTCATTTTACAAAATATATGTTAGTCCTTTATAGTTAAGGTATCAAATAGATAACAAACTACACCAAAAGATAAAACAGCACACAAGAAGACAAAACAGAGTCTTGATGCTTCTTAGACTTTAAAATATTCAGTCACCAATTGATTCAATCTTCAAACACAAAATGCCGGAATTTCAGTCAATAACAGAAGCAGCCAATTACAAGAAGAATTAAACCAAAAAAAAAAAGCAATGACTCATTACCGGAATGCTTCGTTGAACTTCAGGAATGCGCTCGCCGTCATTGAAGTCCTTCTGCATTGCTAATCGACCGGCGGCCCGGTCAACTCCGTCGTCAAACGAGCGGTCGAAGCTCGGCAAGCCAGGAGAAAAAATGGAGCCGGTGTACAAGCACACCAATCCGAGGAAAACCAACAGGCCGATAAGCGCATACTTCAAGAGCTTGTTCGAGTGAGTGACGTCACTCTTTGACCTCATCCTCCTCAATCAACTGTAATATTTATTATGCAGTACAGATTTAGTCTATTCGTTTAGCTTTTCTACATTCACCTCGCCGCGTAGTTCTCCGTCGGCCGACGGTGGCTACGAAACGCCGCCGTTTAGGGATGGGAAATCACTAAAACAAAGCTACTGGCCGAACCCTTTAGCTGCTGGCTGCCCTCTTTGTGCGGGGTGTGATGTGTGAATGTTCTTTTTGAGATTCAGTTGACGAAAAAGTGTCTGACACGCTTTAGCGACTTTGAGATGTCATGATGACGTGGATGGATATGATTGGGCCAGGCTTTATCTGGGACAGCTTGACGCTCTTTATTCACCGTAATTTTATTTTATAATTTGATTTACCTTCTTTTCATCAATATGAAAAATGGTTGACATATATCCCAAATTAGTCATTAATTAATTAATTATACCAAATTTTAATTGTTTAATTAATAATTCAATGTAATATTAATTAATAACCACTTCTCTTAAAAACGTCTACTGACGACAAAGCTTAAATAGGCCCAGTGGGCCAAAACTTAATACTGCTAGCCCAAGCCCACTTCAAAACACCCCCCATTTCCCATATAGTTTCAATAATTGTCAAGTCATATTATAATAAATAAACAATTGTTAAGTCATTAAATGGAGATTGATTCTTGATTTAATTCTAATATAAACTTCTAATGCGATTTGTTGGATGCAGATGTTATCTATCTGTAAATTTATATATAGGACTATGTGAAGTCTGTAATATCTTTATACGAAGAAGTTAAAGTCCATATTGTCTCTGGTAATTATTTGTCTTATTGGAATAGTATTATATATTTTTTAGAGCACTATGATTGTCCTAACAAAAGTGAAATAAAAAGACAGATAGATACTCCTCCTAGCATATTCTACTTTATGCACAACACACCTTTCCCTTTGTGATAATGATTTTATTCCATTCCAATATATGATACAACTAGATACTAAAGTTGGATACTAAGTTGTAATTATTTATATAGATATACCCCTTTAGTTTAAGGAGTATCAAATAATGATGTGGATTGCTCTATCTGTCTCTCACGTCTCAAATTACGAAAAACGAAGGGAGTGAAAATACATTTAGCACCCTACTTTTATTAAAATGTTTTCAAGTTTGGACGAAAATACCTTTATAATATTTCAGGGTATAATTTAGAATTGTTAAGATTTATAGTCCCTTTAGCCCAAACCCAGGAGTCCAAACCCATAAGTACATGATCACTCTAAAACTAATTGGCAATAGATGGAGTAACCCACAAACTTATAAACAGCTCTTGTGGGACTTTTGTTTGATACCCACAAACCTCCCATCAAACACAAGACCACCAAACGGGTCTCCTTTTGAACGATAATCATCTTGTACCGCCGTTTTCGTTTAACGGGACACGCCGCCTGATCGCAATCAATGTTAGGAAGACTTTCGATTAGGGGTGGCAAAATTCCCACGGTGACCATCCCCGTGGGGACTCGAAGTTATTGGGACGGGGAATCCCCGGTCAAAACGGGGATGGAGAGTTGACGGTGATTCTCCGTAGGTGAAAATACGATGACGAAACGAGGATGGTATTGATGTTCCCCATCCATCCCCGAACCCAAACCCGTTTGAGTCAAACGGTGATTCTCCATTCCCCGATTATATTTATTAATAAATAATATAAAATAATACATTTGAACAAATGATTTTTAACGATTAGTGTTTTTTTTTAAATTTTCATATCGTTTTTAATAAACATAAAACTAAAACCAAAAGTAAATATAAATTAAACATATCAAATACACAATCATTTACTATAATGATCGATTATTATAACTATTTTTTTATATTTTCATTTAAAAAATAAAAGTAAAACAGAACTCAACCCTAAAAGAAATACGTCGTAGTTTATCACAATTTCTTTTATCGTGAATGTTTCGTTATTTTTATTGTCTGCTTTGTCGATGTTACTTAATTTATGTATTTGATGCAAAAGAATTTTAAAGTTGTTGGATATATATGAAAATGGGAAATCCGAATCTCCCCACGGGGAACCCGATCCCCGAACGGTGATTCGCCATCTCCGAATCAATTCTTCATAAATGGTGAATTAGCGGGGATGATATTGAAAATGGGAATTTGGTACGGGGATGGTATGCCCAATACCAGCCCCGAACCCGCCCATTGCCACCCCTACTTTCGATACAAGGCACCAAATCAGATTCAAACATAATCTGCACGCTCTACTTAGCAAAATCATTGCAAGGATCTGGGACACATCATCCACATCTCATTTGGGTTAGAACCTACCTCTAATACCGCTTGTTAGGATTTAAAATTCCCTTTAGCCCAAACCCATAAGTCTATTGGGTTCCACTCTAAAACCAATTGGCAATAAAGTGAGTAACCCTCTAAAACCAATTGGCAATAAAGTGAGTAACCCACAAACTTATAAGCAGCTCTCAAACTTATTATCTAATCTGTGAGACTTTTGTTTGATACCCAGAATACAACTTGTTTTCGTTTAATAGTATTTTGCGTTTGCTATTCACCCATAAGCAATTTAAAAAACTACTCATGCGGTGCGTGATGCTATTATATATTATGGAAAATAACTTAAGTCAACCCAAAGTATTAAAGACAACCACTAATTGTCCTAACAACTGTCCTTGCATCTACAGTTATTTTATTGGTATGATTTTACTGTCATTTCTGTTTTTCTTGTTCCTTTATTTTCAGAAATTTGCTAGTGATCATATGGGACTTGGGAGCGAAGACGATGCCTGTATTTTATACTATATATAATTGTTCATATCACAGTAACTGTCTTTGAATTAATTTGGTGTATCAATTGTAATTACCGTTTTATCATTCTCCTTTTTAATCAATTTGGTGTGTCAATTATAATTACCATTTTACCCTTTACCTTTTTAATTTATTCTAATTATATCCTAATAAATCAACTAATTAAATTTAAATTATAATTACATAAATTAAACATTTTAAATTAAAAATAACGTGTTAAACATAAAATAATATTTTATATATATTTATATATTAAAGGACATGCATCATCGAATGTGCTCTAGTTTTAACTAATTTTTGTCTTCTAACAGGTATAGGGAGTTGAAAAAAATAGTTTCATAAAAATTAGGGTATTTACAAACATTTTTTTCTGATGTGGTCGGATCTGAATTTTAAAACTATCAGGGTCCGATGTGTAATTAGCCATAAACAAAATATAAATGACTGAAGTTACAAAATACTTCAAACACCGAAAAATCTTAAACACAGTAATAACAATCAAAATTGAAAAATATGTTAAACACTAATTGAAAGAGATTTAAACATAGAGATATGGAAATTAAAAATAATTTTGGACACTTAAATGTAAAAATTTACAAACGAGTACTAACCAAATTTTATTTTATTAATGTTTGTCTGATTTCTTAGCGGCCTGAGTTGCGTGTAGCGATCTGTTTGTCCATACGTGCGTGTTCATATGAAATACCGACGTTGAAACTTATCCCCAAAAGGTTTGCTTGTCTTGAAGATTCAGTTATTATTATCTTTTTGTTGCTGTTGCTTGCCATTTTATTTCCTTCTTTTTTTTTTTCCTTTCGAAAAGTTAGGGGTTCGATCTGAGGAGTTTTGGAATCCTGCCATCTTACAGTTTGATTGAGTTGTTTTTTTTTTCTTTCTAAAAAATTTAGGGGTTTGATCTGATTCTTCTTCGTTTGTGTCGTGGATCGCCTTGTTCGTGCAATTGACTCATTTTTTTTAAGACATCTTTGGGATCACATTTGCACGGTTTTACACAAATTTCCCCCGTTAGGTTATATTTTGGGTTAAGATTTTGCATTTTGATGGGAAATAAAAGCTCGAGCAGCAATAGTGAAGGTGATGGGGGCGATTGGGGAAGACCACATACAACGACGTCCACCTCAACTTCGGGTTGGCAGCTCGATCATGCTCCGCCGTCCGTTTCTCAGTATGCCCAAAACTACCCTTCGCAAAATTCCCATTCGCAAAATCCTTCTCCTCTAGGATATCCGCCGCCTGATTATAGACCTCCTCCTCAGGATTACGCGCCTCCCTCACACTCATACGTTCCTCCTGAAAGTTACGTGCCATCCTATCAATCGCATGTGCCATCATATCAATCCCATGTGCCTCAGAAGAAGTTTGATAGGCGTTATTCGAGGATTGCTGACAATTATAATTCATTAGAAGAGGTATGTGTTATTGTTGCACGATGTGTAGGAAAACGGCGGAGTTTTGTTGTATTTTTGATAGCTTATGATAGATAATGCTTTCTGTAGGTGACTGAGGCTCTCGCGCGTAATGGGCTTGAGTCTTCGAATCTGATAATTGGGATTGACTTCACTAAGAGCAATGAATGGACAGGTTAAGTATTCTTTTTCGATACAGAGATAGCTTGTTAGATATTGAGATTTCTGAGGAAATGCGTTGACGTTTTCAGGAAAGAGGTCCTTCAATGGTCGGAGCTTACATCACATTGGTAGTGGTTCGAATCCCTACGAGCTGGCGATTTCCATTATTGGGAAAACCTTGGCAGCTTTTGACGATGATAACTTGATCCCATGTTTTGGATTTGGAGATGGTATGTCAATGATTAACCTGCTGACTCTTGGATCTGTTATATATTTATAAAAGGAAAAATCGACCTTCTTATATCTTCTTAATCATCTTTGAAGCTTCAACCCACGATCAAGATGTATTTAGTTTCTACCCCGGTGATAGATTTTGCCATGGATTTGAAGAAGTTTTAAGCCGATATAGAGAAATTCTACCTATCCTTAAACTGGCAGGTTAGTGCCTACGGAGCCTACTTCGTTTGCCTTGGATGGACAAATATATCTTACAGTATTCATTCTTTACCACACTGCTACAGGCCCAACATCATTTGCACCTGTAATAGAAATGGCTATGACCATAGTTGAGCAGAGTGGAGGCCAATATCATGTTCTAGTGATCATTGCTGACGGACAGGTGTGTTTAAGCTATACTTTTAGTGATGTTTAATTGATACGATTTGCATTACTCAGAAGCAATTAGGTCACTTTTAGGGATCATTAAAACCTATCCCCTCTGCAATTTATTCGTGTGATTAGGTTACTCGAAGCGTCGACACACCACGTGGCCAATTAAGTCCCCAGGAGCAGAAGACCGTTCAAGCAATTGTTGAAGCTAGGTAAATATTTTCAAGAAATTATGATTTTTATTATTTGATTAATAGTTTTAGATTGATTATGCATCAATGTTTACGGTATTTTCAGCAAGTTGCCCTTATCCATTGTCCTGGTTGGTGTCGGGGATGGTCCCTGGGACACGATGAAGGAGTTCGATGATAATATTCCTGCTCGGGAATTCGATAACTTCCAGGTAAGTTCTCTTCTTTAAATAGATTGCTGTGATTTGTATATTTAGGATATAATACTCGTGATTTAACACTTACGCTTTTTGGCCTTTCTTTTTTGCGATTTCCAGTTTGTCAATTTCACTGAGATTATGTCCAAAAGCACACACCCAACTCGAAAAGAGACAGAGTTTGCTCTTGCAGCGTTGATGGAAATTCCAGTTCAATATAAAGCGACCATGGAGCTCAATCTGTTAGGGTAGTCCTTTTTCGCTACATCTTCTTGACTTCGCTCATTCGAAGTTAAATTGCTAATTAGCTCATTTTTCTTCCCTTCTTTTTTTTTTTGGAAATTTAGACAACGGAAAGGAAATATACCTCAGAGGTTTGCTCTTCCACCTCCCGATTATGGTTCGGAAGCATTTGCGGGCAAGCCAAAACCTTCAAGCTCAAGCACTTACCAGCACCAGCAGAGCTCGACTTCTCCTTTCTATGAGCATAATTTCCCCACTGATGCAGCTCCTTCTGCTCCAAGCTCTGCCTATGAACATCAGGTGAGTGCCTGCGTGCCTGCAGTATCTTCTCCTTTGTAATATCATCACAATGCGTATTGTGTTTTTTTATTTATAAATCATTTTTCTTACCTTTACTTGTCTAATGGTACCGAATTTATTGCAGATATGTCCAATTTGCCTTTGTAATCCAAAGGACATGGCCTTTGGTTGCGGTCACCAGGTAAATCTTACACGGCATTGCAGAAGTGATACGTAGAAATCTAGGAACCGAAATAACACACTCTCTGTTAAAATGACAGACTTGTTGCGAATGTGGCAAAGAACTTACGCTGTGCCCGATTTGCCGGAGTCGGATAGAGACCAGAATAAAGCTGTACTAAGTAAGTAGATTATTAATCCAGGGTGCTCAGTAACGTTTGCCATCAAAATTCTTTTATCAGTTTTTTTTTTAATGTAAAGTTCGTTTATGAGCTTCTGTCTGTCTTCATGCGTGTAGTGTAATGACCAATGTTGATATGATTGCTAGATTGAAAAGCATGGAAATTTCATCACTATTATGAAATAATTAAATGTGGATGTTTTAAATAATAATATTAGTTAAATTATTGATGATTTGGAAGTATTATATTAAATGATGATAATGTGATAAGATGATAAGATGAGGTGTTTAATTGAAGAGTTTGTATTTTAGTGTGAGGTGTATAATTGTAATTAATGTGATTAGTTGTAATAGTGAATTATTAGTAGTATAAATAGGTGATTAGAGTTCATTGTAAATCACACCAAGTATTGAAATACTTAATCTCTCTCTAATCTCTCTCTCTCTTTATATTATAAGCTATATTATCATTATAATCTTAATATAAGTATAATTATAATAAAATAATCTTAATATAATATTAATCACAATTAATATTTTTATAACACGTTATCAGCACGACCGCTCTCCGTCGTCAAGATCAACCTCCGTCGAAGATCTCGTACGAGTTTAGTCAAGAAAAGAATCCAGCTGAGTTGTGGAAAAACCTGAAAGAACGATATGGCCACTTGACAACTGTTATTCTCCCCAATGCAAAGTACGAATGGCTGAATTTACGATTGCAGGATTTTACGTCGGTAAGTGAATATAATTCTGCCGTTTATAGAGTTACTTCCACGTTGAAATTATGTGGAGAGACAATTACTGATAACGATATGCTGGAGAAAACATTCACCACATTTCATCCACAGAATATGATATTACAACAGCAATATCGGGAGAGAAAATTTAAAAAGTATTCAGATCTAATTTCTTGTTTACTTTTGGCTGAGCAAAATAATGAATTGCTGGTGAAAAATCACGAATCCCGAACGACTGGTTCTACTGCACTCCCTGAAGCGAATGCAGTCAAAGTTAATAATGACAACAGTCGAGGTAATGATCGTGGACGTGGACGTGGTGGATATCGCGGCCGTGGACGTGGTCGTGGTCAAGGTCGTGGTCAAGGCCGTGGTCGTGGCCGAGGATATTATGGTGGTGGTTATCAATATTTCCGTGGTGGTTATCATAATTATCGTGGCGGTCATCAAAATATTCCCCAGAAGAGGAAAAGTTTTGATAATAAAGATGAGAAGAGGCAAACTGAACAAAAGAATAATGATGAAAAATGTTATCGTTGCGGTGGTTCTGGCCACTGGTCGCGCAATTGTCGTACGCCCAAACATCTTGTTGAGCTATATCAGGAATCTCAAAAGGGCAAAGGAAAGAAAATCGAAATGAATTTTGTTCAGGGTGAATTCGCCTCTACCTCTGATGCCAATGATGAAAATGCTCATTTGGAAGCTGCGATTTTCTGATCGATGAAAATTAATCTGCTATGATTTTATTTATGCATTATGATTTACTATTGTGTGTTTTATTATATATCGTTGTTTTAAGTTATCTATATGTTTGTAATGCAATATTTCTTTTTCAATAATAAATATTATGTGTTTGTTTATAAAGGATATTATTTGATGGATGCGGGCATGTGCAATGAAGAATTGTGTCTTGCAGACTGTGCAACGACGAATACGATTCTAAAAAATAAGAAATATTTCGATCATCTTGATATGAAAGAAGCCAGTGTTATTACTATATCGGGTAGCACGAATATAATTGAGGGCTCCGGAAGAGCTAATGTTTTACTGCCCAGAGGAACAAGGCTGATAATTGAAAATGCTTTATATTCTCCTAAGTCTCAAAGAAATTTATTAAGCTTTAAAGCTATTCGACATAACGGATATCATATTGAGACTGCAGAAAAAGGAGATATTGAATATTTGCATATTACAAAAGTGATATCGAATGACAAAAGAATTGTGGAAATATTACCATCTTTTGACTCTGGGCTATATTACACATATCTTAAAACAATTGAATCACATGCAATCGTAAACCAGAAGTTTACTAATGATAATACATTTGTTGTTTGGCATGACCGGTTGGGCCATCCCGGTTCAATTATGATGCGGAGAATAATTCAAAATTCACGTGGACATTTAATGAAGAACCAGAAATTCTTCAGTCGAATGAATTATCATGTGTTGCTTGCTCTAAAGGGAAGTTGATTATTCGTCCATCACCAATAAAAATAAAGAATGAATCTATAAGATTTTTGGAACGTATACAAGGTGATATTTGTGGACCGATACATCCATCGTGTGGACCATTTAGATATTTCATGGTATTGATTGATGCATCAACTAGATGGTCTCATGTATGTTTGTTATCAACGCGGAATGTAGCTTTTGCGAGATTGCTTGCTCAGTTGATTCGATTAAGAGCACATTTTCCGGATTATCCAATAAAGAAAATACGCCTTGATAATGCTGGTGAATTTACTTCCAAGGCATTTAATGAATATTGCATGTCTATTGGAATTGATGTTGAGCACCCCGTGCCACATGTCCATACGCAAAACGGTCTTGCAGAATCGTTGATTAAAAGGATGCAATTAATTGCAAGACCATTATTAATGAAGTCGAAACTTCCCTCTTCTTGTTGGGGACATGCTATATTACATGCAGCGGCACTAATCCGCATCAGGCCAACAAGTTATAATGATATCTCCCCGATACAAATGGTTTATGGTCAGGAACCAAATATTTCCCATCTGAGAATTTTTGGATGTGCGGTATATGTTCCAATTGCTCCACCACAACGCACGAAGATGGGACCTCAAAGGAAGTTGGGAATATATGTCGGATTTGAATCTCCATCGATAATAAAATATTTAGAACCTCTAACTGGAGATTTATTTACGGCTAGATTTGCCGATTGTCATTTCGATGAATCGAATTTTCCGACATTAGGGGGAGAAAAGAAACAGCTGGAAATGAGTATTAGTTGGAATGAATTATCGCTAAATCATTATGATCCTCGAACGAAAGAATGTGAACTAGAAGTTCAAAAGATAATTCATTTACAAGGATTAGCTAATCAACTGCCAGATAGCTTTACTGACCTTAAAAGAGTGACTAAGTCACATATACCAGCTGTTAATGCTCCTGCAAAAGTTAATGTTCCTGGAGAACATATAATGATCGAGCCTAAACCACAACTAAAACGTGGTAGCCCTCGGGTTCCAAAGATAAAAATCCTCGAAAAAGAAAAGGAGCAAATAATAAGAATGGTCCAGTCGAGGATTTATCGACTCTAGAAGAGTCAATGGGCATTAATGATTATGATAATGGAAATCAGGTACCTGAAATTTTTGAGAATAATGATAATGAAGAGATCTCGATAAATTATGCTCAAAATGGAATTAGATGGAACCGAGAAAAAGTCAACGTTGACAATAAATTCTCATTTAACGTAGCGCTACATGAAATGAATGAGATAAATGAGAATGAGGATCATGAACCAGGGTCTGTAAAAGAATGCAGACAAAGAAATGATTGGCCAAAATGGAAAGATGCAATCGAGGCAGAATTAAAATCACTTGAGAAACGAAAAGTTTTCGGACCTGTAGTCCGCATACCAGAAAATGTAAAGCCGGTTGGATATAAATGGGTTTTCATCAGAAAGAGAAATGAAAACGGTGAAATTGTGAGATACAAAGCACGGCTTGTTGCACAAGGCTTTTCACAACGACCTGGTATTGATTATGAGGAGACGTATTCTCCTGTGGTGGATGCAACGACTTTTCGTTATTTAATTAGTCTGGCAGTACGTGAAGGACTCGATATGCGTCTAATGGATGTTGTCACCGCTTATTTATATGGATCACTTGATAGTGATATATATATGAAACTTCCCGAGGGATTTCAGTTACCTGAAAATTCAGGGCCCCGAAATGAGTACTCAATCAAGCTAAATAAATCGCTTTATGGATTAAAGCAATCTGGGCGTATGTGGTATAATCGCCTAAGTGAATATTTATCGAAAGAGGGGTATAAAAATGATCAAACTTGCCCGTGCATATTTATGAAAAGATCTGGAAATGAATTTGTCATCATTTCAGTTTATGTTGATGATATTAACATAATTGGAACTCCTGAAGAGTTATCAAAAGCCGTTAATTGTTTGAAAAAAGAGTTTGAAATGAAAGATCTCGGTAAAACGAAATTTTGTCTTGGACTGCAAATTGAATATTTAAAGAATGGGATATTCGTACATCAAGAGACTTATACGAAAAAGGTATTGAAAAGATTTTATATGGATAAAGCTCATCCATTGGATACTCCAATGATTGTTCGATCTTTAGATGTGAATAAAGATCCGTTTAGACCTTGCAAAACGATGAAGAATTACTTGGTCCTGAAGTACCATATCTCAGTGCTATTGGAGCCCTAATGTATTTAACGAGTCATACGCGACCTGATATAGCGTTCGCTGTGAATCTATTGGCGAGATATAGTTCGTCACCGACTCGTAGACATTGGAATGGAATTAAGCGGATTTTTCGATACCTTCAAGGAACAACTGATATGGGATTGTTCTATTCTAATGAATCAAAAACAGATTTGATTGGGTATGCAGATGCTGGTTTTCTATCTGACCCACATAATGCTCGATCGCAAACGGGCTATTTATTTACACATGGCGGAACCGCTATTTCATGGCGGTCAGTTAAACAAAGTTTAACGGCTACTTCTTCTAATCATTCGGAAATTTTAGCTATTCATGAAGCTAGCCGAGAATGTGTTTGGTTGCGATCGATAATTGAGCATATACAACAAACCAGTGGGCTAGTATCGAAAAAGTTACTTCCTACGATTTTATATGAAGATAATGATGCATGCATTGCCCAATTAAAGGAAGGATATATTAAGGGAGATAGAACAAAACATATTTCACCTAAAATTTTCTTTACACATGATTTAGAGAAAAATGGTGATATTGATGTACAACAAGTGCGATCAAGTGAAAATCTTGCAGATTTATTCACGAAAGCACTTCCCCCAATAATTTTCAAAAGATTGGTATATTCAATTGGAGTTCGAAAACTTCGAGATCTTAAATGATGTCATCATCAGGGGGATAAATACGCGTTGCACTCTTTTTCCCTTCACTGAGGTTTTTCCCATGTGGTTTTCCCAGTAAGGTTTTTAATGAGGCAACAATCGAAAGCGTATCTAAAAGAATCATGTACTCTTTTTCCTTCATTAGGTTTTTATCCCATTGGGTTTTTCCTAATAAGGTTTTAACGAGGCATATTCTTTGAAAACATCCAAGGGGGAGTATTATGAAATAATTAAATGTGGATGTTTTAAATAATAATATTAGTTAAATTATTGATGATTTGGAAGTATTATATTAAATGATGATAATGTGATAAGATGATAAGATGAGGTGTTTAATTGAAGAGTTTGTATTTTAGTGTGAGGTGTATAATTGTAATTAATGTGATTAGTTGTAATAGTGAATTATTAGTAGTATAAATAGGTGATTAGAGTTCATTGTAAATCACACCAAGTATTGAAATACTTAATCTCTCTCTAATCTCTCTCTCTCTTTATATTATAAGCTATATTATCATTATAATCTTAATATAAGTATAATTATAATAAAATAATCTTAATATAATATTAATCACAATTAATATTTTTATAACAATAACTATGTATTATTGATTAGATTATAATCTCTCTCTCTCTCTATGATGTCCTGGAATGGAACTTGAGCTTGCCTGCAATCTTTTCACCATCAAAACGTTACCCAACAACCAACCAACTACGAGGTAATGAGAAACACGAATCTGTAGTCTGTTAGCAAACATATTAAATATTGTAATAAGTCACCCCTGATTTCCCATCCCGTGGGGCGGGGAGGGGAGAAATCTCGCCCTGTGAGAAGATGAGGATTGCATTGTTTTGCTGTGGTTAGAGCCGTCAAAACGGGTCGGTGCGAAGCCCGCCATTTCCCATACGCTGTGGTAAGGCCCTGTTTGGCGGGGCAGCTGCAGAATGATTCAGTAATTAATTGTTTTTTTCATTAATTATTACTTTACTAATTATAAAAAAACCCTAAAAAATAATTTTCCTATATTTTTAATGTTATTTTATTATTAATAAAAATATATTTTTTAAATATTAGGCGGGGCGGGCCAGATTGCCAGCTCTAACTGTGGTCCTGTTCCCCGCACTGTATGTGGGTTTCAATTTCCCATTCGCCAGACTTGTAGCAGTCTGCATTGTGGGGAAAGGAACAATTTCATCCCTTTTTGCTAGGCGAGGTTCTCCGAAAAAGCGGATCCGGGGCTGAAAATTAGACATCCACCCCAAGGCTTGGCAATGGGGAGGGAATTCTCTGTTCCCCATGGGATTCGCCCCAATGGGGGAGAGGATTCCCCGTTTTCATTCCCGTGGGGGTGGGGACGAGGAAAATTTTCTCCCCGTTAGAGGGAATTGGGCGGGGACGGGGATCATCCTCCCCGCCTCGTTCCCCACGGGGATCCGATATATTAAATTATTAAATTACTCTTATTAATATTATAACCCTTTTATTTCTTCACCATTTCTCCTTTTTTTTTCCTAATTTTCTCACGGTCATGAATGTTATACTCATGTTGTATGATAATTTTTTCGAAAGAATTTTATTTTTGTTATTTTTTAACTTATTATATAAAAAAACTTAAAAAAATTTATACTAAAAAATGCATAGGCGGGGATTCTCCGTGGAGAAAAAACCGCGAGAAATCCCTGCAGGGATGGGAACGGGGATTCCCCGATAAGTGACGGGTCGGAATGAGAATTAGTCTCATATCCCCACCATGCCCCATTGCCAAGCCTATTCACCCTCAATCCCGCCTAATTGGCAAGCCTAAACTCAGTAGTAGAGCATTAATCTTGTCTTTTGTAATTATAATTTAAACTAATAGAGTTTATTCCCTCATTTAATTTCTCTTTTCCAACAAAGGTTAAACCAAAATTTGACTTGCTAAAATTTGTAATTTTGTTTCGTGCTAAACAAAATGATGAAATCGAACATGTAAGTCAAAAGCCTCTTCCGCATTCAGTGAAATTAAAGTTTGAAAAAAAAAAACCACAAACTTAAACTTGTTCGTGAGCAAATGTGAATGAACCCATTCCTTTGTGCAGTAGTCTTCCATTAGTTTAGTTAAATCACGCCATTTATCACGGCCAACGCTTCCTTTATATTAAGCCCCACCCCTTTCACTGCTTTCTTACACAAAGACAATCCGCAGACAAAAAATGTTTATTACATCATCCCCTTCTTCTTTGTCCTCCTCTCTCTTAGCAACACTTCTACTACTACTTAGCAGCATAACTAATGCAGCTCTTCAAGACCCTAATGTTGTGGTTGAAGAGGTACAAAGGTAAGTAACTAACTACGAATAGCATTCGCAATACGATCATATATCAAAATGATAACACCTTCTATTGATATTATATATACATAGGAGCATCGCTAATGCGACGACGAGAAGGAACCTAGCGGGAGGCTTACCCTCGTGCAACACGGGCAACCCCATCGACGACTGCTGGCGGTGCGACCCCGACTGGCAGTCGCACCGCCAGCGCCTGGCCAACTGCGCGATAGGCTTCGGCAAGAACGCCGCGGGCGGGCGGGGCGGGCCCGTCTACGTCGTGACCGACCCGGAGGACGACGACCCGGTCAACCCCCGCCCGGGCACGCTCCGCCACGCCGTCATCCAGGACGGGCCCCTGTGGATCGTCTTCAAGCGGGACATGACCGTCCGGCTCAGGCAGGAGCTCGTCGTGGGCTCCTTCAAGACGATCGACGGGCGCGGGGCGAGCGTGCACATCGGGAGCGGCGGCCCGTGCATCACCATCCACCACGCGACGAACATAATCATCCACGGGGTCCACATACACGACTGCGTCAGGTCCGGGAATGCGGTGATTAGGGACTCCCCTAACCATGCAGGTATATATATAGATTAAACCCTTAAAAGGCGGAAAGCTAACTGACTGTCCCCAAGGGCATGACCTAGTGGCTGGGTCGAGCCAGTTCTTGCAGGAGGTCTCGGGTTTAAATCCACTAGGGACCTTGACTATTGACGCTGGTTGGAAATTGGAAAGTTGACACCTAGTCCCGGCTGCAGGGATGACAATAATGCCCATTGGATCTTCAAATGGGTCTGAGTTTAGACCTACTTAGACCCATACCTTTGTCGGAGGAGTGTGAGTGGGTGGCGCCGTAGAAGGTCGGGGTCTAAGTGGGTCGGTCTAGACTTAGACCCTTTTGAAGATCCCATGGGTCGTTCATGGGCATTTTTGCCATCCCTCCCGGGGTTTAGTTCCATCCTCAGAGTATGTGGCGTAAGCCAATAGCCGACTGAGTGGGAATACCTCATGATAGAAAAAAGAAAGCGCTAATTTAACACATGCTTTGACGTGTAGGGTGGTGGGATGCATCGGACGGGGACGGGGTGTCGATTCTTGCGGGGAAGGACATATGGGTCGACCACTGCTCGTTTTCCAACTGCGCCGACGGGCTGGTGGACGCGATCCACGGGTCGACGGGCATCACCATATCGAACAACTACTTTACCCACCACGACAAGGTGATGCTGCTGGGGCACAGCGATGCGTTCGTGGAGGACAAAAACATGCACGTCACAATCGCCTTCAACCACTTCGGTGAAGGCCTGGTCCAGAGGATGCCCAGGTGCAGGCACGGCTACTTCCACGTGGTGAACAACGACTACACCCACTGGGAGATGTACGCCATCGGCGGGAGCGCTTCCCCGACCATATACAGCCAGGGGAATAGGTTCCTCGCCCCCAACGACCGCTTCAGAAAGGAGGTTGGTTCCTCGCCCATCGACCAATTTGTTCTTTTCCCAAAAAATAAAAAAATAAAAAAAATTGCGGAAATATAATTTTGCAGGTTACGAAGCATGAGGACGCACCGGAAAGTGAGTGGATGCACTGGACGTGGCGAACCGAAGGCGACTTGATGCTGAACGGCGCATATTTCAGGGCGTCGGGCGCAGGGGCTTCGTCGTCTGCCTATGCGAGGGCATCGAGTTTGAGCGCGAGGTCGTCGTCTATGGTGGCTTCGATCACCTCGAATGCTGGGCCGCTTATCTGCAGGATGGGATCACACTGCTAGATGACTACTAAAACATAATCAAAATACAGTATAGTATAATACGAGTCTTTTCTATGCAAGGATATTTAAGGGCTCGATCGATGATTATTACATCGAAGTTGTGATTCTGTGAGGAATCATCTGCTCAGTTATATTTCCTAATGTCCTTTTCGACGAAATCCCTTCGCAGAAATGCGTATTCGGTGCTAATGCTTATTTATCTATGCATGTTTTGTAAAAGCTGCAAAGAACATGGATATGATTCATATAACTCAGAAACTCAGATGATAGATAATATATTAAGCAATTGCAAACCATAGCCTAAATCAGTGGATATTATGGAACTGAATAATCTTCTATAGGACATCAAGAGAAAAGTAGATAGGGATTTTCATCAATTTTTCTTCATAAATCCTTTCATTAGAATATAAACACTGCTTGATTACATAGATATCCACTCCATATAGTAATTAGAAGGGCATGCTAACAAATTACCACAGGAGATGCTAAAGGCTCAGGTGAGTTCGTTGGATTATATCGTATCCTACCAAAATGAAGACTTTATGTTCATCGAACGAATGCATAAAACGATAACTTCAGGCCTCACATACAAATTACCAGAAATCACTGATGGAAAAAAACACATTCCAAAGCTTTTTAAAACTTATGTTGTAGCAGTCCAAAGATAAGCAATGCACACTTCATCCAATTCTTGCGCTAGAATGATAGGTCAATGACCGAAATATATATATATATAAGGCTACGTACCCTCGCGTATGACATTACTCAACCCAAAATCAGCGATCTTCACATCGTTCTTAGACTCTAAAGGCAAGATTTATGGCTTCAGATCTCTATGGGCCACCATATTTCTATGGCAGTACTCCACTCCAGATATTATCAACTCTCTGTTTGGAATGTGGAAAACACAATGGAAAACTAAATTAGCGCATCTAACAATAATACTTTGTGCTTCGACCGCTGTACCTTTTACACCTTTCCTAACTGAAATCCGCGTACGAAACAGAGCCCAGAGGTTACAAGTGAAACCAAATAATCAAATCCCACTAGTCTTCCCAAGCTTATAGTTTCGCTTGATTGAATCTGCGCTATTACAATATTGAATTGATTAATCCATATTCCCAAGGAACAAAGCCAAGAAGAGTAAAGCATAGTACAGAGAAACAAATGTTCGATGAGATAAGTCGTATTCCCTGTTAAGAAGCAGAAGAGTTCGTATAAAGAAAGTAAAGCAGAAAACTATTGTTCAACACTCAGATTATTAGACGTCAATATTCTGAACAGTAATAGGCCAAAACCCTTCGTCTATAAAGTCGTAAATCAAACACTGCCATACTGCTATATTTATCTTGCAAGCAACATTTTGCTACAAATAGCAACCATTACAAACGGACACCATTGTAGAACTTGTCCAAATTCAAAGCATCAATGTCGTACAAGATCGTGGCTGCATTTTATGGCGAATTAATATATTTGAAAAACACAGCTTTTCCAGATCAATTATAGCAAGATAAGATCAACAGCTGAACAGCCAAAGCCACACTAGGTTACTACCATGCATATTATTAAATTCTCATTCAAGAAACTGAAGTTCAGCTCTGTATATGTTAGAAGCGTATACTGTTAGTATGACCTCTCATCATGAACAACGTAAAAGGTACATCTCTTTGCAATGGATAGAAAGAATTCCAAGCCAAATGCAGCAAACATCTGCTACTTTTGATGTAATGTCAAGAAAAAGATAACAAAATCGGAATCATACCTTATTATAAAATGTAATAATCATTGTATGCCCAAAAGAAAATGAACATCTTGATACTGCACAAAATGCTATCTTTTGTCCGTCGTGGTTATCAACGAATGTCACAGGTACTGAATACATAAATACATACTACAAAGTCTAACTCATTGTTTGGATTCAAGATAATACGTGGATGAAACAGCCAAGCCTTCCATATCATACGTGCGGACCAATCTCTGTCTCTTACCGGGCGATTCGACCCAACACAGCTCTAGATGGAATGATTTGTATTCTTGCACGCTCTTTCCTATATCAGTCGGGCAGCCCATGTACATGCCTCCAGGTAATAAGGTCAGCTGATAGCCACCGTCAAAGGTTACCAGGTTGTTCGAGATTGAACCGGTCCAGTTCACAGTAGTTGTTACGTCTTTACCATCTGCAGTGGATTTTATGTCCTGTGAATGTTCGTCGAAAAAGAGAGAACAAATATATGTCAGAGAAAGTTTCTTTGTGACTAGGCAAGATGGTAAGGGTTATATATGTGGATGGGACGAAACCTGAATGAGCTGACCCTCATTGATCAATTCAAGTGTAGCAACTGTGTCTGCTTCAGCTATTGTGGCTCCATAGACACCACTGCGTTTCGTCAGAGAGTGACCTTTCCATGTTCCCAAATGATGGGAAATTCTATTGAAATCCTAGAGCAACATACGTAAGAGGTATCTGAGTATTTTTTGTTCTTGTGGATAAAAACATTAGTTAATTGCAGGGAATACGAAAGGCAAGTTACCTTGGACTCATCAAAGGAAGGATGAAACATCGAGTTAGAACCTCTTTCTTCAAGGAACACGAGAAGCATCTCAAGTATGCCCTTTGGATCCATTATATGGAAAGCTCTTATTCTTGCATCATTTTCCAATGAATAAAGGCAATTCTCGCATACAATTGCAGGCATTCGAGACGGAAGCTTCAAATTTCTGTAAGAAGAAATTAAATGCCCGTGATTCGTTTTATATATATATATTATAGTGCATGGTTATATGTCAAACACAACCTAGGAAATTCTTCTCCTGTATCATCTTCACCAAGCACTCCTTGCCTTAACACCGCTTCCAACATTCCAGCAGTCTGGTACCTCAATGCAAATGCTTTCTCCTCGGGAAAAAAGCCAATCTGCAAACTAAATTCGATACATGATCTAATGAAATAACACTATGATGATCGAATGAAAGAGTGCTTGCACAGACAACATGTTAAGACTCACCTGCTGATACTTATCCACTGTGAACATGTTGGTTTCTTTGATTCTGTATTCATACCATTCAGGCTCGTCTTTGGGGTCTGAAAAGATTAGTTGTGGCTGTTTGATGTATAACCTATTTTGTTGAAGCAAAAGGAAAAAAATTAACCAAGATTGAGAAACAAGTTGAGAAGCTAATGAAAGATAAAAAACAAAGCCATAATAATTTAAGAAATCAGAAAAACTGTGATCGATCTTTGTTTCCTTAAGTGTTTTATTACAGTAAATTGATCGAGCTAACAGGAATGGTTCGAAGGCCTTATTTATAACAAAAAAATAAAAAATAAAAAATAACACCATTTACTCCCATTGAAGTAAGTTAAATATCTATTTGCGAATCAAAACATGAAGGCAAAAACTTGCAAGTCGAGAACTTACGATTGGATCATACTCATGAGTTCATCTTCCCCATAAGAGCTTACAGCAAGCTTTGTACTAATCTTGTGCAGCAGATTCCCATGAGGATCAAATTGCTGCAAGGAAATCAAACCAGAAATATCACATCAACAGCCTTTCGTCAATACCATGATATCCGATCGACTCTCAAATGTATATTCATCAGATGGTTTCATCTACTCTAGCGTATTTGCTCGATCTAATCAGGGAAGATATTAAAATTGAGATTATTTGATTAACATATGAATTCAACAACATTGAAGGAAACTTCTGTTGTAGCTCAGCCCAATGCTCATTCACTATGGTTGAATAAAGCTCAAAACAAATTATAATCCGATCAGGGTCATGGTGTAAGGCAACTGCTATGCGTACTTCAAAACTTCAACCAAAAAAAAAAAATAATTCAAATATAATTCGATTTCTACACAAACCCGACTTAATATATGCACCGTTTAATGATAATTGAAGTACAAAAAACAGTCATCACTACTCAATTGCAGATATGTAGCCATAAAATTGACAGAAACACAGAAAATGACGAATTGAATGTTTACATGGAACGAGCCAAGCCATCGTCCGATATTGATATCAATAAAACGTCTGAGCAAATCAATGCTCATGGATTCTTCGTCATCTTGCGCCACCGTGGCTGCCGCTGCTCTGTTGGCTGAAGAGCAAGGCGGTGACAGTTGAGTTCTAATAAAGCGGCGCCCAGGATATAGCCTGTGGTCCCGTAGGGTGGGAAGTTTTTGCCTTCGGGAGTTTTGAGGGCTGATAGCGTTGTGGGCCCATGATGAAGGAGGCACGTAGCAGAGAGCCATTGCCATTGGAGGGAGATGGAAAGTAGCTGTTGGTTGAGGGTAGAAGTTGAGGGAGGGAAGGGAGTGATATCTCCTCTTATCCCAAAAATCTATTTTTTTTTTCCATAAATATCTAATTTCTTTGATTTTCATATTATTTTTCACAAATTAAAATGGAAAATGACCGTTTTACGGTATTATTTTTCTTCTCTCCAATCCTTAAATATCTCCACAGTTCTTATATCCCAACTAATTTAGATAAGTAGAAATAAACAATTGATTATAAGACGAATCCAATTTTAGCACTTTGCATGTGTATATTGTCCCAAGTGCACAAAAAACTAGGTTGTAACGAGCCGAGTTCAGACTCATTTTTTGGGGCATCATGAGTTGGCATACGTTGACGTGACATTGATTCGTGTTATATCAGCATGTCACATCAATATCAGAGGTGGTATGACATTAAATGACACTTTTTAGGTGTCATTGATCGATACTTCTGATAACGTGACATGGTGACGCTTTATGTGACATTTTTTATATTACATCCCTCGTCAACATTAAATGTGTCGATCAACGATACCTATAAGGTGTCAACTAATGCTACAACACCTCTAATATTGATTTAATATGTTGATATGGCACGGATCATTACCACATCAACAGATAATCTGATGCTTAGGAGTACCATAATATTCCATCTATATAATTCTATATATATATATATATATATATATATAATAAAAAAAATATTTAATATTTTACCGAGTGGAAGAAGCGCATTAAATTAGACCATAGGCGCTAAAATCGCAAGGAAAAGTCAAGCCCAAATATGGGCCACGTGATATCCCTTCAAATCCGACGGTCCAAAGTGTACCAAATATGCTGCAAAGAAATCGTCGTCACAAAACTAGCCGTTATCATCCGAGCGTCATTTGTTCCAACTTCATGCTCCGCATATATGAGATATTGCCCGTACACTCTCATCAGACGCTACCCCTCAAAGCCTAATTAAGCGGAGCTGCGCTGCATAGTGGTTTTCGATCTCCAGCATTCAATTGTACGTCGAGTTATGGACTCCATTACGAAGTCAATCACACCGACGAAGCAGAAGAATCCCCAGGCGATTGGGAAGAAAACGAATGGTGGAAGTGTCGGATCATGCGAAAATGTTGATCCGAATGTGTCAAGTGGTGGATTGAACTTCTCGAGCTCGCCGTTGGTTGAGAAATACGATAAATCTGGGAAGAAATCTGCTACTAGAGTTGCCATGGCCATCGCCAGCCCTAAACCTAGCTGCGTGGCTTACTCGCCGTTGGAGAGGAAGAAGAAGATTCGTGAGCGTAAGTTTGTGATCGCAAAGAAGAAATCTCGGAATGAGGAAGTTAATTCCTCGTCGGTTTCCTGTGAGAAGTGTAAGACTGCCCTAGGAAAATCGAAGTGCTTGTGTGTGGCTTATGAGGCTCTTAGGGCTTCTCAGGAGACATTTTTTAGCAGCAGAAATGATAGAGGAGTCGATAACACGAAGGAATGCGAAGAAATTGATGAGAATCATCACGGTGTTGAGACTGAAACTAGAAATTTGGGCAATGATGGTGCTTTGTTTGAGAATGAACTCGGTGAGTTAGGCTTGAAACGAAGCCGCGATAGGTTTTTGGAAGAAGCTAGGGATACTATACCTGATGCAGGATCTGGACGGGTGATGCATTTGGTGAAGGCATTTGAGAAATTGAAAATGATTCCAAAATCCGGCGAAGCAGAGGCTGAGAAAATTACAGATGATAATCAGAAGGGAATCAGATGGGCGTTGCCCGGACTTCAGCAACAGTCAGTTAAGGATTCTGAGATGGGGTTTGCTTCATCATCGACTTTCTGTCCGTCAGATTTATTTCTCACTTCTGAGAGTTTAGGTTTGCATTCACGTTCCTTTTCTTTAGACAGCAGCCATGGAAGGTTAGTCAATAGTGATGACTATCTAAAGTTTAAGATTTTTGAGTATTCTGTTTGCTGTGATAGTTCTTACATGGCTTGTTCTGTTTTTTGCTTTTCAGCATTTCAAGAAGAACTTCGGGTGGTGGTCCTAGAAGCAGGCGAAGTGTGAGAATTTTGAACTATACTTTGATTTTGTATGTGCTTTCGTGGTTGCTTTATTGTTTTCATTTTACAGAGCTCGGATTCAACTGGAACCCTCAACCGAAGAAAATGGAAGAGAAAGCAGCGGAAAGCAACCTCTCTAAAGCCTTTTGCCCTCAGAACAGAGGTTAGCCTCACAAGCTAATTGTTGTTTTTATCATGTCATTCTCGCATTTTCATACATTCTGATTATTATAGGATCATTAAAGTGTAGATACATTGACACGGTAGCAAGTCAAAAGTTCAAAACATATTTTATTGTGTGAATCTGCCAATAGAATGTAGTTACATTGACTACAAACGGTAGCAAGCCAAATGACAAGAGTGCAAAACATATTCTATTATGTGAATCTGCCAATAGGATCGCCAGTATCCCATCCCGTATAAATACAGAATCAGAAGCCATAGTTATTGTCTCTTTTTCATAGTGGTCCAAATATTAATCTACATACTAATGGCACCCTGAGTTGGTAGTTTGGTAAATACTTCAGATTTGGACTATAACAGTGGAAGATATAGTTGTGTTTGCATTGAGAATATATCTTTTGAATTAACACAAACTGAGCTATTGGTTTTGCAGCAACGAGGAAAAAGTAAGGAGGAAGAATTCATGAAGAAGCTGCAACAGCAGAAAGAGGAAGAGGAGAGATTGCGAATACCTATTGCTCAAGGTCTTCCCTGGACAACAGACGAACCAGAGGTTTGATATAGTGTTTCGAGGATTCCATAACTATTCTTTTTATATGTCACTCTTCAATGCAGATCTATTCATACCTGGTAACTCGATAACCAAAAAATAATAAATAAAACAAAAGTTTGGAAATCTGGTTAACTTGCAATTTTTATTTATTTATTTTTTTCATTTCAAAATGAAGATGGTAAAAGGATGCACTAAATAATTTGATTCATGGTGTCTCAGTGCTTGGTGAAGCCCCCCGTAAAAGAGATCACGAAGCCAGATGATGTTGTATTGCACAGTGACGTAAGAGCTGTGGAACGTGCTGAATTTGATCATCAGGTATAAGACTCTTCTCCATTCTGAAATCCCTGGCAGATTTCTGTTTCCTCAAGATAATCAAATTAGGTATGGACCAAGAAGCACTCTATTTTGATGATGCAAATTGTGCATGGATATCTTAAAGTTGCCTCTAGGAATATAAACAATGTCACAGAATTTTTTATACGTTGTTTGTTCTCCGCATTCGTTTGAGTATTATCTAACCATATTTGGCTCGGAAATTCTTAAGGTGGCCGCAAAGATGGATCTCATCGAACAGTACCGTATGGAAAAGGAAAGAGAGCAGAAGGTATAACAAACAATCCGTGAATTAAACTTCTTTTTTTGCTCTTGAAATGTTTCCTGATTGGCAAAGTATTCGAGTTTTCTCAGTTGATAGAAGAGGAAGAAATAAGAAGATTGAGGAAGGTGCTCGTTCCTAAAGCTCAACCTCTGCCTTATTTTGATCGCCCTTTCATTCCAAAAAGGTAAACCATCTCCCTCCCATCTCTCTCTCTCTCTCTCTCTTTCTCTCTCTCTCTCTCCATATTTATGTAATTTTCTGCATATCAATCAGGTCTACAAAGCAACCAACGATACCTAAAGAGCCAAAGTTCCACATGCCTCAACACAAGAAAATCAGATGTTACATGTCACTTGATGGCAGCAATTACTCCCAGTCGTCACAACAACTATAGAGTGAGCATAAATGGCAATATTTTCATTCTTTGATTTTATTTTATTTTTTTCTATATTAATTGTTGGGCGGCAATTGGTGGTGGTGGCTAAGTCAACGTTGGCATGAACTATCATCCTAATAATATCCACACAGTCGATCAACAACAGGACCCATAAGTCGTATGTATGTATGTATGTATGTGTATGGTTTTTATTCTATCTGCTACAAACTAGAAAATACAAATTTCCTAGATTAAACTAAAGATCAAGTTTTGTCCCAACGAATGATTAAGTGGTGGGGTGGGTCATTAGTTTATCCACGTGGAATGTTTGTGTGGATTATCAAGATATTAGTTCCGTTGGAAAATGGGGTCATTTTTAAGCAGAGTGAGATTTAATTTACATAGCTAAACTGTAGGAAAACGAATTTAAAGTTTAGTTCTCTTCTAGAAACTGTTGGACGGGGTTGAAGATCTGTAAAGCGACCTCATCTCATAGACAATAATGTGGAACACAAAATTTTTCAAAATTCCATTATTTATTAATATGCAAGCAAATTACAATCACTCAGCAGCACAAGATAGAAAAATGAATGGAAATCAATCTGAGTTCTAAAAGCTTCTCAGAGCTCAGAATGAACAATAAATAAATAAATAAATAAGAATAAGGTTGATTCCATTAAGCATATATCTCAGGCCTCTCCCAATGCGGTCGGGTGGTTCAGCGGCACGACCAAAACGGTCGAAGATACCACACGTCATCGGCATTATCTGAAAGGCGCAGAATCATGATGGGCACCTTCTTGCTAAGGCTGCAATGTCTCGAGTTGAACGTGTTTATAACATCATCGAAGTATCTTATCATATATGTCTGCAAAAAAAACATAAAAACATGCTTAGATTGCAACATGCTGCTGAACAGATTCAATACAAAACTGTGATTCCTTAGATATCAGAAATACACACACACACACACACACATATATATATATATATATTTATATTATGTTTTGGTTCTGTTTTTTTTTTTTTTTTTAAAAAATTCTAATTGAAATAACAGGTAATAGAAGAAGCAAAGCATGGCATACCTCGTCAGCATTTTGATACGTAGGATTGTTTGCTGCTTCTGCGATGAACTTGGCAGTAACGTCTCCAAGATCACACAGTATGAAAACATCACATTCATGAGCAAGCAAATCGCCTGAGTCAATTATTCCGTTATCGTCGTTCTTTAGCTTAATGACCTTGCCTCGTTTCTCCTGTATGAGCCTTGTAGCCCATGATCCAGCATTTCCAAGACCATGAATGGCAAAGGTCAAACCTTTAATATTGAACTGACCATGTAGTGCTAGCAATGCTTCTGTGGCCTCAACAACTTCACGGCCAGCCTCAGCTTCTTTGCTCAGGGGTGAGCCAAGATCATCGTGCGTATCTTTTAAATTTGTTTTGGCCTTTTTATTTCATAAAAAAAAAACATAGGTTTTCCGGTAAGAACTGCTGGAGAGTGATCATGGAGAAGCTTGGATGGAGAACTTGTCCATAATCCAAGCCATTATTATTGTCTCAACATGTGATTGCATGTTTAAGCTTAAAAGTGGAACTGAAGATATATAATGATTAATAATGCAGATGGATAAGAAGAAAAATATTCACCCCAGGCGAAGAATTAGCTCCCATGTCTGAGTCTGATGCTGGGACATCACAGCAAGAAACTCCAATAAGATCATAGATTTTCTGTGTGGCATAACGTGTTTGTTCACTCACGCTTAAAACTTTCAGAAGATCATCGATGGAAGGCTCCGACGTCGATTGAGCTGGTGCATTCGCCTCGTCAGGTTTGACTTTTAGCAAGAAATATTTGATTTTCATCATATACGTACTGTGCATTAGAACTAAAAATTCAGACTAGAAAGAAGCCTCACATAAAACCCTAACTTCATCATGTCTTCCATACTGAACTATTAGTGAATTCTCCCAAACCCTTATAACATCACCTATACTACGAAAGATATATATTGTTTTTTTTTTATCTTTTACATTTTCCATATTTGAGCACAGCCCATCTCAAGAAAAGCACGCAAATGCAATAAAAGCACGACATATCATCAAAGAAGAAATGCACACAACATTGAATTGCCTAAATGGGATCAGACGACTCTTCTCAACCATCGGATCAAGGCGGAAGAGCCGAGCATCTTTGAGTAAGCTGCGAATGGCCGGTTTCATTTCGACCAAAGAGACAAATACACTATGATGATGAGTTTTCAAGATCAACAAATGACAGCTGAAGATTGATTTAGAGATGTTTATGTCTGTATTTTTCATAGAGAGATCAATCACTGTCCGAGTCTTTAGTTTAGCCCTTGTTTATCTGCGTTACATGGAAGTAATATCCATATATTTTACTAATAATATATATATATATATATAATTTATCAGAAGTAACTATTTAAAATAAGGAAACATCATCCAGAGAGTGCCTTATGAATCGCGACAGTCCATAATATCAGTAATTGACAATATCTTCAATCACAACAAAAATGTATTCACTGTCTTACATCCTAATAAATCGACAGCTTACAGTTTAATTTGGTCACCAATCGGTAGATTCCCTTTTCATTTTTGTTCAAATCCTTTATTCGCACACTCTCACCATTCATCACATTATTTTCATTCTTAAATTTTTTGTTTTTTTTTGTTGTTGTGAGGTGTAGTATATAGTGGGCGACAATTGGTGGTGGTGGCTAAAGCCAACGTTGGCATGAACATTCATTCGATCATCCTAATAATTAGATCCATAGCCTATCGAGATAGGAAGGACAATCATATATATACGACTGAAATGCAGTAAAAATATGCCTAAATGTTTTTACCTCATAATCTATTACCACCAACTAGAAAATACGAATTTTCAAGATAAACAGATAAAAGTTTTGTCCATAAAGGATAGGTAAAGTGGTATGATCGAAATGTTTTTGTATGGAAAGTCTTGAATTCGATTCCACTTGAAACTTTTTGATTTTCTTTGTTGTTGCAGACTTGAAGCAAAATATACATGGCTAACGCAAATTAGATTCGCTTCACACTGAATCTAGTCGGTGGGGCTAGCGGTGGATTAAAAAAAAAACAAAAATCATAGTAAGAAACATTATCGGATTGACTTGATGATTTTCGGACAGCTGACCTCACATATCATCATAGACAATCAATGTAAAAACAAAGTTTTCAAAATTCCTTTATTTATTAATATGCGGGCAGAATTAATCACTCAGCAGCACAAAGATAGAAAAATGAATGCAATGAATCAATCTGAGCTCTAAAAGCTTCTCAGAGCTCTCAGAATGAACAATAAATAAATAAATAAATAAAAATAGAATTGATTCCATTCCATTCCAGTAAACATTCTGGTGAAAGTGAAAATGGATTTATTCAAAGAACCAAAAAGGCAATCAATCAATCAGAGCAGAGAAAAGAGAAAGCAAATCTCAGGCCTCCCAATGCGGCGGGACGGTTCAGTGGCACGAGCAAAACGGCGTAAGATGCCCCACCTCATCCGCATGACCTAAATGGCGCAGAATCACGATGGGCGCACGCCTGCGAAGGTCGCAATGTCTCGACTTGCACGTGCACATAATATCATGTAAGGATTTTGTCATAAATATCTGTAAAATAAAAACATGAAGATAAAAACAAATATATGCATGGTAAGTATTATAAACTGCTGCTGAACAAATTCAATGTAACAGTGATATTCCTTAGCAATCAGCAAAACATATTTTTTTTTTCTAATTTGAAATAGCATGTAATAGAAGCAACAAAAATAAATAAATAAATAAATAACACATGGGACCTCGTCAGCGTCTCGTTCCGAAGGACTGTTTGCTGGCGCTTCTGCGATGAACTTGGCGGTAACATCTCCAAGATCACACAGTATGAGAACGTCACATTCATGAGAGAGCAAATCGTCCGAGTCAATTATTCCGTTATCGTTCTTCAGCATAGTAGCGACCTTGCCACCTTTCATCAATATGAGACTCGAAGCCCAGTTTCCAGCATTTCCAAGACCCTTGTGAAAAATTCATCAGCATGAAATACCATGCCAACGCTTTCTTTATTAGGAAGAGAAATATATTTTCAATCTGAACTGAATAGAATTCTTAGTCTTATTACCTTAATGGCAAAGGTTAGACCTTTAATGGACTTTCCATGTCGTGCTAGGAATGCCTCTGTGGCATCAACAACTCCACGGTCAGCCGCAGCTTCTCTGCCACTCTCCTGTTTAAAATCAACAATGTAAATCAATCACAGCTGCACTTTTATATCTACGTATCTTTGGGCCCTTTTTTTTATTTCGTAAAAAATAAAATAGGTTTTTCCGGTAAGAACTGCGGGAGATTGATCATGAAAACCTTGGAGAAGAACAACATCCATAATCCAAGCCATTGTCCCAACATATGATTGAATGCTTTAATTTTATAGAAGTGGAACTTATAATAATATAATGATTAACGCAGATGGATAAGAAGAAAAGTATTCACTGGTGGTGATGGGGGATCCGAGTAACATCCAATAAGATCATGAATTTTCTGAGTGAAGAGACATTCTAATTCGCTCGAGCTTAAATATTTCGAAAGATCTTCAATCTCAGCCTTCCACGTCGATTGAGCAGGAGCATTCGCCTCATCGGCTTTGACCTTTTAGCAAGAAAATATTAGATTTCATCAACACTGTGCATTAGAACTAAAAATGGTGATTAGAAAGAAACATACATCATATAAACCCTAAATATCATGTCTTCAATATTGAACTATTAGGGAATTCTCCCAAACCCTAAAATCACATGCTACGAAAAGATGTTGTTTTTTATCTTTTACATTTTCAATATTTGAGCACAGCCCATCTCAAGAAAAGCACGCAAAATGCAATAAAAGCACGACATATCATCAAAGAAGAAATGCACACAACATTGAATTGCCTAAATGGGATCAGACGACTCTTCTCAATCATCCGATCAAGGCGGAAGAGCCGAGCATCTTTGAGTAAGCTGCGAAAGGCCGCTCCAAGAGGTTTCATTTCGATCAAAGAGACAAAATACTACACTATGATGAGTTTTCAAGATCAACAAATGACAGCTGAAGATTGAATAGATGTGTGTATTTTTTTTTCTTTTTTTTTTTATAGAGTGATCAATCACTGTGAGGGTCTTTAGCCCTTATTATGGGTTTATTCTTACCTAACCACTTGGGTATAATCCAAGTGGGTTAAGCTGGTGACACGTGTCACACCTTCCCAATCCAAGGTGTTGATCTCAGCACCATCTTTTAGATGGGACATGTGTCATAATCTCAACCCACTTGGGTTATACCCAAGTGGGTAGCATAGCATAGACCTGTGCGGGTCTTTAGCTATTATCATGACTGGGGTTACATGGAAGTAATATCGATATATTTTTTTAATTATCTGTATACTTTTTTTTAATACATTTTCAGCGATAATATCACATGCCACTTTCTTAAAATATGAAACTTTATTGGGACCATGTTTAATTTTTATTTACTGTAAGTAACTACTTAAATAAGGGAATTTTTATCCAGAGCATAGTCAATAATTTATACTATTTATAATGGCTCATCACAATAACTAACTTTCAATTACTTGGTATGTCATGAATAATAATTACCATTTTAACTTAATTTTTTCTTTATTTCAATTTTATCATTTAATTAATATTTTATTTATTAAATATCTTAAATTAATAAAAACTCTTAACTATATTTATATTTTATTGCTTAAAAGACTAAGCTCTTTGATTCATAGGTTTAAAAATTTTAAACCTTAGTTTATAGTATGTTGGTGTGTTTGGTACGTAGATTTATAAAAAACATGAGTTTATATATAACAATTCTAAACTCATATATACGGTGTAGATAAACCTATCTCTCATGTGTGTTATCATAAACACACTAACTAAACACACATTTTATTTTATACCCACTAATTAGTTTTATATATACCTTATTAAATTAAACCCTCCTAAATATAAACCGGCGATAAGTATTAGTAATTAATTGCCAATGATATCTAACCAAAACAATAATGTATTCAATGTTGTACTTCCTAATAAATGGATAACTGACAGTTAATGTGGTCGCCGACCAGTGGAACTCTCATCAATTATTGCATAATAATCCCTCCTTATCAAATAATAATAGTTATAGTTGCAAAAAGAAATCATAATTTGCATCTATAGACCATTTATTAACAACACACTTTCACTTGTCCAAATAATTCTACATAAAGCAGCGTATTTTCACGTTTACATATAAGTACTATTATTGTCAGGATATAAAATTGTCCGCAAATTGGTATCAGGACGAGGTTTTAATCAGAATATTATGTGAGGTGTCCCCTACTCTTACAATGATTCTTACTCAGATAGAGCATACTGATTATGTTGATCGCTCGGTTGAGATCAAGTCGAAAGTTCGTATTTTCGTCTAAAGTCTTACCGACATTGATAATGGTCAGAAGGCGTGTGCTCTATTTGATGGAAACGGCGGTTTAAAATGATTACAGTTGAAAAAAATATTCATTTTGATGGTCTTGTGTTTGAATGAATGTTTTCTAACCACAAAATATGTGATTATTTCATCTAATTGCCCGATTAATTTGTGAATGAAATAATCCCAATGTTTGCTTCGTGTCTATAATTTATATGATGATTTTAGTTCCATCTTTCACTTCCATCTTTCCCATGCACATGCATTATGATAATGGACTAACTACACACTCAATAGAGAAACATGGTCAACCTTCATCCAAGACTTCAAATGATGGTACGTTGACTGCAATTACTTTCGCTGTGACACGCAATGATGTAAAGGTTTATTTTTAATTAGCTGTTAACTTACCCAAAAAAAAAAAAAAGAGAGAGAAAGAGAAATTAGTATTCGTACTCATGTGTTTAAACTCGTGTGTAAGGCTTTTTGATTTGATGTTGAAAATATTTTTCAACTTTGATTGATACCTATGTGTTTCAGGCATTTTGAGTTGGTACCCAAGTATTTTTCAATTCCGATTAGTACACTTTGTTTAAGGCTTTTTCACTTGGTGCCCAATTTTTTTACATCTTCGAAATTTTTCTTTACATCTTCAACTTTCTCTTTCATTTGATATACTGAAGAATTCAATTTTCGTTCTCGACTCTACTACTCCATCAATCATAGCTTATGATGTGCAAAAAACTAACCTCATGAAGAGATAACATGGTGAGCATCTAAAATAAGGAATATTTTTATTTTTGACCGATTCTAAAATATTCAGATCAACCTTAATTCTGCAATAATGACACTTTTGATCTCTTGATTTCAGAAAAAGCCTTAAACGCATGGGTACCAACCGCAGAATACTTTGGGCATTAACTGAAAATGTTACGCATTGGTATCAAATGAAAAAGCCTTGAATAGTGGGTACCAACCGGAATAAAAAAGAAAAAAGAAAAAAAGATGATGAATAATTAGGACAGAACGGTTCACGTGATTCAACCAGATTTCGTCGTCCATCAAAGGACATATGCAAAGTACCCTTTATCAGTTTCCACCTACACTTTCACTAATTCGATCTTTCAACTTGCACATTGCAATAATTTCTTCTATAAAAGATTGGCATTGCATGGCGTAGAAACAATCTCTCTCACTAGCACATCAGAAACATGGACCCACCGAGCGCACAAACCTCCGAGCACGGCGAAATCATTTTCCGAAGCAAGTACCCGCCGGTCAAGGTTCCCGATGGCTTGACCCTTCCAGAATTCGTCCTCTCGAATTGGGAAGCATATGCCGACAACGTGGCCTTCGTCGACGCACTCACCTGCAAGAAGTACACTTACAAGGAGGTTAGGAGAGACGTCGACAGATTCTCCAAGGCGCTGAGGTCCCTCGGGCTGAGGAAAGGACGCGCCGTGGTTGTTGTCCTCCCAAACATCGCCGAGTATGGGATCATCGCGCTTGGGATCATGGCGTCCGGCGGAATATTCTCCGGCGCGAATCCGAGCGGTCATGCCTCGGAGATCAAGAAGCAAGTCGAGGCCGCCGACGTAAAGCTCGTCGTCACTGATGGATCGACGTATCACAAGGTCTTTTTTTTTCCTTTTTTTTGGCCTGCAGCTCCTATTTAGGGTTTTCTTTTGTATTTGGAAGCATCCTTATATCTGTCGATTTTTTTTTTTTTTATATATACAAATCAGGTGAAAGATTTGGGCTTGCCTGTTATAATAATAGACGAAGATCGGGTTGAAGGGACCATATACTGGCACGAACTTCTCGAGGCAGCTGATAAGGCAAACACCTATGCTATCGATGAAAAAATCGATCAGAATGATCTATGTGCTCTGCCATTCTCATCAGGTTAGTTAGGGGCGTGATAATCAACGTTTTAGACGTCGAGTACGATGATCGATAGCTAGTACTAACTGTTCGTTTTTGGATTCTTGAAATTGCGGGCAGGCACCACGGGTCTATCGAAGGGTGTGATGCTGACTCACAGGAACATAATAGCTAATCTCTGTTCGACCCTCTTCAGCGTAGGCCCCGAGCTAATCGGGCAAGTCACTATCCTCGGACTAATTCCGTTCTTTCACATATACGGAATAACTGGAATCATCTGCGCCACGATGAAGAACAAAGGGAAAGTGGTGGTGATGCGCAGATACGAACTGAGGTCCTTTTTGAGTGCCATGATCACTCATCAAGTCACATTTGCGCCTATAGTTCCGCCCATAATCTTGGGCATGGTCAAGAATCCCATAGTCGACGAGTTCGATCTCGCTAAGCTCAAGCTCAGGTCTATCATGACTGCTGCAGCTCCGCTTGCTCCCGATATTCTCAAGGAGTTTGAAAAGAAATTTCCCGGAGTTGAGGTCCAAGAGGTAGTAGTTCGTATTTTTGGCACAAAAAAGGTTACGACGTAATAAAAAAGTATGTAATAAATCGTTTATACATGTTCAGGCGTACGGAATGACCGAGCATAGCTGCATCACACTGACGCACGGTGATCCAACCAAGGGGCAAGAGATCGCGAAGAAGAACTCAGTCGGGTTTATTCTTCCGAATCTCGAAGTGAAGTTCATCGATCCCGAGACGGGGCGTTCTCTCCCCAAGAATACTCACGGAGAAATATGCGTAAGGAGTCAGTGTGTCATGAAAGGTGAAAAAACGACGATTTATTTTCCCTTTGTTTCTTCGTTTATTTTGTATGGCTATGAACGACCTATTTGGTTTTTTTTTTTCAGGATACTATAACAATGAGTACGAGACGAGGCTCACCATCGATGAAGAAGGGTGGTTGCACACGGGCGACATTGGGTACATTGACGACGACGAACATTTATTTCTTGTGGATCGAATCAAAGAGCTCATCAAGTATAAAGGCTTCCAGGTAATGCGCACTTGGACGGAGAAGTGTATGTAACAATATAAACTGCTTAAGAACTTCGAATTCGCCCTTTCGAAACCAAAAAAGCGTAACTTTATAACACGGCAGGTTGCTCCAGCCGAATTAGAGGCAATCCTTCTCTCCCATCATTCAGTCGAAGATGCAGCTGTTGTTGGGTAATCCACTAACTACGGCTGGCAAGATTTTACCGAAAACTAATATATTCGAACCGCATTGCAGATTGCCAGATCAAGAAGCTGGAGAGATTCCAGCGGCATGTGTGGTGATGAACTCACAAGCGACAGAAACCGAAGAGGACGTAGTGAAGTTCGTTGCAAGCAACGTGGCGAGCTATAAGAGAGTTAGAGTGGTACAGTTCGTAGATGCCATCCCTAAATCACCTTCGGGGAAGATAATGAGAAGGGTCGTCAAGGAAAACATGCTAAAGAATATGCAGACTTAGCTAAGTATTACAATGTTTCGACATCTTGCTATAACGTCCCGCTCAGAAATGAAACAAATATTCCTTTAAGATTGAATGAGAACGGAGGCGCACCTATGCGCAATGCGTTGAAAAAAAATGCGCTATGATTTATGCTGCGCAATTTAAATTACTGTTATACTATAATAATAAGAACGCGCTAATAATAGCTCTTGTGCAACCGAGCCGCGCCAAGCATTGCTCTGTTCGTGATCGTATTGTTTGTTTTTTACATTTTCGTGTTCGTTTATGCTGCTTGTGTATACTCGTGAACATGTTCAGGATGCGTGTTCATGAAATTTAAAAAAAATACTTCTCATAAAACAAACGAAATGTAAGGAGTCAAGCAATCATCAATACAATTGACATGCCGAGTAAGGGAAAGGAAACCGAGCGACGATGATTTGTTTGAGTGGGTTCACCACCACGGCACCTCTGCACCATTCTCCGCAAATACTGGCCTGGCGTGAAAAACATCATGGCATAATTGATATATATATATATATATGCATATATTGTAACGTCCCCGTTCATATTCTTTATTATGAACACATTTCATGAATCTATAATATATGCGCATAAAATTTTTCGTCTTTCAAAATCATTCATGGTACATAAAGACGGGGGCGTTCATCGAGACGTATCACTTTCACACATAATATACATATATCCACATATCACGATTATTTTCAACGTCACACAAAAGTCGGTAACGTTTTCTTAAACTATATGCAAACGATGAACAGAGGGGGAGCAGGATGAGAGTAGCCAGCCGACCTTGAATCCATGACATTACGCGGAAGCTTTACTTTAAAAACGCTCGTTCGTTATCTACAACAAATGTGAAGACAACTATTGAGAGTATGATCGCAACATGTAAATCCATATTCACAAAGCCATAAACATATAACATTAAATCCATCGAATTCACATAATCACCATATTTCATAGTATAACCATTCTATCAAATGAATAATCATGTAACCATCGTTCAAACAGTTTCATCGTCAGATAATCAATCATGTGATCATCCTTCATATGATTCCTATGCATATGCAATTCTATATGATGATACCCCCGTTATGAACCGGCTAGACTCGAACTATCGATCATATGGGTGCCCATGCATGGGACTCTGTAAACATTTCTTTCTTTTGGTGCCTGTACAAGACTCTGTCATCCCCGATTTGTAGGAACATAACCGTGACATAATACATCGCATCATCCGAAGCCGTAGCAGTCATAACGGTTTCTCCCTTTCCTTTTCATGTGAATGCATATGACATATAGTACAAAACAATGCATCTCACGTCATTTCATAAATCAGGTATATCGCATACTTTACCATCCAGTACCTTCACATATCACATAACGTATCACGTCAATTCATGTAAAACAGATGAAATTATCAGTCAATCAATCCACATATAGCACATAAGTACACGTTGCTGATCATACTCACAGGTTTACGCTTATAATCCTTTTCTTTCAGTCGACTCTGTCCTTGCCTTTTTCGCGATCCCGACCTATAATGATATCGGTCCGACAATTAACATGCAGTCTATAAAATATTCTATATGCATACTGTGAATGATATAAACTTGACTCTTTTCTTTTAATCTTTATCATTATGCTGAGATCAAAAAAATTTCGATACTTAGTATTTTTCGGTACCTCACGTTTTCGGGACAAGTATTTTCGGGTACTCAATATTTTCGGATTTTATATTTTCGGTACCTTATCATTTTCGGAACTTATATTTTCAGTAAAATATTTATTCAGATACTTTTAATTTTTTCGGGTATCATTCCTATTTAGATAATTTCGGGTAACATATTTATTTCAAATGACCTTTGATAATATTATTCAAATAAATTTTCGGATCACATATAACTTTCGATAATATATTTAAATAATTTCTCGGTTATAAATTTCGGGTGACATATTCGAATAACCTTCGAATAACATGTTTATTTGAATCATTTTCGGGTAATAACCTTCGGATAACACCTTTATTTGGACAATCTAAAATTTTAGTTAATATATCTATTTGAATGACTTTAAATTTTCATATAACCTTTAATATTCACATCTTTCGAGTGAATAACTTTCAGTATTAAATTTTCGGGTAGCTTAATTTGGATAAATTTCAATACCATTTCATCATATCCTCATACCTAAACATCTTTTGTATGAACTTTTCTTCTATATTATACACCGAAAACAATTATATAACTTCATGAATATGAATCATACATATATATTCTTATATCTGATTCCTTAACCCTAAGCTTAACCTTATTCGAAATCTTCTAAGAAAGAAAATATAATTAAAAATTTCGTATAAGTAATTATATCTCACGTTGTGCTTGAATTCTCCGTTTATTTGTCTATTTGGCTGATGATTGATGATGATGTTTTGAAAGCCTTAGCTGATATTCGAGTTCTTCTTTTAGAGAATGAATAATGTTTCATTCATTAAGTATTTATTAAGTATAGATGAAGTAGGAGGTGTCTATTTTTCCTACTTTGCTTTTTATTTACGTATTCCCTTCTTTTTAGTATTTCTTTGATTTAATAAGTATTTAATAACTATAATCCTTATGAACTCTCGGGTATAACTTTCAGCGTAAATATTTTCGGGTACAGATTTTTGCCGTTTATTTATTTTTCGGCTTAAATATTTTCGAGTATAAACTTTCGCCGTTTTATTTTTCGGCTCAAACCTGGAACTTAAAACTTTTCGGATCTTGACATTTTTCGGTACCTATTACTTTTCGATACAATACTTATTTTCGGTATCTAACTTTTAACTTCCGATTTTTTCTTCTATTTGATACACGAAATTAATCCATCACTTTACTAAACCTTGCAACACAATACTATCATACAAATGCATAAACTTATAAAGGTTTTGGTTTCGGTTCCTGACATATATAGAGATAATATTTTTGTTGGAAGCTGATTATATGTGACGAACATCTAGCGCAACAATTACGGCGATAATATTTGGAAAAAGAAACGCGAACAACTAGTGTGCGCTACAAGTTGGAAAAAGAACTGGCGCTGCAATTATATAGTCTTAAGATATGATCGTGTGTCACTGCTCGTGCACGATGACGATTGGTTTTTTCGCTTCTTCCCCACGGCATTGTTTTTCTCACCTCAACGCGCCTTCTTCAAAACCTCATCCGCCCTACGTTGCATCGGCAATGAACTAACCCTCACCAGAGGCTCGTTGACCACAACCTCCCCCACGGCACATTGGTGTGTTGGATCATTTTCAGCGCATCATTTAGGAAGTTTGTAAAAACAGAAAAACAGCGCATCAGATTGTTCTTTTTGGGGCCTGCACGGAATTTCCCATTCAGCAAAAAGATGCAATCCCAACTCTATCTTATAGATTGTCAATTTCTCCCTGATTCCTGAACAACATGGTGATAGACCTGCGTGAGTAGCATCTGAGACATCGGTCCACTCTATGGACCGCCGCAAGCGGCGACGGATTGTGTTTTTCGCTGCTTTCAACAGTCTTCAGCCTCCTTTTGCTCACCTATGTGCGCATACTTGAACCTCATCAGCCCTAGGTTGCATTGGCAATGATCGAGTCCTCACCACTGGCGCATGGTGTGTGGAGCGTTTTCAGCGCAGAGTTTACAAAGTTTGAAAAAATAGAACACTAGAGCATCACAATGTTCTTTTGGGTTCCGTGCAAAATTTCCCATTCAGTGAAACGACGCAAAGATTTTTTTTAATGAAGAACGCCGTGAAATACTGCACAGAGACTGAAGTTGTAACTGAATGTGAAAGAGAATAGGAACCATGCAGGCCTTTTAACTCTTGGAGAACAGTTGGAAGATGGTGACGCCATATAGTCACCATGTGTAAGCGTTAATAATTGTGCGTCGTTTATTCGTGAATATAGCGCAATGTCGGGTTGCATTTACTGCGCATTAAGCGCGGGATGTGTTATTCAAGCATATATCTCAATGGGATTTCGGACGGCATTTCACATAATATTGTCAAAATATCAAGAAATTTTGCGCATTTTGTTGGATCATAACATTATATTGTTTAATGGATTTATTAGGGTAACAAAAAATTGTTCCAAGTTACATGTAATAATTCATAAACAGCCATTCTTTCATAACATTAAAGTTGTTCAAAGTTACATGACTATTCTGTTAAGAAAGCTCGTTACTACACAAATTCTGCTAGAAAGGAAAAATTCAATGAGCATCATCGCATTCACATGAAAAACCTCAAATGATTCATAGAACGACAAGGACGAACCATTTGTTTCGCTGTTTGCGAAGCTTGCAAAGGCTTATCAAATCCAAAATCTGCTGAAAACTTCGAGGCAATAATCTCCAATTTCAAGGCGAAGACAGATTCTGATTTGCATCAGAACGACGACTGCCTCTTCCTCTTCCCTGTTGATAATGATGATAACCTTCTCCACCGCTAGCAAAGTTTCCTCGACCACCTCTGAAGCTGTGACTTCTTACATAAGTGCGACCACCTCCACGACCCCTGAAGCTGTCACTGCGAAAACCTCCATGCGAAGAATTAAAACGACCCCTTCCACTTCCCACTGTGTGACAAATAAAAATAGCAACGGGAAAAAAAACCAATCAATCATCGGGGATCACAAGTTTATAACAATGGATTGAAGTCGGTGATGAGATATAGAATCACTGCTTGGTTGCTGCTTTGTAGAGTATTTTATATTAAGATGGAAATGGCGAGAATAGTCAGTCAGTAGCATGCTAGGATTTTGGATCACCTCGAGGTGTGGCTCTCTTAATCTCCACAGAAACTTGATGATCTCCGATAGCTATAGGTGAAGCCTGAATAAAAGAAAAAGAAAAAATTGTCCACGAATAATTGGACAATAAACGCCTCGTTTACGGTTTATCCATGAAATTACTGATTCTGAGCGCTTTTAGCAAATGTACCACTACATATAAACTAGTGGTGATCCTCAAGAGCACATACATACCTTAATTGCATCTTGCATGGAGCTGAATTCTAAAAATTCGACGAAGCCAAAACAGAACACCTATTGCAGCAAAAAAAGAAGCAAAGCATAAGGATCAACACGAGGGCCGGCATAAAAAATGACATAGAATTGGCATAGTAGACAGTACCTTGTTGATTCTTACTTGGACCCCATTTTGTTTGATGGGTCCAAATTTCTTGAATACAGCTTCAAGCTGAGCAACAGTTACATCCAGTGGCAAATTGCGGATATATATGGAGTGACCTTCAACTGCAATTTCGAAACGGAACATGGCCAGATTTAGTGGATAAGAAGGCCCGAACAGGAAAGTGGTTGCATATCACGGAGCTTACTGTTTCCTGGAGACGAAATACCTTCATCGTGAGCATCATTGCTTGCTGGTTCTTCAACTGGTGCTGAAGGAGCTGATGCTTCAGCCGCCTCTGGAGAAACATTTATCGATGGCTTCTCAGTTTTTGCAGAAGATATTCGTCCACTGTTAGTAGGGACATAAACTTTCGTGGGCCCCTTCTTCGTCTGGGAACTGAGAATGGAGGCATATGATTTCTTAGGAGAATCCTCTTTTGATGCAGAAGCAACTTCGTCTGCAGCAACTGCCACGTGATCCTCACTTATGAAAGGTTTAGCTTCTATAAAAAAATCTCTATCTGGAAACACTTGTCCCTCAGCAGCAGCCAATTGTCCTCCATCATCGGCATCTACGTTCACAACTTCCTCGACCAGAGATGTGGCAAGGTTTGGATTTGGAGTCTCAACAGCTTGAGCAGGCTCTGGGGAAAGATGACCACGGTGAACATGGAAAGCAACTGAAACAAAACGTAATATGGAATTCTTAAAAAAAATGCCAGAATGGAAACCTGGATCTTGCATCATAGTACTCGATGCCATGTCCGCAGTTCCTGTAATAGGGATCACACTGCTGTCTACCTCCTTCTCCTCCACATACCTGAATATATCGTTTAAAACATAGTACCCTTTGTCTTGAGGAGCAAGGAAAAATGTTTGTGTGAACTTCCTTTTCAAGTTGTCCTTTCCAGTCAGGCACCCCCTTACAAGGACAATCACCCCATCCTTAAAAGAATGCTGAGCATCGACCGTCTTTATCTCTGCTTTATAGTTCTTGAAGTCCAAGGAACATATGTTTTCATTTATGCTCTGTAAAACAGACCAATAACATGTCAATCAATTACTGTCAGACATCACAGGAAACCCGAAAAAGCAGAAGTACATATATCGCAATGGTTGTAATAAACATGACGATTTCAGTAGCTAACAACCTCTCTGACTTGGCTTCTATGGGGAAAGTCTAACCAGTGGCTACAGAATAAAAGTTAGTATATATTCATAAGCAGCACTTCCTCATGAAGAAGAAATATAACCGTAGGATAAAAAATTAACTAAAAAGTTATCGGTAGAGACTAAATGTTAAGATTCAAGTTCGTAATGGCCTCCATCAGAACATCTTGAATACAAAGCGATTGACATCGTGACAATAGAGACTTACACACAGCAGGAAACTGAACACACCAAGACACAACAGTGATGAGATAAATTATCACTCGAAACTGTTCATAAAAAACGTACTTCCATAGTAGTAGTAGTCGTCATATGACCATAAGGATCCGGCCGGCTCAACACACTTGCCTCCTGGTAAAATCGGAAGACGAGCTCAGGGGACTGATGGAGAATATTGTAATACTGCTCAACAAAAGCATTTCCAACCACCTGGGCACTAGGAGCTGGCTGAGAATTTGCAGGCTGAGCAGCCATTGCTATTGAAAACCCAATAAAAATGCAAACGCAGTTAAGAGCCAAATGGAGCTAACATTCGCACTATACACAAAATTTCAACAAAGACGATAAACAACCTAATACGCTTTCTCAGCACAATAAACAGAGACAATATCGAAACAAACCAGCTATATCATTCGCTTGTCATAATACATCACATAGCAGCATTCAAGTACATCACAGATCGCAATTACCCATTTGACCAACAGGTCTGTGTCAATAACAAGAACCCTAAAGGCAAAAACCCACAAGCTCATAAATAAAAACTAATTAAAACTCAGGCAAGCAATGTATGTGGCAAACAGCACATGAACCTTAGAACATTTATCGTCGATCACGTAATAAGGTAGAAAAGAAATCCGTGATCTTACTGGCTTCATTAATCTCTAACAGTAATTGTCACCAACTGTTACCTTAGATTAATGCAGAGATCGACGATTTGCGCGCTGTGAATATGAGAGAAATTGAAGAAAGTGCGTGAGAGAACAAATACAGTAGTAGAGACAGAGGTAGCTGGAAAGACTCGATCATTTTCTATTATATCTAATTTCAGGGGAAAATAGTAAAGTTTCCTGATTTTCCATAACACAATTAATGATTTCTTTGCTATTTGTGATAAAAAAAAAAAACAGTAATTCCAAGATTGTTTAAAACTAAAAGTAACCATTTATGATTGAAACTCTATTCTATTCCCATCAAGCAAAGGTATGTTTTTATTATTAGAATAATGTGTATGCATTATTTATTACCATCTACTACGTCTATCCTTACAAACATATAATATAATATGGTCATATGGACATTTCAGTGCAGTGCAGTGCAGTGCAGTGCAGTGCATGCCTTGTAATAAATTACCATCATTTTCTGAATCTCAAAATAGAATGGTGTCGATCTTTACAAAGCCATACATACATATATACATACATACATACATGATCCATTACTTCCATCAAGCTGGCAATGGCAAACAAAACTCTAAAGCCCGATATGGATATATATATATGGCCCATGGGCATGGCATAGCCCAGGGCAATGCGTAAAGTAAAAAAGAAGGCATCTTCTTTGTATATTATTATACAACTTACACGCCGTATGTATATTCACGACAGCTAATTCATTTGCAAGTTAAAAAGCCGTTTGATTATTATTCAAAGAGAGGCGTGGTGGACCATATACATATATTAATACTTATAAACGTCAATGAAGGAATGAACAGTACATTTTGTCGTAATCTATTTTCTCGTGTACACTAGCCTATTTTTCGTAAATAGTACTCTACTTCTCGTGATGATGGCTATTTATCGTTCATTTTTTAGTTGATGGTATCATTCGAGCTTCGAATTTTCAGTTGCTTGTTTGATTTGACATTTTGTGCAATGTGTACAGAGTTTTCATCTAATATATAATATAATAAATTCCGTGTAACGGTGAATGAACAATAATCGGAGTACGTTCTTTTCCTCCTATTTGCATATGATTTGAATGCATTTTTTATTTTCTTTTCTTTTTCTCCTTTTTCCTTTATTTTAGATAGTAGATATTAAAACCACAATTACGTATGGTGAGTAACCTATTTCTTGATAAAACATATACTACACATTTAATTTGAAATATGAGATTTACTCATTTTGTTGTGTTTTTTCCTATATCCGTTGAATAATTCGTACAAGAAATTACCAAATGGTAATAATTTATATATTTTAAGGTCACTTATAAATATAGTGAAAACTAAAATAGCGAAGTGTTGTATAATTTTTGTCTTAATTTTTGTTTGATCTTCATTTTGAGCACTCGTTAATTCATAAATCATTTTGAAACGATACATTTCAAGTACAAATCTAACTTTTTTTAGTTTGGAAATCTTTTCTATTTTGAATTTACTTCTAATATAAAAATATTAGTTGTCTAAATTGTCTTCATAAATGATTATTTACTTTGATGTAATCAAGAATACTGTAATGATTTGATCTGTTGAAGTTGGTTTCTGTGACAATAGCTTGATGTTGATCGATGTAATATTAAATGGAATTACTGTTTTGGTCGAGTATTGATTAGAGAGTGAGGTAGCGATTAGAGAAGATCAGAATAGGTTGAAGAAGAAGAAGTTTAGAAGAAAGATAGGTTTTAATTCTTGCTGCCTTTCCATACTCACCGTAACATGAAACTAAACATAAATGGGCTCAGCCCAATAAAAGTTATGTGTCATAATTCGGCCCAAGTCTTCTGTCTTCAGCCCAACCCTTCACGTTCCAGGCCTGTCCACATGTTCGGCCCTTTAATCGTTTTCTTTCTCACCTTGCTTAATCTCCATCCGACAAGTAACTTTCTAACATCTCCATTTATTCCACTCTCTCTGTATTCAACGGCATCCATCTCCTCCATTACCTTTGTCATCTATGGGGTTCATGACAAATACCTAAATTTTTAAGTTTGATATTAAATAATAAATTGATAAAAATAATATGTTAATAGAAAAAAATATGGGCATTTATTGGGCGGCGGCTCAAAAGTTCTAGTATATATATATATATATATATATATATATATATATGTACTGCAGCATTTAGTAAAAACGACCCACCATCACCATCAACTCGGCTTTTACTTCTGTCTTTAATTACCATTTCCATCATCATCATCATCATCATCATCATCATCATCATCGTCATCATCACCACCACCACCATGTAATAGGGTTTGGTAATTATGTGATTTATTACCTGTTCAGTAGTATAGAATTGTGGTATAGACTGACTTGCTTCGTAATATTACAAACTTATTAGGGAAGTACTGGCTGGCTACTAGGGTTTGTGATGGGCGACTTTATTTAGGGCTGGTATTAATCCTTCTACTAAATACAATCTCCACTAATTCATTATTTATGATGAATTTGTTCGGGGTTGCCGTGGGGATACAGATTTTGCATAACAATTCAAGATTTATTTTTTATTTTTTTTGCATCAAAAAATAAACTAATATCGCTACCCGACAATAAACAATATGAAAAGTTCACGATAAAAACAAAAACATTAATAGTACGACAAAATATGATATGATAATAATAAAAAATATATATAATGTTATATAGCATATACCATAGATATGTTTCAGTCTTCACCCACCGAACGTTTTTTTTTTTACATAAAGTTACATTATATATATTAATAAATATAACGAGGGAAAGGAGAATCATCGTTTGATTAAAACAAGGTCGGGGTCGGGGACGGGGACGAGAATTGGTGGGGAACATGAATCACAATCATCGTCTCGTCCCCGCGCTTTCATCGAGGCATTTTCCCTGTTCCAATAACCTCTGGTGCCCAACGGGGATTATTCACTACGGAGATTTTGCCACCCCTATTGCTAACGCCGTTGAAACCTAGGTAGCTCTTGTCTTTATGGATACAAATAGCTTGCTTTCATCACTTAGTGTGAAAGCAAGAGAATTAATTAAAGTGGGCCTTTTGTGAAATGTGTGCTTGGGAGAAAAAGTCACGGCCGGCCGAAGTGATAAACAACCTAAACATGTGTGACTTCGTTTGGTGCAAAATCAGATGCTAAGGGACGAAATAAGACTGATCCCTTTATTTGGCCCGAAGCATCTCAGAATTTGTTGTTTCTCTTCTCTCTCGCCCACAGGCCACAGTAAAGAAAAAGGACATAAATGTAGTAAACCCTAATTAACTAGATTGATGTAATGACAGATGTATATATGTGTAACGAAATAAATATTGGTTGATAAAGATTAAATGCTGCATTTACTGTCGTGAATGGTGCAGAAACAGTTTGTCAGATATAATCTACTCAAGTGAAGAATCGAAGTCTAGATCACACGATGATAATATAGCATTAAATTGAGAGGATAATAAGCTGAAAACAAAAGTTGTACTTAAATTAATTGTATTCTTATGCTATATAGTTCTTACATATTATCACTATTATGTGGCATAGCATTGCATCCTCGACATGTACATTTAACTTTCACATGCAACTTTAAGTACAAAGCAACAAACCACACCCTACTTTATATCTTTCAATCCGTCCTTGCTAAAAGATAATAAATATATGATTAATTAAGAAACAGTCGGGCTATAATTGAAATTTTTAATGCTTTTCTATCCAACATGTGCTTTAGAAATCTCATTTAGTATTAGCCCTTTATATATATCATTCATTATGGGCATTAGTCTTTTCCTCCTTTTCAAATTTGGAAAATTCTCATAAATTTCTACTTTAGATACAACGAACAAGAAAAAAAAAAATCAATAATTAAATTCTAATTGAAAAGGGGTAAGGACGAAAAAGAAAAATGAGATAGGTAGCAAGAATCTAATAAATGTGAATCCAAAGCTTCAAAGAATGAGGCGCTTAAAGCGATGTATCGCTGGAAACTCTTGAGCAAAAGTACGTATTGGATATGGCCATGGGGGGACCATTCATTAGTTTAGCAACAAGTCATCATCGTCTCTTTGCCCGATTATTCTAAAATCTATAATTAGTTTATATGTATGAGGGCCCTTTGTATATGCAAGAAACAGACCTTTTTTTCTGAATATGTAATGACAAATATCTAAGAAAATGTCAGAGAAAAAGCTTCAACGAATTATTATTAGTCAGTCGAGTACCCTTTTTTTTTGTCATTCGGCTTGTTCTTTTTCTAGGTTTTGATCATCATGTGAAATCCTTATTCAATAATTGTGATTTGAGATGCTTTTTATGGCATTTATCGTGTGTAATAATTTGTGTCATATTGCGGAACCTCAAGACATCCCACGCCAATCCATTTGTTTGTATTGCTCGTCGGTGATTTTAAATTTTTTTTTATCACTATATTTAATAATTGCAAAAATATGACACTAAATATTTATATGTTGCAATAATTTGAGATTTTCCATAAAATAAGTCAGAAAGAAATGAATCGGGAGATGGTTTTTCGACTCGAGAAAGATGATTTTTCGACTTATTTTGTCGGAAAAATAATTGAAACCCCAAATTTGTTCCGTGGCATATAATCTTATTGATCTATTTTTGTAATTATTGATCCAAAATTAAATATTACTTTATCTAACCTTATAGTTTTGCCTATTTACATAATAATAACAATTAGCATGGCGCAAAGATTGAAGCTTCCCAACTCATTTAATTAGCTAGCATAGATAACAAAGAAGGATAATTTATAAATTTGGATCAGTAAGTATATTTTGTTTTTTTTTTAACCCTATATTTGATCATTGAAAAATAGAACATTAATTTCATATGTCGCTACAAATTAGGGTCTTCTATTATTTATTCGACAAACCAAGTTGGAATTCTGTAGCTGATGACTTTGAATATTTCATAAATATTTGGATGCTGGCTTTGAATACAACCAAGTATGAGTCTCGTTTCTTTTATCGAAAAATGACCGAGACACAAATTGTTCTGACATATAAAGTTGATGATATATTTTCGTAATTATCAAATTAGTAACTCTAAATCGAAAAGCGGTATATTTAGTGACTTAAATTTAAACTTTTGCCTGAAAAAGAATACTAGAAGTATCAGAGTTTTAATTATGTCTACATTTACGCAAACTTACAAAATACATCTCAAACGGATTATTGCAAATGCAAATATACCAGTATGTTTTGATTTTCTGAAGGCAAATGGCTCACTATATATTCTTTGTGTGGTAGATATTTATGGCAGTCATGGAGATATAGCCCACAATTAGATTTAGCCTAATCATTTGGTGATAGTAAATTGGCACGTTTTCATCAAACAATGAATAACAATGCAAGTAGTTTTCCATCTTCTATGCAGAAAGACTATTCAACACGGCTTGTTGTATAGGTAGTTGTATATATGCATATTATTTTTTCAATTTTTTATTTTTTTATTTTGTATTTTTCTTGAAAAGATATCTCACTATCTCGTCTGCCAAACATAGTCGTTGGCCAAGTAAACCACGCAATACAATTAATAGAAATTCAACTATTTAAAAGCATGCTGCACATAAATATATATACACATGTGCTAATAACATACCCTATCTTTCTCATACATATCCATGCCATGTATTTGTGGTCCTATACTGTTTGGGAGTTAAAGAGAAGAAATCGACCCTTTCGGCCCCTCGTCGATCTTAAAGCAAACGTCGTCGTCAGCATTCAACATGGACGTGTCCTCGTTTCTCTAGGTTTAAACATGATTTATCTTGATCTTATTCCTTGATTACTTAGTCATATATACTTAGAGATGTGTAAATTGAGTTTCATTCTAGCTTCTCTTTTCTTATGCATTATGCAGACTACATTAGACTTGGCAGTGATTCATACATATATATACGTTACCAATGTGATTAACTCGAAGACTATTTGATCAGTTTTAGTACACACATGTGGCTGTCTACGCGTGGATCTGTCGCAAGCCATGTGATAAGGAAATTTCGATCAATAATGCCCTTTTGTAGTCGTCGATAAAGGCAGTTAGAGAAACCTTTTTCCTCATTGTAAGTGAATCAATTGGGTCCACTCGATGATTAAGATCTATGTAATCATCATCTTTCTTTTTATCTATTAGTGTTATCTAAGCATTCATGGTTTAGGTAATTTAGTTACATGTCTACGGCGTTTATTACATCGAAGGCCACATAACGTACAACGTGGAAAATAATTCGATAGGATTAAGACTAGCACAAAGTGTGTTTGATGCACACGTGTCAGGCTGTGCACCATTCTTTCTTTCTATGGAGCTTGGTCGGCTGAAGACTTGCACCCCTTCTCTCTCTCTCTCTCTCTCTCATTATATTTTGTTTCTTGGTATATACTCAAATGATAACATCAGTTTCCCTCTTTGGATTAAAACCATTATCATAGCCATTCAAGGGTTTTATATTCCAGTTATGAGATAGGCAGATTTATTTAGAATTTTGATTGATTTTCTTTTCTTTCCCATCTCAGATAAAAATTGAACCTTTTTTCATAGAGAGGACACGGACTTTTAGTGCAAAGAGACGATGATACCTGAAGGTACAGACTTTAGTGCAACACAGGGAGAAGCCAGCATAGCCGATAGTTCAAGAAAGGCCATTTCTTCTAACTCAAAGACATCATGGTCAAGGTTAAAAGATCCGAGGATCGTAAGAGTCTCGAAAGCATTTGGAGGCAAAGATAGGCACAGCAAAGTATACACTGTAAGGGGCCTAAGAGACAGGCGTGTAAGGTTATCAGTTCAGACAGCTATACAGTTGTACGATCTTCAAGACAGGCTAGGTCTAAACCAGCCCAGCAAAGTTGTCGATTGGCTTCTAAACGAAGCCAAGGATGCGATCGATGAATTGCCTCCTCTTCAGATCCCACAAGGGATCTTATTTGGCAGCCAAAGTCTTCATCATCATCATCATCATCATCCGATGTTTATGTACGACTCTCAGCAGCAGCATCATCACGAGTTTTTGTCTGCCGAATCAGATCGAGGGCTCGATATCAGCCGTAGGATCAATTGGGGGAAAGGTAAGGATGTTTCTGGGGAAACTTCAACCCATGGACATGAGGACAGTGGAAGAACTCAAGAAGAGGAGAGATCACAACTTCAACTGATGAGTGATGAGAACCAAGCTGGTGGGCTTTCTTCTTCAAACACGGGCGGTTTTTTGTCCAGGCAAAGCGTTTCTTTTCAAGGTCTACTCAATGGAAGTTTGCCCCAGAATCCATTTTTCAGACATGAACTGTCAACATCTCAGACGAACAACGAGGATCTTCGTCGTCATCATCATAATAGCTTCAGCCTAGTTCAATTACCATCGATTCCATCAGTCTCTCATCCCTTTCTTGTTTATCATCAGCCTGGAATCAGTAGTTATTTCGATTCGGGCCCTTTTAAGATTTCTGGGACAAACACGGAATCTGAATCGAAACGAGGAGAGGATTATCTTCACAGCAGTTTGCAGCCGTCAAATTCTTCGCTCATCACTCCGCCCGTTGAATCTGATTCACAGCCCGTCAGGGCATTTCAGTTTACGGCGGATCTCCTCCCTTCGCAAAATGGCGCTGTTGATGAGCAAAACAATAACTGCAATCAGTTTCATTCTTCGTAAGTGCTTCGCTAATAATATATCCATATATACCTTCTGACACGTCTAGTATATTGAAATTCTAGTACCATCATCTTGGTTTTGGGGATATGTGTGTAGGATAATGTGTAATAAGTCGGTTGCTATTTGTTATATTACAGAAAACGTTATGAATGTCTTGCATTCATGCTATCGTTTACTAGTTTGCTGAGCCTAATTTGTATTGAAACATCTACTTAGAGAGGCTATTTGTACATATAATACATATATCATCACAATTTTCAAACTGCTAATGATATCAATAAGCTAGATAAGAACACGTTTATCTCTATCATTTCTCTGATAGCTATGAAAAACCCTAGCACGGTCCCCATGCACTGCCTTTGTTAAAAAGTATATCATTAAGCATCTTAAAGTATGAAGGGGCGCAGGCGTTGCCGGCGTACTTATGTTAATGCTATATATCTTCTGTTTGTACAAACATTTTGGCTTACGGTAAGTGAATGAATTTGATAGTTTATGAAACAAAAAGAAGGGATTGGAAGGGTTTTGTTCTTGGGCGAAGAAGACAAGTGTGAAGTGATGTAAACTTTACACAAAAGATCGAATAAAGTAATACATTTACAGTTAAGCGTAATCTTTAAGGATCCTTTTCGAACTAGTGGACTCGAAGAAAAAACAAAAGATCAAAGTAGTGTGTGGTCCGAATTAAGGAATCATATGTCTAGCTAAAAATCACAAGTGTACAAAGTAATTAGGGTTTTCTTTACAAGATATAATAATAATATAATGGCAAAGGGACCAATCTCCTTATGCTATATCCATAGGATGGTCCCCTGATCGAGTTGTAACTATCAACTGCCACTTTGCTGGATCCTCTTTCAATCTTTAGATCCTATAATTAATATAATAATACAAGGCAATGAGAATGTTAAAGAAACTAAATATTAACTAACACACCAATTTATTAAAAACAAATCCTAGAAAACTATAGCCAAGACCCCTGTTGCTAATGGGTATTGAACGGTTAGGATTGAAGCCTCAAGGTTTTTGAGAAAAGATCATATGACTGAATCTCTCTGTCTACCTAATAGATTTAGCGAAACTATTACATATATATATTGTCTAGTGTGAATTACGTGGTTAGCCTAGCAGCCATCAGCTACATTTGGGTTTACTTGGTACTAGAGGCTAGGGTTCTTGGGATAGAAAAAAAAAAAAAAAAAAAAAAAACATTTTTCACTATTTTTAGAATATCATACGAATGAGAAAAGTTGACTACGAAAATAGAGTTAGTATAGTATAGCATCATATCTATATATATATATATATATATATATATATATATATATATATCTATTGATTAAAACCGTTAAATAGTTTTGACCCAAAGTAGTTCATCGTGAATTTGGGTTGCAAGGCCGAGCTTTCCAACTGAATTACGGATTCGAGTCACCGACACCAACTAGCTTTTTCTAATTTATTATTACTTCGAAAGAAACAAAATTAGCAAAATTATGAAATTGGGTCACTAAGTATACACGTTTTTGTTTTTGGGTCACTATGTTTGATAATTGCAAAAATAGGTCACTAACTTTGTATGTCAAAATAATTTTGGGTTATGTTTTCAATTTTGGGTCACTAAGTATATATTTTTCGATTTTGGGTCACTAAATATCAATTTTACAATTTTGGGTTAATTTTTAATAAGTCAAATGAGTGACCCAAAATTCAAAAATTGATATTTAGTGACCGACCCAAAATAAAAAAATATATACTTAGTGACCCAAAATTGAAAACATAACCCAAAATTGTTTTGACATACAAAGTTAGTGACCTATTTTTGTAATTATCAAACATAGTGACCCAAAAACGAAAACAAGCATACTTAGTAACCTATAATTATAATTTTGCCAAATTACAAACAAAATTTATTGAACATTGAATGCATTTTTCAATGCTTTTAAAAGTATGACATTTTGAAGACGTGCCCCACACAGCTTCAATTAATTTGCTAATAATATTTTTGCCGTGGAATTAGATATAGAGACAACTTGGGTCGGTGGTTCCGCTGCACAATTCGTTCCATACACTATTTATATGACTATAGAAACGATGTTAAATTAACCTCGTGCGTGCCTGAATTTTAATAAGGTGATAATATATGTCAAAGCTATTTATTGAATTGGGTTGAAATGAAATTATATATATATATATATATAACAAAAAAATAAATAAAAATGAATGATCCTCTCCTCAGTGGGCTGATATCTGATCAATTTCAGCCTTAGTCAATTAAAAACCCAGGCATGTTTAGATAAAGTCACACTATTTAATATTATTTATCATGCCTTAACTTCTTTTATCAATGTACTAAAGTCCGTTTTATTTTACCGAGCTTTCTTTTCTTTTAATACAGGGCTGCAAAAATATAAACCAAACACAGGAAAATGATCTATTATTTATCTTATATGGCTTAATCTTGGAAAGCAAACACAGTCTTAGATGATTTAAAGCCATATATCACGGCGAGAAAGACGTTTTGTCGCCGAGAATTGCCATCGGAGTATTTGAAAGTATTAGAAAATGATGGGGGCATGTAATCAAGAACAAATGAGCTCATATCAATGGACTATTATCTTCTCAGTTCAATACTTGAATACTGGAGAATGAAAACATAATTGATTCACATGATCGACTTTTTTTAGACGTTAGTTTCATTAATAAACACAAATTTACAATGGGTTAAAGATGCGTCAGGGAACATTCTACCATCTAGAAGGAAAAAAACTAAAAACAAACACTAACAAGAAGATGAAAAACAAGACTAGAAAAAAGACCTGAAAGAAAACAAAATTCAAAATTTGAACAAAAAGAACAAAAGAACCTAACGCATCTATAGTGCGTTTTCAGTTTCTCCTATGTTCAACTTCAAATCCATACCAGAATATAAGCAGCAAGTCACTGCAACAACGGTCCCAAGACAAGGCAACGTTGTATCTACTCACGGTTTCTAACACGGTGTACTTATGTTTAACGGATGATACTGCAATGTTATGGGGCGTGAAATATTACAGGGATCTTTCTCAATGAAGCTTAGCCCACTCGGGAACGTTCAATCCGAATATTCCGAAAGAATCTACTTGATGCCTATCCTCATCTGCCAAGTGCTGGTTTCCATCAGATCGTTCATTTGTCGATGCTCTTGATTGCTTTGTTATCTTCTGTTGCTGCTGCAAATTTTGGGATTAGCATGAGGATCTTCTGCATAAGCTGGCAGATAGATATAATATAAGTGGATGCACTTCGATGCATTGTCATTCCTTTTCTTCTGTAGTTGTGTAATGCTTTTCTACCCTACCCTTGATATTCTAGATAGTTTCAGAGTGTGTAATAGGGGATACGATGGATATAGATGCATTTATGCAAATGCATTTAAAGTTGTTTCCCTTTTCAACTGCAAGGGCAAATAGAGGATCAAATTCATGTAATAGCAAATTGCAGATATGTACCGTCGTTCCGTCGACGCCATCTTCAGTGAACTACTTGAGCTTCAAACCATCAGTTTCTGTTAAAAGTCTTAAATATTGATCAAAGAAATTTCATTAAAGCACAAGCAATTGCAGATGGGGATATACATTTGCGGGATAAGAAATTGAATAGGAGCACCACAAACACTTACCAGAATATTTATTACTCCAGCATTGCTTGTATTGCTTCATGGGATCTCAAGCTGCGTAAGAAAATCTACTAGAATGCGTCCAATGAGCAAGATATTGAACAAATGCACATAAATATAAAGTGAAAATATGATTTCCACGAATGTTGTGCTGTGTCCAAGTCCAACCAATAAAAGAGGTTCTTTTCCACATTCTATCGTAAACCGTCTGATCAAGAATGACTCTCTCACATTTACTGTACAAATCAACCAAAGCAGTATAGATGATCTCTCAAACTGGGAAAACACCTTAACAAGGAATACGTCAAACCGATCATAGAGGGTATGCATGCTTCAAGATATCAATGGCCTCTTGCTTCACAATTTTTGACCGAGCAATATCTGACTTACTATATGGTAGTTTGGAATAATACAACCATTACCATTGATAGGGATGAATGGAAAAAATCAGCAAGAGCGAAGCAGAAGTAATTCCCTTTAATCAAACGCTATCCACTCTTAAGTTTCTAAATGCATCATACAAGAACGAATATGATGGAATGGTAACAGACCAACAGTATTATATTATTGATAGATATACTTCTCGGTTAAGGCAACTACTGCTATATCTTTTTAAAGAAAATCTACAGTTTGCAACTCCAATGTAAGAATTTAGTAACAGATGTTGGTTTTGACCACGACATGATCTTCTCATGTTGTCTCATCGAATACCATCACCTGTTATTTCAATTGGATTACTACGCATCAAAAGAGATCACAGATTTACTACACGATCTAGAAATCAATGAAAGCAAGGTCTAGGCATAAGCTGATAAATACTTTCTGGTAAGAGAAAACAATACCTTGCCGCAAACTGGGCACTTATCACTTCTTTCCATCCACTCATAGATACAACCAAGATGGAAATGATGAGAACATTTTGTGACTATTCTGGGATTCTCAGCTGTATATTCTGCAACAATTTTCACGTTATTGCATCAGGCGAGAAATTTAGCGCTACGACAAAGTAATTATTACACTACCTTCAAGACACGTGGGACAGACATCTTCATCATCCGAAGAATCGTACAGATTAGAAAATCCCGTTTTGGCATCAGCCATTGGAAGCATTAAAGATGCCTTTGCATCGTTGTAATACTTCTCCGCATCATCGCGCATAAACATAATCCCTTTATTTCGAGTGATCATAGGCTCAGATTCCTCATCTGCTTCACTTGCTCTTAATGGTTCAGCGTCATCATAAGAACGGTGGGTTCCCTTGTCTTGTCTAGAGACAAAGCGATAGTATCTTGGATCTGCATCATAAGGCAAAGGCATCGGCGGTGACCTATACACATCAGCTAAAGGATCATCCCGCGATAGTGTAGCGCGGGTAGACAAAGGTAAAGCTGGTGCTTCTCCTCTACGAAATAACGAGGCATGCTGCAGAATGAATCAATGATGAAGTACTCAATCAAACAAGCAGTGAATTGTTGGTTTTTTCAATAATCCATGAAAAGGTTTAAGGATGTGAAGGTAAAAAAGCTCATATCGTACCATTTGTGAGAAGTTCTGTAGTAGGCAATGGAAACATGTACTACAGTTCCATTGATAGGGGCTGCTCTGATAAAGAAACACTCCGAAGGCATTTCTCAGACAACAACAAGATGAGCCCATGATAATCGATGTCCAAAACAACAATGTGATCACTAATGTTAAAGATTGATCATCACTATAATGGATGGACCACTCAGCTCGCAGAAGTAAATTACTCTGCGAACCATAAGCCTCTCTTCACAAGAGTCAATACCCAAATAACACTCGGTGAAGTGAAATTATCTGAACGACAAAGGAAAATCATCACAATCCAAAAAACAATTGCATAGAAAGAAAAGAACGCAGGATGAGCAAGACATAAAGCATCCATCTTGGAGATAACTAAGCTGCAGTGAAACCGAAGATGACAGCATCCATTAAAGGCAGATCTTGGTAATGACATTAAAGCCAGAAAGGAAATAAACAGCCATGCACAGTGCTCGGCTTTTCTTTTTTCTTAAAATTAAAGCAATATTAATTAATTGACGTTTCGAATTGTGCACATATCAACATAATTGTCATTTATTTCTTCAAACCCAGAATACAAATTGGATAACATGTGTCCCAGACTCATTGAAGATGACGATTAGATAAAGATACGAACTTTCGTAATAAAAATCATGAAAAACGATATGGGTGTGCACGACATTTCATTAAAAAATCGAAACAAAAGCTAAAACAAAATCTTACAGGGCTAGACGATCGTGAAAAGAGACGAGCCAAAAAAGTCCGATATCGGACGTTTCAGGAACCTGGCCTTGCCTTTACTTTCAACAATGTTCTCTTTCGTGCGATCGTAAAAATAATGGCGAAGGAAGGAGTTGACGATAATTGACGATCGTTCTTCAGAAAAATAAAATAAAATAAAACTGACGTAGGCGACAAACACTTGGGCCGTATTGAATTGTGTAGTAGTCTGTCAACTAGTCTATATCGGCCCAATATATTAATGGGCTGACATGCGGCCCAATAAAATTATTGATAGAAAATGAATCTTTCTATCCATACCCACTTGAGTACGAATTCAACTCAGTGACATCTCATTAAAATTCATTTTTTTTATACGTGACAATATCTTAATGGATTTGAACAGTATTTTAATATGGAAAGATAAGAAATTAAGTCGGGTTAGGTCGTGAGATCGAATTTTCCCTTCCACAATTCATTGAGTAGTCTCGTCTCCATGGTATTTATTTCTCATGACTATCGTTGTCAGGTGGGTTTGAGACGTATTCATCTGACCCCGGGGATTAGTCCCACCACTGGAGTGTGTGGCGTAATTAAGCCTCCGTCAGGTCTGTGTGGCGCAAAGTCCATGCCGGTATTTAGGAGCTAGCCCATACATAACCAGATCGAGTGAGGATATCTCGGGACAGTAAAAAAAAAAGATAAGAGTAAAATATATATATATCTCAAGTATCATGTGGTTAGTGTGTTTGCTGTATAACCTTAGCGATCTATGCAATCTATGTGTTGTTAATGATGAAATCACAGCTCAAACACACAAAAATTCAATTATTGCGTTAATAATGAAGTTGTAAGCTTGTCCTATCCAGATGGTAAGCTAATGCAATAATAATAATAATAATAATAATAATAATAATAATAATAATAATAATAATAATAATAATAATAATAATAATAATAATAATAATAATAATAATAATAATAATAATAATAATAATAATAATAAATCGTGAATAGGGAAATAATATTCTTCCATTCAAGAGCATGCATGGAACTATATATTATTACAAGTTGCTCAAATGAAACAGGTAAGGCTATTATCTATACTATGTATTAAATAAAAAAGCGGGATAAAAACTGTCAATTTTGGTATATAAACTTATTTGTAATTTTACCCTTTCATTTATAACTTATTTTAATTGAGTAATTACTATTTTAATCCTAAATATATTTTTATTATAATTATATCTTACAAATTATTTTTTAAAAAATATATATTAAAAATAGTATTTCATTTATTAAATAATATAAATTACAAATAAAATATAAATTAAAATTATCTATTTATATATTAAGAACACACATTGAGTGTGCAAAAAAAAAATACTAGTTTTATTTAAATGTAAGATTGTGGGTTTATAAATACGGTGCAATTTTAACACATTTATCCCCTCTAATATCATATGAAAAGTTTATGGTTGCATCATAAAACCAATTTGCATTAAGAAGTGAAATAGCTTATTTAATTTATATATCAAATTGGGTATGATTTTTCAATGTAGAACAAATTCTACTTTTTCAACAATATTAAAATGGAGGGCAATATTGACACTGATTATCATTTTGTTTGCGAACTTGTCTCGTATGCTTTTTCCCACATGTAACTTGTTTATATTGATCAAATAATACTTTCTTGTTTTTTTTTTTTGAAAAACATCCTAAACCTTATCATGGTAAAAAACATGCTTAATACATATGAAACCAATTTAATGGAACTCTGCCGAGGACTGATTAAACCCCGCATAAGCGTGAGGCTCACTCCTATCATCCGATTATATAATTCCGACTATTTTTCAGAATTATTCTGTCACTGTTTTAAAATTTTCCGCTTCGAAAAAAACTAAGTCCTCGCCTAGGCCCTAGGCGACGACCAACCATCCGACCACCCCTAGTGCTTATTTGAGTTGAGCCATTGATGATACCCATAGTAGTTCCATCATATTAAATTTTACTTATATAAATAGGAAAATTATAGACGAAAATTGAGTTACAAAAATTAATTGATGAGGCAACACATGATTGTCGTGAGGAAATCTTTCACTTTATATGTTACTTGGGTGGCCTGCATCAAATGACTAGCTCTCATATGGCAACGTGACAATGCTAATTTTTTATTTTTTTTAATTGCGGCTTATATATATATATATATATATATATAGATTATAAGATAATTAACTCTTCATTATCCTCTTCTTTTTTAGCCTTTGGAGTAATATAACATAAAAAACAATCCTAAGGGACAATATTATCAAATTTCAGTCCCGCAATCTTCCCAACATAAAGAAAAAAATAACTTCGAAATCGATGATTACCAAAAAAATAAAATTATGTAACTATTTTATCAAGGATTATGAATATTGATAATATAATAATATATATGCTTCGACTTAAAGAGGAAGCGGTCGACAGAGGCAGAGCTTGGTGGCTTGGGCCCTTTCATAAAAGTATTATGAATCTTTATTTTCCACTTTATGTTATTTCATTATTATTATTATTATTATTATTATATGATGGATTATATGGGAATCTCATTTCATATTTCCGAGAACCAAAGGTTCCAACGTTGTTTGTTTGTGTTGTCCGATAATAGTAAAAAGGGGCACAAAACAGTGTGTCAAATTTCATTTCAAACAACAGTTTGTGCTGACCTGACCTGACCGTTTGTTAAAAAGGGCACTGTCTCCAATTATTGGATTTTTCTGTCTGACGTGATAAAACTTAATCACTACTACTACTACTTAAAATATATCTAATTACTTATAAATATACCATTATTATTATTATTTAATTATTTCTGTCTATTTCGTGGAAATATATCTATTATCATTTTATAGAGCACCATGGTTTCCAGCCAACCACGTCTTCTTTTCTCTAATATACATACTTTCTATGTGATGTGGTGGGTACTACTGAATTGTTTATGAGAAAAGAAATACCAAGAGGGGATAAATATTGCAGACGTTTCAATATCAAATATCATATCTTAATATTATTAAATCAAAATAAAAAGTTGCCATTACTATATTTTCTTTGATAATTTGTTTATTTATTTAACCGTGTGCCTAGTTTGCAATTGCAGTGGAGTCCCATGACGAAATAGATTATATACTCGAATCAACTTGCCTATATATATATATATATATATATATCTACATACTTAGTAGGATCCTTTTTCGAAAAAAAAAAATGAGGAAAATGTAGAGAAAACAAAAGCCTATAATAACGACTTTACAAAGAAGTAGACCTCTCGAACAAATTATTTTTTTAACAAAATGAGTGTTAAGGTTTTGGAAATTAAAATTTTTAAACATTTAGATATGCTTGAGCCACTTTCTCAATCAAGAGATATAAAATATAATGATATTTTGATAAGATGGTAATATACATACTTAAGAGAGTAATAATATACTTATTCTTCATATATATGATGCATTATAAGAGCGAGAAAATTATAAATTTGGTCACTAGGTATATCAATTTTTTATTTCAAATTACTATATTTTTAACTGTACGATTATAACCCTAACTTCACATGTCAGAACAAATTTTTCGTGTCTGACCCTATCTCTGAAAAATAGGTCGAAAATCTTACTTGGTAGTATTTCATGTCACCAGTCATATTGATAAGAAATATTCCACATCAGCAATCAAGTAGGATTTTCGACTTGTTTTGTGGGAAAAATATCGGAATCTCAAATTTGTTTTAACATTAATCTATTTTTGTAATTATCAAATATAATAACTCAAAATGAAAACTTGTATGCTTAATCCCCAATAAATAGAAGTTAACAAAAATGTAAACTTGTATACTTGGTCCTAGGGGTGAGCAAAAATATCCGAAAACCGGATTCCGATCCGATATCCGGTTTTAAAAAACCGAAAAATCGGATATTCGGTTTTAAAAACCGGATCGGATATCCTATCCACTTTATTTTAAAACAAATCGGATCGAATGCGGATAGTGGCCGGCCTAAAATTCGGATATCCGGTATCCGGTTTTATATTTTCAAAAAATACAATAAATTAAATAATGACAAAAAAAAAAAAAAGAAAATGTGGCCCAAAAGGAAAAAAAAGGAAAAAGCGGTCTAACATCTATTATTGGACTATGACATAAAATACAATATATATAATTTATATTATTCTTGCAAAAAAATGAATATAAAATTCAAAAAAAAAAAAGAAAGAAAGAAAACCCAGAGAAAAGAAATTGAAGAAAAGAGAAGAACGAAAAATGAGAAAACTATAGTGTAAATTTTTAATAGAGTACCATGTGATGCAATTTAGATCATATCCATACTATTTATAAACTCTCAACTATTGTAATCACTTGTCAATTAATTTGGTATATAATTTTTAATTAAAATTTTACTCTTTTTATTTTTATTTATTTCAATTATATTCCCACAAATCAATTTTTCTTTTATAAATAATAAACATTTAAAATTAAAATATTTTCTATTAAAAGACATAAATTATAAAATAATTAGAGCACACGTACCAAGTGCGTTTAACATATTAGTATATTTTAACCGTGTTTATGTTTTGCGTGAATTATTATGTGTAGGATAGCTGATATATTTTTTTTATTGGGTAACAAATAGGAAAAATATGCAACTTTAAAAAAATAAAAATCAATTATAAAAAAAATAAAGTTCAATTTTAAATTTAAAAAGCGGATGCTGATATCCGGTTTAAAATATCCGAATAAACCGGATATCCGATTTTCGGATATCCGAATAAAATCGGATCGGATGCGGTATTCATTTTTAGCTATTCGAAAATCCGGATATCCGCATTTCGGATATCCGAAAATCCTGATATTCGCATTTGCTCACCCCTAATTGGTCCCCAATAAAAGTTAACAATAATGTTATAATTATTTCTAGGGTTAAACTGTATGCATTGACATCATTATCTTTATAACATAAATAGATAAGAAAGAGGAGTCATTATATCTTTAATGACGTTGTTGACCAATAATTAGGATAAAAGAGCATTCATTCATTTTTCAGGAGAATACTTATTCTATTTCGTTTGTCTTCTTTCTCTTAGTGGGATATTTAGACTTAATTAAAAGTACAATATATGCTTTTTTATGCACTCATCACTTAGTAGTCTAATTCCAATCCCAACAAATAAGATTGTTTTTAATTGCGTTTGTGGATCATTTCGAGAGCGGTTTCATTTATTATGTCAATACTCAAAAGTAATAAACAAATAAATAAATAAATGGTGGAGAGATTTCTTCAATAGAATATTTTTATTTAAACCATATACTATTGATTACTTACCTTATCACAAAGATCATTATCAGTAACTTTTTAAGTGTATGTCAAAATTATAGCTTTAACAGGCGATTTGAAACACAGTTGTACCATTAATGCAGTAAAAAAGGCCAAAAAAAACACTTTTTTCAAATCATGGAAATATTATCCACAAATATTATTTATCAATTACCCAAAAGAGTTACTAAACATAACCTTTGGTTTAGTATTCTCTTTAAGGTTAGTGTATTGATCAACTTGGTTCATATTTCATTTCTTTTTTCTATTTGTTTTTTTTTTTTTTTTTTGCCTCATCATCCTATAAATACACTCCCTACAGCCTTCACATATTAAATAATCTCCTCATAACTCAGTAATAAAAAAGATTGCGACCAAAACACAGCAAACTTAGAACAATGCAACCCAAAGACTGTCTTTTTCCTACACAACAAAGCCATTTTCTTGCCCATCTAGTTGACAACTCTTCTTTGCATCCGAACCCCATCAAGAATCAACCCAACGAGTTAATAAATCCGAACCCATATTATTTCAGAAGCAGTTATTCGACTTCTGACGATCAAGAAGACGACCGAAGAGCGGTTGGCCTTATAATAAACGAACGGAAGCAAAGAAGAATGATTTCCAACAGAGAATCCGCAAGAAGGTCGCGTGTAAGAAAGCAGAAGCAGTTGGACGAGCTTTCGTCGCAAGTGGTTTGGCTCAGAAATGAGAATCACCAGCTGGTGGATAGGCTGAACCATGTCTCTGAGGATCATGATAGAGTCATTCAAGAAAACTGTCAGCTTAAGGAGGAAGCTTGCGAGCTTAGGCAGATGCTATGTGACATGCAGATTAGTAGTCCTTGTCATGTTTTCAGAGAGCTTGATGATGATGATGATGATCTATGCAACGATATACCGTAAAATTGAAAAACAAATATAAAAAAAAATATATGAATAAGAGAGTTCGAATGAGTATTTTAGAAGTGAAGTTGTGTGTGATTGTTCTAAGTTTCCTTCTTGTAAATTTTTGTATTTGACTTAATCTTTTGTGCTATTCATAATAATTTTTTATGATCGTTACGCTATAACAAACAACTTACAAATGAATTAAAAATTTAATGACGAAATTGTTGAGAAAATGGGCCGCCTTTGATCCATCTTGAATGTATCTGAATGCAGAAATAGAAAGGAAAAAAAAAAACAAGAACATAGTTTTACGTGGTTCGGATTCACTTTGAGCCCATGTTCACGACTATTAGGTTTTCTTTTATTGATGAAATCTATCGAGATTTCAAGTGTGAATCTTACTCTCTATTTTTCTAGTGTACAAGTCGAGCTAATTTCCACTTATATAGAAGATATAACATCTAGAAGATGCTCAGTCAAACAGTGATAAAGATCAGTTTTGTCAACTGATTTTAAACGGCCTTGCTTCGACTTGTATTTATCAGAGTTCTACCAAGAGATTAATCCTTTACTTATAAAAGGGTGTTAGCACTTTTAAAAATTATGTTAAGAATTAATCAGAGCATTCTTTTTTTTTTTTTTTTCTCATGGATTCAACCACTTGACTTGCCTCCATAATTGATGGATGGTAAATAATGCAATGACGAGTGCTGTGATTATGTTTAAGCTCATTTATGACTATAAAAATAGTTGTGCTTTAGTAGATTCAACAAAAAAAAAAAAAAAAAAAACAGTTAGAGAGAGAATTAGAGAGATGAAAATAAAACAAAATTATGTAGTGATAAGAGTGTGAGCTGATTAGCTTTACTAAAATATTGAGAATAGATATAAGGGTCATATTATTTACACCACCCTTCACACCCCACACCCCCCTTTACACCCCCAAAACACATCCATCCTTGTCTTCTGCTTCCTTCTCGAGGAATATGAATGTGCAGCTGATTCAATTACAGTGGTTCATTTCACTTTCACAACGGCAACGTTTATTGTAAAAGCGGAGAGCGATGCCCAGAAAGACAGAAAGCTCCTTCACTAATAAAATAGGGTTCGTGTGAGATGGATGCATTGTGCGCTCATCTCAAAGCAACTGAACTGCCTTAAGAAAGGGCTAAAAAAAATATTTACATAACTACATGAATTCAACAATAATTATTTTATTATTTATTTTTAACAATATTAATTGCATGAGTTATTCAACAATATTAATTAAGTTATTTTATCAAGGTACATCGATAGAATATTTAATTTATTTTTTTATTATATTTAGAGATGTTCATACGACTTGAAAAATCGGAACCGAAACGGCGGTCAACTATTCAATTAACCGGGGTCAATGGTTCCGGTTATAATCGGAGGGATTCGGTTTCAATTTTTTTATTTTCAAAATCGAAAACCCGCAGTTAACTGCCAGTTTTTTTCTAAAATAAAAAATAAAAAAATAATTATTAACGGTTCAGATTTCGTGGCCATTGGAGATCAACGACCATAATTTACTGACCATTGAAAAATCGGCGATTAACCAAAACCGGCGATTTTGAACGAAAAAAAAAATTTTTAAAAATAATAAAAAAAACTAATGAACCGGTTTGGTAACGGAACCGACGGTTCCAAATCGTGGTTAACCGCGGTTCGATTACGGTTTGAGATTTCGGTGCAACCGGAACCAGCAATTCCAAATCGAGAACCGAAACCGGAACTGGTTGAACACCACTAATTATATTACTCCTTATATTAATCGCTGCAGTTTTATATTAACTTTTAAAAAAGTTAAAGCTTAATATTTAATATTAATATAAAATAAACAACAGATATAGTGGTTTGAAACTGCCTTGCTGAGATGGTTTGAATTAGTAAAATGGATGCAATTTGAATAGTTGAATAACTACGTATTTTAATTGATGCAGTTTGAAATTAGAATTGGTTTAGTTTAATAGTAAGTATTTAATGATTTCAAATTTGTAAATATTTAACTATTTAATTACCTTAAAAATTGGTAAGTATTTAATAGTTAAAATTACTTATTAATTAGGGGGGTGTAAATAGAAAAAATGGGGGTGCCAATAGAATTACCCTAGATATAATTATATTATTCGGGTTGATAAGGAATCAACTAGTTGAATTAAACATTAGCTCTAATTTGTAGATTATAATCATCTAAATATAATTTGATTATTGTTTCTCCGTTGAGGAGTGTGGAATTGGCTAAACAATGCAAAAAAAATGTGTTTTCTCATATCAGTTAGACTTTATACAGTTATCTTGACAACTTTTAAGTTGTTGTGGTGTCCAAATTAACTTTGACTGTTCCTTGGATTTCTGACTGACTTTTAGTATAGCTTGTAAGAAAAACTTAATGGACTGACCTGACATTTAACTTGAAGGTTAGGGACTAAATAACAAAATTATCTACTGTAGTTTTTGCATGGGCTTGAGTTTACACTGAAAGGCCCATTATAATATTCGGCCCAACCCATGAAAGAATCCCTAACCTAACGTTATCCTAAAGTCTCTCTCTCTTGCATTACCTATTCTATTACCACCCTACCTTATCCTCTTCTATTCCTTCCTCTGTACGAAAAAAATTGGTAATGGCGCCCTTCACCAAAGCTTCCCTCGCAAGCCACTGATTCATTTATCTCAAAGTTTTGAACTTTCCCGCCCCAACTTCATCATACGTAGTTCCTTCCCTTATTTATTCATCCACATTCAACCTCATTCATCATCACCGCGCCCACAAGAAATTTTCGAATTCAAATTCTGAAAAAAAAAAAAAGAAAAGAAAGAAGAAGAAGAAGATGCCTTCGATTCCTGAAGAACCCCTTTTGGCCCCAAACCCTGACCGTCTCTGTATGTTCCCAATCCAATACCCTCAGATATGGGAGATGTACAAGAAGGCGGAGGCCTCCTTTTGGACGGCGGAGGAGGTCGACCTCTCCCAAGACCTCGCCCACTGGGACCGCAGGCTCACCCCCGACGAGCAGCATTTCATCAAGCACGTGCTCGCCTTCTTCGCCGCCTCCGACGGCATAGTCCTCGAGAATCTCTCCGTACGCTTCATGAAGGAGGTGCAGGTCTCCGAGGTCCGTGCCTTCTACGGCTTCCAAATCGCCATCGAGAACATCCACTCCGAGATGTACAGCCTCCTAATCGAGTCCTACATCAGGGACTCCGCCGAGAAAAATCGCCTCTTTCACGCCGTCGACACCATACCCTGCGTCCGCAAGAAGGCCGACTGGGCCCTGCGGTGGATCGATGGGTCCGAGACCTTCGCCGAGAGGCTGGTCGCCTTCGCCTGCGTCGAGGGCATCTTCTTCTCTGGAAGCTTCTGCGCCATATTCTGGCTGAAGAAGAGGGGTTTGATGCCTGGGCTCACCTTCTCCAACGAGCTCATCTCGAGGGATGAGGGCCTCCACTGCGACTTCGCTTGCCTTCTCTACACTTTGCTGAAGATGAAGCTCAGTGAAGAAAGGGTCAGAGGGATAGTGGCAGACGCCGTAGATATCGAGAGGGAGTTCATCGTCGACGCCCTTCCCTGCGCGCTGGTGGGGATGAACGGCGATCTCATGAGTCAGTACATTGAGTTCGTGGCTGATAGGCTTTTGGTGTCTTTAGGGTATGAAAGAATGTATGGTGTGCAGAACCCTTTTGATTGGATGGAGCTCATAAGCCTTCAGGGGAAGACCAACTTCTTCGAAAAGAGGGTCGGAGAATATCAGAAGGCATCTGTAATGAGCAGCATCAACGGTAATGGGGCTGCTGCTAATCAACACGTGTTTAAATTGGATGAAGATTTCTGAGTTCTTGAAAAGAGTTTGGCACTTTACTACTAGTGATTCCCTTGTGTGTTGGTTAGATCTATTCGTCTACCCTTCGTCTTCAATGGGTTATTTTATTGTATTGTAGTATATAGTTCTGCACTAAGTTTATGTGGTTTGTTCCAAGTAGCTATCGAAGTGGCTGAACTCTTCCACTCTATGCTGCATTGTGTAATATATTCGTTTTTTAGTTGCTTCATTATACATATTGCTTCCTGAAGAAGGTCTACAAACCTCTTTGCACTAAGCTTCTTCTTATGAATTCTATTACAGAAAACTGCTAAAAGCAAAGAAACTTAGCCAGAAGCAACTTTTCATCTTACTCATTCTCAGATATCTGCTGCTGACCAGATTTAGTACAATCTATTTAAGGATGCTGATTTAATTTCTTTTGTTATATCTGTTTTATTACAGTAACTTTTATGGTTCATTTTGACTATGTAGGGAATCCATTAACCATTACTTTTGTTTACGAACTCACCGCAACATACGTACTATTTTTGACGATACAAACTTCTCACACATTCCATAGTTTTTCTTTTTCTTTCGCATTTTGACTTCATTTTCTCAAGGTCATTTCTCTCGATACTCCATTGATGAAGCTAAAGAACCATATTTGATCGATATAATGAAACATCAAGCCTCTGAACTTCCCATAGGAACCAAACCCCAAGCACGAAGGAAAACATCGAAGCTCGCTCCGCTCATAGCCCTGACGATCCTCTTAGCAATCCCTTTGTATTACCCTTCGTTGAGATCGTTAGATTCGTCCCACAATAGGGTTTCCGTAACAATCGACAGTGATGTTAAAGAATTCGAGTTACCTACACATCTCGAGCCAATACGAGGTAATTTAGATGAGCCTATCCGTGATCATGAGAGGTTGCCTTTACATAATCAAGAGCCACTGCCAAACGATTTAGATGAGCCTGTCCATGATCGAGAAAGGTTACCATGCTCGATTGATTCAAAGGAACAATGCAACAAAGGCAAAGGCGATGGCGATAATGGTGGTGGAGACCAAGAAAATGAAACCATTGTCGTGTCAATTGAATTGCATGGATCGAATACTAATGCTGCAAGAAGAAGGCACGAAAAGGGTCGAAGAAAAAGACCAAGAAGACAGCCTCAGCATGTCGTGTCGGTACCCAAGCAAAACACTTTGCCCCATCGTAACACGGAAAGAAGACAGAAAGTTAGCACCACGATTAGAAATAACGACCGCAGCGTGGCTTTGAGGTCGAAACTTCTTGATAAGGATAAGTGCGACGTATTCTCCGGCGGATGGGTGCCCGACCCGTTTGGGCCGTACTATACGAATGATACTTGCAATGCAATTCAGGAGCATCAGAACTGCATGAAATTCGGAAGGCCCGACCTCGGATTCTTGAAATGGAGATGGAAGCCCGACGACTGCGATCTTCCGTTGTTCGATCCCGAGGTCTTTTTAGAGCTCGTTAGGGGGAAATCGTTGGCTTTCGTCGGAGATTCGGTCGCTCGGAATCACATGCAGTCTCTTGTGTGCCTCTTATCAAGGGTATGTAATAATCTTATTCTTCTCTATTGAAATTCATGCAAGGTTTGTTGAGTATATATTCATCTATAGAGTGATGGCAATTGTGTTTGTTTGGATATTCGTGTAGTCTCAAAGTTCTATAGTCTTACGAGTTCTTCTTGCAGCGTACAATTCTGCAGTCTGATAGTCTTAGAGAGTCCACTTTCATGTAGACTGCTTATGACATGTTTTGTTGTTCAAGAAAATAATCCAAATGGCTAATGAGGTGTTGGCATGTCGTCAAGGCCGATGTCTTAAGATGTTGGGAAGGTCACATGTTCCAAAATGTTTATGCGTCCCCAATATTTTGAGAAGTAGTTTGCACGCTATTACGTCAGTTTTTAGGTTTAAATTGGCTATAAAAAAGTCAGTCCCCGGCTTACTAAAAGAAAGATGCATTAATAAAAATATACTATATATGGCAGGTTTCATACCCGACGGACCTATCCGACAGCCCGATAGACCAAAATAGGCGGTACGAATATCGAGACTACGACTTCAACATCTCCATGTTCTGGTCGCCCTACCTCGTCCGAACCGAGAAGAGCGACCCGAGCAACGACAAGCTCCCTTTCAACCTATTCCTCGACGAGCCCGACCCGCACTGGACGGCCCGGGTCGTGGGCTTCGACTACGTGATAATATCCGCGGGCCACTGGTTCTTCCGACCCACCTACTTCTACCTCAGCAAAACCCTAACGGGCTGCCTCTACTGCCCCGAGCCCGACGTGAACCACCTGACCACCTACTTCAGCTACCGACGGGCCTTTCGAACATCGTTTCGGGCCCTCTCCGATTCTAACAGCTTCGACGGGATCGTATTCCTGAGGAGCTTCGCCCCATCCCACTTCGAGGGGGGTCGGTGGGATAAAGGAGGGGACTGCGTTCGGACGAGGCCCTTTATGAGGAACGAGACGGAGTTGGAGGATTATAGTTTGGAGATGTATGTGATACAGTTGGAGGAGTTGGAAATTGCGAGGAGGGGAAGCTATAGCAACGGTGGTAGGTTTAAGCTTTTCGACGCGACGAAGCTTATGCAGCTGAGGCCCGACGGGCACCCGAGTAAGTACGGGCACTGGCCGTCGACGAACCAAACGTTTGCGAACGATTGTGTGCATTGGTGCTTGCCTGGCCCCATTGATGCGTGGAACGATTTGTTGCAAGAGATGTTGAGGAGGATATAGGAGCATAGTTACCGTTATTGTTAGGTGGCTTTATTAGTTATTACATGCGTACGTCCTTTTTGTTCTGTTATAGTGAATTTTGGAGTGGGAAATTATTTACTTTGGAAGGAATTAATAGGCTCTTTGAATATAAATAGCTCCCTATTTCGAAAAGCAGAAGCTCATTAATCATTTACTAATTGAGAATTACCTGATTAACCAGGAAAGTTACGAAAAATACCCAAGCCAAGATCTCTACAAAAGATACTATATTATATATATATATATATTTGAATTGAAATCTCGCAATATTGGTATTTTAAGTTTATCACGCATTCATTAAGGCTGTGTTTGATATACGGAATTCGGTTAGGAAAAGAAAAGAAAAGGCGGAGAGGTAAAGCGATCGAAGGATAAAATATCATTGTTCGATGCACTAACTTAGTTTTTCGTCGTCCTTTCCACACACGAATTCCGCATACCAAACACACCATAAAAGAATCCGAAAACTATCAAATTTAGTTAGAAGGTAGCTTACTCACGGTTCAGAAACCGGCGATTGCCAGTTTGGAGGGGACGCCTAACAGCCGGAACTGCCTTAAGGGAGGTTACGGCTGGAATTTTGAAAATGTTCTTGTCTTCGGTAGTGTCGGCGTCGGTGGCTAAACTACAGTTACAACGTAACTTTATTGTAAGTCGAGGCACGCGTTAAACTCGCTTTCCGTAAGACGAAATTTCTTCGAATTACAGTGCTATCCTCAAGATATAACGATTTTCGATTTTTGTTGTCGTAGCACAACGAAATAAAATCCCGACGAATTACTCGATACTCGGACCTTTCTTGCTTCCTTTGGACAAAGGGCATGAATTGCACTATTTATAAATTGTTGGGATGAATTGAATGAATTTTCCGTTCTGCTAGAGAACCTATTTATAGCTTTTGAAAAGCTGCCGGAGTTAATTCGTGAAAAGTCACAACTTTTCAGTTGACTTATTTTGACTGGGCCGAATTGCAAATAGACACAACATTTGGGCAAGTGTTTATCGTGGAGTCACAACTATTGGACTGTTTCTCAATACCCTTTCAAATAGTCACATCATCACATCCAGTCAGCGCCACGTCGTCCGGTAAGCCTGCGTGGCAGTTGTCATGTCATCAGCTTGCCACGTCAGCAATTTTTTTTAATTTTTTTAAATGAATTGTCTTTTCTAATTAATTTTCCATTCACCCGATATCGATTTTGAACATTAATAGTCTATAAACTCGTCTTGAAACGTAGATTTTGAATCTTTAGTCATTTCCGATTTCCGATTAACGACGACTTCTCGATTTCTATAAAATCGATTAAATAGTAAAATCAATTGGGCCCAAAGCCCAATCTACATAAAATATCCAACAAACGTAATATATAAACAAAATTTGAAAAGTTATATTTTTTTCGGACTTCTCTTCCATGTGCTGGCATCTTCGATTCTTCTTCGCATTGGTAATTAATTCACTTGGACGTTATTATATATCTATATGTTTGGATGATATGTGACAAAAAAAAGATAGCATATCATTCTGCCTTATTAAGATATACTCTTTACCACAATAATTACATATAACTTTAAATTATCACTTATTCCCGTCGGCATTTTTAAAGCTTTTCATTTTTTTTTTAAATAAGAGGCAAGAGTATAATATTAAAATAAGGAGTTTTAGAATATTATAGGTGCATTTTGGGAGAATGAGAGTATAAAATTAGAGATTTTGAGTATAAAATGAAGAATAGTTTGTGTTGTGAAAATAAACTTTTTAAGCACATTTATTTATAGACAAAATTTACAACGAACACTTAATCTCAACGTCGATCTTCAACGGACACTTAATATCATCCATCAATTTAAAAAAAAAAAAGCTTCAAATTCTAAGAAAATAAAAATAAAAAATAAAACCTGGCGAACCGGCAATTTAAAACCGTAATATACCAAAACCGATTGTTTCGGTTACGGTTGACAACGGTTCGGTCCCATTTGAACAAGTGTGGCTAAACTAAAATGTACCAAATTTTATTTCTTTACCGATGTAAACAATTTATTTTAAGGTTATCCTTTTAAAAGAAAGTATTCATTTCAACTCAAAAAGGAAAAATACACGTCCTTTGAAACCAATACAAGTCCAAAATATATTTAATTAATAAAGTAGCAAAGATAGTATTTAAATAAGCCTTTCCCATACATATTCTCCTCCCCTCTCTTCTCCTCTCCTCTCAAAATTCCTTCTTTTCTTCCCATGGAGCCTTCCTTCAAGAAAACAAGAAACAACACCACAAAAAGTACAAAAAACGTAAAAGCAATCTCCATACTCATATCACTCGCCACCTTACTCTTCCTCATTTTCATCATGTACTCAAGCACCGCCGAATCCCGCCAATCCGCGAAAATCACCCTCCGTTCGTCGCAGCACATTGGAGAAAACGCCACCGCCGCCGCCCACCGACCGGCAGAAGAGATAAAGATAACCGACGAAGCAGAAGGCTGCGACATATTCACGGGCGAATGGGTGCCCAACCCCGACGCGCCGTACTACACCAACCGAACGTGCTGGGCCATCCACGAGCACCAAAACTGCATGAAGTACGGCCGGCCCGACCGAGATTTCCTGCGGTGGAAGTGGAAGCCCGACAAGTGCGACCTCCCCGCGTTTAATCCCTATCAGTTCTTGGATATCATGAGGGATAAGTCCTTGGCCTTCCTCGGCGATTCTGTGGGCAGAAACCAAATGCAATCCATGATCTGTCTCTTGTCCAGGGTAATATATGCACGTTATATATTTATTACACACTTTTGTTCTTTTCTTTCTTTCCTTATCAGAAATAAAATAAATAATAATGTTCTTACATATCTTGTTATTACAATGCTCATTATATTCAGTGCAAATGCTTGATTTTGTCTGATAGAACAGTGTTAGATAGTAATCGCCACCAACTAAGTGCAACGACTAATATGGCCTAAGTAGTTCACCTAAGCTGAGCCCTTTAGAAACCCCACAGCGTAGTTGCTATCTCTATCGATCTTTTGGTCTGCCAGCTTAATATTAGCTATTTTTTTTTCTGTATTATTCCAATCGTCATCGATAATCTTCTGACAGCTTTGGATAATCTTTTGTCCTTTAATATTGCATGTATATATATACATAATATTTTTCTGAAATAAGTTATGGATCTATGATTATATGATTTGTGTTAGAATAATACGGTAGAGGTGTCATCTTTATCGGGAGAATCCAATCTTATAACGTGGGCACCTTTCAGATTATTAGATCTAGAAATTATAAAAATTAATTTAATAATTTAACCCAACCCTTTACATATATATATATATATATATATATATGTATATATTTATGATTTTGTCCTGCAATGTCTGTATTATTCTTGCTGAACCTAATATTATAATATGCTTGAGAACGACACACCCTCTGTGACAATAATAATAATGATATGCTGCCATGGTTCTTTTGTTTCTTAGTACATTTTTCCTTACATCATTGTTTTTATTTTGCATATGTGTTAGTGACCAATGTCATGTGTTTCTGTGTAGCTTCTTCAGTGTTTTTATTAGGGAAAGAAGCTTGAGTGTGCATGTGCTCCACTTGCCCTCCATTTGTCCCTTACTCCATCTTAGAACCCTTTGAAAAATAGATAGATTTTTGATAATATCTATAGCTGGAAAATGCATATTAGGTATACAATAATTGAAACTAAAGGTTGTTTTTTTCTTTAATAATTACTAAAAAAAGCAACTAATTACAAATTTGGTAATCATTCGCAGGTGGAGTATCCAATCGACGTGTCGCCGACCGCCGACGAGCACTTCAAGCGGTGGAGATACGTCACCTACAACTTCACCCTAGCCTACTACTGGAGCCCGTTCCTGGTCCGATCCGACGAGCGCGACCCGGCCCGCCCAAAATACGGGGACCTCTTCAAGCTATACCTGGACGAGCCCGACCCGGCGTGGTCGACCCAGATTGACCCGTTCGACTACGTCATCCTGAACGCGGGCCACTGGCTGACCCGCACCGCCTTCTACTACGAACGTAACCGCCTCGTGGGCTGCAGATACTGCCAGCTCAGCAACGTCACCGACCTACCCCTCACCTATGGGTACCGTCGGATCTTCCGAACCGCCCTGAAGACCATCAACGGGCTGCCTAGGTTCGGCGGGGTCGTGTTTCTGCGAACGTTTGCCCCGTCCCATTTCGAGAATGGGATGTGGAATGACGGCGGCAACTGCGTGAGGAGGAGGCCGTGGAGGAGCAGCGAGGCCCTACTAGAAGGCATGCAGCTCGATATGTACCTCACTCAGCTGGAGGAGTTCAAATCTGCCCTGACGTCGAAGAACAAGAAGCGGCTAAGGTTGATGGATGTGACCCAGGCCATGACTTTGAGGCCCGACGGGCACCCGAGCAGGTAATATTCCCAACGGGCCCGCCCACCCGCCCCATTCTGGCCCGCTTTCAGACGGATTGGGCGGGCGGGCTGGCCGCCCTGCCAAGCTAAAACCCGACTCAATAATAAAAAAAGCATAAGATTGACATGAAGTAAAACTGAAACAGATACGGGCATTGGGCGAATGAGAACGTTACGCTGTACAACGACTGCGTGCATTGGTGCTTGCCGGGCCCCATCGACGCCTGGGCGGATTTCCTGATGCATATGGTGAAGATGGAGGCGAGGACGTGGTATGAAGAGAGGCGGCTTCTGAAGAAACAGAAGAGAATGCATTGATCGATTGCTGCTATTATCTTTTTCGATGCTGAGTTCATTATTTCATACTATGTAAGTTGCTTGATGAAACCTGCTATTGGCGGTGGTTGAATGTCGCTAGTCTCACTTCGATTCTTTGAAATCCCAACGCATGGCTATGGACGCCGACGCCGAGCATTGCCACGACGTATATCCCACGAACGATATCTCATTCGAACCTGACAAAGCAAAATGGCCCAAGTTGAATGTAAATGCACCATAGGATGAAAACTGACTCGAAAATTTCAGTGAGTCCTAATTAGCAGAGCAGTGGACTACGAAGTCTAAGTAGCATCCATGAATGGCAAATTAATCTATCCAAGCTTTCCAAAGATAATATGATTAGCTTGCTTTCCTTCCACCAAGATTGCCTTAGAAATGCACTGAGTAAATGTCGAAATAGCTCAACTCTGTTTGGTGCTTCAGGTTTTGCTAGAGTAAATATCTCTTCTTAGCCTTCTCAACCTCTGTTTTCGCTATAGAATTGCATCATGTCGATGATCATCGCCGCCTTTCTTTACTCCAATTGGACCGCCGTCAGTTCTTTTGTATGCCCACCTTCAACGAACAAGTCTTGAACAAGCTGATTACTTCATTCCCTTCACTAAAAATTCTCAATTCATAGGAGGCAAGCAAAGCAACAAAGGTATCTCAATTAGACGTGATCAAATGATTCAATGGATATAGATCAAACACAAATGTATCAAACACATTAAAGAATGACAACCACTAGCCATCAGCAACAAATGGATAAGATTAGTGTTCATTATTAAACCAAGACATACCTCTAGAGTTGGCCTTAGCAGCAGCTCTTTGTGCCTCCAGCTTTTGTTGTCCCTTTCTTCAGAGGCCTTCACTATCTCTTTGCTCTGGTGGATGTCCACATTTGGCCCTTCAACTGCATTTCACAGAGATACATAATCGACGCATGAATCCCTCTTGGCCTACAACAAGATATAGAAACCCATAAACAATTAAATTCAATCAAGTTCTTAAAAGTTCCACCAAGTGATACAAAGAGGACAGCATCGTCGGTTTTCTCTTAACCATCCCGAAGTTCAAAGAGTATGTCCCTTCATCTGAAATTCCACCTAACAGTGATAACATCAGTAATAAGTGTGCTTCACGACGGACTCAAGGTCCAAGACCACGTTTGGCTCTGAGAAGATAATTCCCAAGAACTACAATTCCCAGAAACGAAGAAATCGGGGTGGTCTTAGCTGCCGGCGGAGGGACGGCTTGTGTTGGGTAATGAGGCGGCGCGTGACGGGGAGGTGGGATCGTGGCTGGGCAAGTGATGGGCCACCTGCGGGATAGATAGTTTTCTCGTGGAAATGATCAGTCGGGTTGTAATGGATTGCCCGGCAAAGACTCCGACTCGACGGACCTTCGGGTCGGTTAGGGCAAAGAATAATTTTTTATATTTTTTTTTTGCTGATTTTGCTTTTAATATTGTTTATCAAACAAAAAGGTATTTAATTTATTGTTTGTCCCATAATTAATTAATTTCAAGTACGGCTGAGCAAAAATATTCGAAAATCGGATTCCGATCCGATATCCGATTTTCAAAATTCAAAATACCGGATATCCAGTTTTAAAAATCGGATGATATTCGATCCATTTTATTTAAAATAAACTGGATCGGATTCGGATAGTGATCGGCCTAAAATTTGGATATCATGTATACCATTTTAAATTTTCAAAAAATACAATAAATAAAGGAATGGCCCAAAAAAGAGAAAAGTGGCTCAAAATTTTAAAAAAAGAAAAAGAAAAAGAAAAAGAGGTTCAACATCCGTGGCCCAAAATACAATATTGAATTTATATTATCTTGCAAAAACGTGAATAAAAAATTGAAAAAAAAAAGAAAGAGGATAAACAGAAAAGAGAAGAAAGAAAAATGATAGAACTATCGTGTAAGGATCATCGTGTGATGCAATCGTTAGATCATATCTATAGTATTTATAAACACTCAACACCCTATAATAACCACTTATCAAATAATTTGGTATGTAATTTCTAATTACAATTTTTACTTCATGTATTTTATTTATTTCAATTATATTCACACGAATCAATTTTTCATAAAAAAAATATTTAAATTAAAATTTTATCTATTAAAAGGCTCTAATTAAAAATATTCTTAAATTATAAAATTATATATATCTATATATTAGAGCACACACATCGAGTGTGTTTAAAATACTAGTATATTTTAACCGCGTTTATGTTTTGCGCTGATTATTATGTGTAGGAATGTTGAAGGTGACATATATTTTTTTATTGGGTAATAAATAAGAAAACTACGCAACTTTAATAACATAAAAATCAATTACCAAAAAAATAAAGTTAAATTCTAAATTTGAAAAATGGATACGGATATCCGAATTTAAATATCCGAATAAACTGAATATTCGATTTTCAAATATCCGAATAAAATTGGATTGGCTGTGGAATTCCTTTTTAGCTATCCGAAAATCTGGATATCCAAATTTGCTCACCCCTAATTTCAACCAAACTTAATTTGGAATTTATTTTACTTATTTGTCAAGATTACATGTTTTGCCTTTAAGGCTCAATGCCTTTAAAAAACTGCCATATTGTAATTTAATTTGGTCTGTTATACAAAAATATTTTTAATTTACAAGCAAATTACTATTTTACCCCTATTTTATTTTAGTTTGAAGAATCAACATTGTACTCTTTAATTTTTATTATCCTCATAAATAATGTTTTTAGATACTTAAAAAGAACAAACAGTTAGTTTTAAAATAATATTATATATTTATATATTATAGCACATGCATCGAGTGTGCGTAAAATACTAGTCTAAACTAATGGTTAAAAACTGCCAATTTGGTATGTCAAATATAATTACAATTTTACCATTTTTCTTTTAATCTAATTAATTTTTGTAATTACTCTTTTACCCTTCGATATTTTTATTTAATTATAATTATATCCTCATACCTAATTATTTTTTCTTTATATACTTAAAATAATACGTAATTAAATCTATATTATTTATTAAGGGAGAATGAGGGTAAAAACTGTCAATTAAATCTATATTATTTATTAAGGGAGAATGAGGGTAAAAACTGTCAATTTGATATGTCAAATATAATTACAATTTTTCCACTTTTCTTTTAATCTAATTAATTTTTGTATTTACTCTTTTACCCGTCAACTTTTTTATTTAATTATAGTTATATCATCATAAATAACTTTTTTGTTTTTATATACTTAAAATAATAAGTAATTAAATTTTAAATTATAATTTTATATATTAATACCGTAAACTATAAATAACTCAAAATATAAAATAATATTATATATTACTTATTAGTGTACACACATCGAGAGTGTGCATAAGATACTAGTTAAAATTAAAGACGAGGAAGTGCTAAACGAATTCTTAAAGCAAAAATTTCATTATGTGTTATCTATAACAAGAAAATAATTATTCTAAAATTCTTTCTCAGTACATAGACCGATTAGCATCATATTCCTCTGATTTTAAGACTCCTAATTTCCATTATAAATTGCCCAAAAAATTGAACGCGGTTAAACCGTCAATTTTTAACTTTTTTATTTATTTATTTATCTTTAAATTGAACTGTCATAATTTCTTGGGTTTGACTGATTTCGGTTTGCTATGTTTTTTATTTAAAAAATTAATGATTATAAACACTAACCGATGTGTTAGTACACAACTCACTCTCCTTATACTACATAATATTCATGTTCTTTCACGCCTAAAACATTAACTCACACGGCGAGGCATTCCATATATCACACCAAGCACCATATCAGACACATTTCATAACTTGCTATTACACAAAACGGCCGTCGATTCACCGCAAAATATCCCTCGACTGAAATATTTTCCGGCCATTGTAATTTATATATCATAAAGACCAAAAGGAGAACTACTAAACTTAGACGAGGCAAAGCATAACCACATCTATACTATACATGTATAGATAGCATCGTATGTTCATCGGTTCAACAGCGATGTCCCCTGCGAAGAAACAGCACCGTAATCCGCCGACAAGCCAAGAGCTTCCCCGGCACCCTCCACCTGCCACGTGTCGGCAAGATTCCACTCACCATACCTCGAACCAAGCCCGCCGAGGAAGCCCGCGTCTTCAGCCCCAAGCCCAAACCCACCGTAGCCCCCCAACCCTACGAACCCATTAGCACAGCCGTCGTTCAACAGCGAAGTAAAACTACCCAACTGCGCTTGGCCACCGACGAACGGCATCCCCGCCAGCCCGTTATTCGTGCGTGTCGACGGCACGGAGGACGCCTCAGCGGACGTGGCGGAGGTGCGCGAGCGCTTGGCGTTCTTACGGGTCCCTCCGCCGACGGGGATGTCCCGGAGGGTGCCGCCCTGGGTCCAGTACCTCCTGCAGTTCTTGCAGAAGTGCCTCGGCTGGGAGGAGTTGTAGTTGTTGTAGTAGCAGAACTTGGTGTTCGTGGAGTGGCAGCGCGGACAAGGGAGGTGTTCGGTCCCCGGCGGAGGTGGTGCCGAGCCGACGCATTCTGACCGAGCAGTAGTAGTCTTCGTGTTCGTCGTCGCCGTCGAACCCTTTCTCTCTCGTGTCTCCGTCATCATATATTTCCCTTTCTTCTTCTGTGTTCACTTTTGTTCTTGAGCGTATGTATGTGAATGTGAAATGGCCTTTTTATGCGGAGAGAGAGAGAGAGAGAGAGAGAGAGATTTACGTGTTTGGGTAAGAGTGGTGGTTTTGAATGTAAGTGTTCAGTCGGCTCGATGTACATACATACATACATACAGTGAAGGACAGAAGAATTTGTTTCCAAAGTCTTATTACATACATAGGCTACTGCTGTGTCTGAACACACTGCAATTTTGTTGGCTAGCGACCATTTGTTTAGTAGCTAGTTTAGGTGTGAAGTGAATAATTACGTTAATTATAATAATAATAATAATATCCGTTGTACTTTGTTCACTATTATCAATGCCACTAACGGATATAGAATAGATACATACAATACAATGGTTACTTTAATGCTACTTCAATTATATATATTCTAAGCCAATAGCTTTATCGCAATAGACATTAAGTGAACATAAAATAGTACTTACTTCATAAGATTGGACTCTTGGTATTCTATATGTCTCTAATTATTTTGTCTATGCAATTCTCTCGAATAATTAATCCATTAATAGCTTTATCACGCCGAGACTCTTAATTGAATGATATACAAGTAATTAATTAGGATAAAACTATTTAGTGATTTTTCACTTATAATATGTATATATGTGGAAAGAGAAAGCCAAGACAAGACAAGACAAGACAAGAGAGGCGGGCGGGGGCTATTGTATTGTATTGTATTGATTGATGGGAATAATGCTATTTATAAATTAGGGCCGACAGAATCAGAGATGTCGGAGCAGCGTGGGGTTCAATTATTGGATTGTTTCTTTCATATCAAGTGAAGAATATATTAACAAAATTAAATAAATAATTATTTAGTATATATTTTCTTTTTTAAATAAATTCCTCTGGTTATTGTGTGCCTATATGGCCCACGATGAATCAAGTACAACAGTACAAAGTCATTTCTGACGAGTTATGCTATAACAACAACAACAAGGCCATCGACTTAACTTAACCCCCTAAGTAAAAGATACGTTCACATTTATCAATCGAATAGCTGTTCGAAATTACGGTTTTTTTTTTTTTTTTTTTTCTCAATTGAAAAAATTTCAAAGTGCCCATGAAAAATGTTGCTGGGCCATTTTCACAAATAAGGCCCATAGAGTCGCATATTTCCATAACTAGGACATGGCTGGGAGTGGGCTCTTCCCCTCGCCACCATCGTCTCCGGCGAGACCTCGATAATCCATCTTTTAGGGGATACAAAATTCACTCTAATGGCGCCTTCACAGGCAGTTTTTAACCCATAGGCAGGCCAGGCCAGGCCAGTCGGAGAAAGATTTTGATGCGTTCCTTAAAGCAAGACAAGAGCCGAAGCGAAGAGACAGCGCCAGCCAGGTGGGGTTGTAGTAATTTAAGCGCTTGCTTCAGAGGTATATTGCCATTGTTTATTGGTTCTATTCTCTTTTGAAATGGTTCAAGACAGCTGTTAGATGGAGTGAATGAAAGATTAATTCTACTCTAATTGCTTGCTGTATTGTGTATTTAGTAGGGTTTAAATTAGTAAGGTTTATATAAAACTAATTATTGATTATAAAATAAAATGTTTGGTTGGTGGGTTTACAATAACCCATCTGAGACGTGAGTTTATATAAATCAGTATACATGGGGTTTAGAGTTGTTATATATAAATCCGTGGACCAAACAATTCAACAAGTCTTAAACAAACATTTAAAATCTTTAAACCTTCCAATCAAACCAGCACTAAGAGGCAAATTTGAAGAGGTACAAAGATTATGCCTAAAAGTGATGTTTGGTAGGAGAATTTATGTTTAGGATATGTTTAATGGGTATAAAGGAAAATACAAATCAGTGGATTTATAATAATATGAGAGATATTTTATCTAAACTTATATATCTATTTGTGTTTGGAATTATTACATTTTATATAAATATGCATACAAATCACATCATAAACGAACAATTATAATTATTAAACTCACGAATCAACAAGCATAAGAAGTATACATGAAAATGTGGTTTTCTTCAAGATGTACACATGATATGTTTCTCTACGTCAATAGATACATCCAAAAAGCGTCTTTTGTACTTGACGACCACCCTTAGTGATTGTCCCCTATATCTATAAATAACCAACATGAGTGATCATTCAAATCGTCGGAAAATTTCTGAAAGAGTGATCCCTGCATTTTAGAAATTTCATAGCATATTGAGTTAATCTCAATACAAGAGTATTGTTCACCAAAGTTTTAGGGGGTGTTTGTTTGAGATAATCCAATATCATTGTGATAGCCATATCACGGTGATGTGAGTATCACCGGAATGTGTATCAAGGTGATGTGTCATCACTATGTTTGTTTTAAGGTGATATTCCATTTGTGTATCAAGGTGATATTGAAATATTGTTTTTGTTTAATAACAATGATGTGTGGGATAATGTTGTGTAAATGTCATATTTGACCCTATGTATATTAGCTAGGTAATGTGAATTAATATATTTATTTTAATGTCATATTTTGCGTGATAAAGATTTATGTTTCAATATCAAGTTTTATTTTTTTTAAGCATTAATTATAAATTTTCTATATAATTCTTTAATATCAGTGTTTAATTTTTTTATTCATTATTTTTATGCTTTTTAGATATAAATAGATTAGTTATATATCGGAAAATAGATATAAGGATATATATGAATATAAAGTTAAAATGTAGGAATAATTTTGTTCAAAATAAAATTAGAAATATCATCAGGATAATGTATCATCACCTACGCCAAACAAACACAATGATGAGGATGTGATGGGAGGATCACGGTGATGGTTTGGAGGATCACCCCAAAACAAATACACCCTTAGTGTATTTGAGATATCGCTATACACTAAACATAAGTCGTTGTATCTCGGAGACGTTTTTCGGAACCGTAGGTTATTAACGGGCAAATTTCGTCTTCGTGAGAGCGTATAATCACGTGCTTTGACTTGTATGTCGTTTCACTCTATTCGTGAAAGATCATTTTCTGTTTCTAAAGCAACAAGACGAGAAGCTTGCTCGCAAATAATCTGAAGATGCAAGCCACTGTTGGTAACAATCAAGCTGATCTAACCTTGTAAGCTATTTTAGAGACTCAAGGTCTACTCTCTAGCCCAAGTCTATGCGCAAGCCATGTGAAGTTTCACTATAAAATCAATTGACAATAGATAGATTAACACACATGCTTATAAACATTTCAATTTGATTAATCTATCCTATGTGAGATTTGATTTGATACCAAACAATCTTTTCCTCAATAACAAGATCACCGAACAGACCTCCCTTACAATGATAATCATCTGCACCACGATCTGCTCTCAATCGAGCTTTCATCGCAATCCGCACAACTGTTTTGCACGGCCAGGGACACATCTTCAACATCGTATTTGGACTATAACCTCGCTTCGATTCTTGATCGTGTGTTTAATCTATGCTCAACACACCATTTATAAGAACTCGAAGTCTACTCTAGCCCAAGTCCATGAGTAAGCCATGTGAAGTTTCACTCTAAAACTAATCAGCATCAAAGAGAATAAACCACAATGCTTATAAATATTTCATATTTGATTAATCTATCCGATGTGGAATTGTATGTGATACCCGTCAGCTACAGAAAAATATATATATTATATTCATATGTGGGGATATTTCCTAGTTGATTTTCATTCTTGTTCCTATCGTACATAACTCGTGCAGGGATCATAAAAATATACATGAATAGACTATACTGGAAAAATTCTCGTGGAGTTATAAGAATCAATGCACACGCAACGTGGTTTCGTGTATAATATTAGGAAAAAGATGGCCATATGTGTATAATATATATATATATATATATATATATATAAAAATCATGATGTAGGAAGGAAAAAAGAGAAAAAATTAGCTAAGCCTTACAATAATCTATTTCCGGCATGTCTCCGATGAACGCAGGCGACGGCGATCACAGTTATGCCAAGAATTCAACTTATCAGGTAATACAACAGTTAACTGATAATCACAAACGCATCTTCTCATTCATGAATTTGCAGAAAGTTAGTTTCGATACATCTAGAGAATCAGTCAAAGAGGCGATCTTCGAATTCCTCGACGTAGAAGAAGAAGAACAACAACAACAAAAGAGTATTAGCAGCACGCTGAGAATTGCCGACTTGGGATGTTCCTCTGGACCTAACACCTTCTACGCCATGCAAACCGTAGTCGAAGCCATCGAATCCAAGCTCAGCCTCAGCACCACCGAAGGGCCCCACCACCTCGAGCTCCAAGCCTTCTTCAACGATCAGACCGCCAATGACTTCAACACGCTCTTCGCTTCCTTACAGCGCCACAGCTCGGGCAGGAAGTACTATTCAGCCGCCGTCCCAGGTTCCTTCCACGATCGCTTGTTCCCTTCGTCCTCAATCCATGTTTTCTACTCCGTGCACGCTTTTCACTGGCTGTCGGAAGTGCCCCGAGGGTTGCTCGCCAGGGATTCTCCGTCGTGGAACGGAGGCAAGATTCACTATAGCCGTGCTTCGGAAGCGGTTTTCGATGCGTACGCAGCCCAGTTCGAGAAGGATTTCGATGCGTTCTTGAAGGCGAGAGCTCAAGAGTTAGCGCCGGGCGGGATTGTAATAATCATTGTAGCGGGCACGGTCGACGGATCGCGGAGAACCTCCCTTGACACGGTGTTCGTCTTCCTCGGATCTGTCCTACTAGAGATGGTTCGAGAGGTATATGTTGAACCACTATTCCACCTATGAGCTTAAGGCTTAAAAGGCAGCGTATCATATTTTAATTTCATATACTTTATTTTCAATATGCTCCCTACGCCTAAGTTGATTTTTTTTCTTATCTAACCTTAGACGTGTAATTTTTCTTAAATGTGTAGTCTCATGAGCTATCTTAGGCTGGACTCCGATACTTAAAAGCTTAAGTTTAAAATGAGCGTATCATTTCATAATTTTACATACGTTTTTGTATCGTAATGTGTTGTACTTCATTGTTTTTTGTCATTTTTTTTTTACCATTGGACATGACATGCAGGGACTTGTAAGCCAAAGTCGAGCGGATGAGGTTAATATCGGTATACTGTTCCCTTCGGTGAAGCAAATGAGGACGGTGATCGAGCGAAATGGGGGCTTTGTTATAGCTAAAATGGAGGCGATAAAATCAGTGTGTGCTACAATTCTCGCCCGGGATAAGATAGAGATGGGAATACTGCACTACAGGGCTGGATTTGAAGCTATATTAGTGGATGAGTTGGGGAAGGAGGTGGTGAATGAGATGTTTAAGAGGGCGATTCAGCAGAAAGAAAAGTTTTCTGATTTATTGGACCAACTCTCTGATATTGAAGCCAATCCTACAATATTTACGGTTCTTAAGCGTAAATAGTGAAGAACTACTCCTCTCTCTCTATATATACCCCATATGTCCTCCTTCTCTCTAGGGTTTCTTCAAATAAAATAATTCCCCTGTCTCCTTGCTCCATTAATGGAGGTTGGGGGACCTTCTATAGTTCTTTTGCGTGTTTTCATTCTCTTTTTCCCTGTTTCTCGCTTTGTGAGAGCTTTTTTCCTCCTCTTGTAGGAGTTATCTTCTTTCTTTATGGGAGTGTTTTTCCTGAAGAAGTCAAAAAATTTGAAGTTGAAGATTGAAAAAAAGTGAAGAGTCTTAGATATCTGAGTTCATTGCAACGGAGTTTTAGACTTAAATTTGTAGTAGGTTCTTTAGTTGAATCTTTGTTGTATCTGTTGTATATTTTTGTGTAATTAGGAAATAAAACATACACGAGTTAGGAGGTGCGGAGTGCACCCTTGTAAATCGTTTTATTTCGGAACTCATGCGGGGTCAAGGGGACATCGCCCTTAGCGGGGTCTAGGGGCAACGCCCCTAGTGGCATCACCACCTGAAAAGATGTGTCTATTTCAAATAATATCATCTTTAGAGAGTCATGCATGCTTATGAACGACACAACTGATCATATTTTGGATTATAAATAAGCATCAAAATACTCAACACAATCACTTTGAATCATACAAACGCAACAACTTTTCTATAGTCTTATCCCGGGACAGATTTTGTGTAACTCAAGAAGGGTCCAAATATTGTCTTTGGAAAGTGAATTCCTATACACGATTCAAGAGAATATCCGACCATACAAATCAAAATCCTAGTTTTGTTAACCGTATCGAGATGACTTTGTGAAAAAAAAAATGGACTATTTAGCCATGTATCTTTATTTATATATATTAAATTATCGTTTTCAAATAAAAAAAAAAGGTAGATAGCAATGTATATAACTCTATATAACCCGCTTAACAGGTGATCATTTAAGATATGTATTTGTCGTGACAAGTATATATATATATTAAAGGGGAAGTAATAATTGAAGAGAAGGCCATGCCATTGCTAAATCATCTCCCATGAATGCAGGCAATTACGGCCAGCAGCACAGTTATGCAAAGAACACAAACAACTAGGGGTGTTCAAATTTCGGATAAAACCGAAAAAACCGGCCGAACCGAAATTTTCGGTTTTTTCGGTTCGGTTAATTCGGTTTTTCGGCCGGTTTTGGTTTTGTATTTAGAAAATTTCGGTTTTTCGGTTCGGTTTTCGGATTTCAGAAAAAATAACCGAAATAACCGAAAAACCGAAATATATTTAATTATATATCATTTATCTTAGACATGTTTAAAATATTGTAGTTTATGAAAGTGATTAATAGTTATAATGATAATAAAGTCCAACAAAATAATTATATTTTTCATAAAAAATAATTAAAAGTACAATGTTTATTTTATAACGCACTATGTTATAACATTTAATTCATATATATATATATATATATATATAGATGTTATAAAAGGTATATACACGAATTACGCACACATATGAGTAATGCAATTATCATATCATTACTATTTAATTCATATATATATGTAATGCAATTATAACATATATATATATATTATACGAGTTAATTCCTATATATTTGCATATATAATATATGCACATATATGAATTAAAATCTTTAACGGTTAACCGAAAAACCGAACCGAAAAAACCGAACCGAAGTGTAAAAAACCGAACCGAACCAAATTAAAATGGTTCGAATATCGGATTAGGCATCTGTAAAACCGAAAACCGAAAAACCGAACCGAAATTTGAAAAAACCGGACCGAACCGTCCAATGAACACCCCTACAAACAACTCAGTCTTGTTATCTTGTTTGATGACCTCCTTTGACGGAGACATAATCTTTAGAACTGTCCCCTATGTTACACAACTAAACATAACTATTGAACAAGTCTTATGTACCCTTGCAACAACTTATAATTAATTACATGGGACAATGCCTACGTACTGTACGTAACCTGGGAAACGACTGCAGTCAAAGATTGACTAAGTAAAAAGAAATTGATGCACTCAAAGGCAGTTTCATTTTTTTATTTTTTTTTCTATTCGGAATAATCAAGTTTATATTCAAGGTCGGGGTGTTCCTAAAAATAGAAAAGTGCAGTCACTTTTGAACTGGTATAGTTTATATATAACTCGAAATTACAATCAATAAAGAAAATAATAATTTATTTATTTATTTTTTTACTATACGCGTTGAAACTTTAAACCAGTTGGTCAAGTAATGTATGTTTATGCTGTATATATAAATAGGTAACACAATACTCAGACAACTCATTCTCTCATCACTACAAACGCAAAACTACTCCATTTAACATCTCGAGCTTAGCTAGTTTATATCTCTTGTGATCAATTATGAGAACCATGGCTAGTTTCTTTGTTCTCTTTCTAATGGCGACGAGCTTTGCTTTTCTACCATCGACTACCGAGGCTCGTGGTCTAAAGCACGGTCACATATTTGCTATCAAAGCCGCCCGTCCAGGCCATGGCGGTTCTGTCGACGCTCACAAGCTTGGACTTAGAGAAGAAAGATCAAATAGACATCATCATTCTTCAAAGTTTAAAGAAAACAATAAAGGGAAAATGAATTCTGGGCCGAGCTCAGGAGCTGGACATTAATATATATATATATATATATATATCACATATATACGTAATGTAACGTAATGTATATGTGCAAGTGTTCGTGTCCTTCTTAAAGATATCAGTAGCAGTATTCTAATACATAGAGATGCATGCAGTTGGAGTTTTTGTGCATGCATGGCTACATAACAATATTAATTCAATCTTTATTGTGTTGTATGCAGTGTTGTAAAACTCGGCCTAGGCGGCCCCCTCCCGCGGCGAAAATCGTCTAGGCGGCCGCCTAGTCTATTGAACTGATTAATCGGCTAGGCGGTCCAATCTTTTTTATTTTTTTTTTTGAAATTTTTTTTAAATACAGAATATTATTATTGGGATTGATATAATTTATTTAAAATATTTGGATATTTATTTTAAATGTTTGGATAAATTTCATGTAACTTAACTTTGGTAAAATATTAGCATGTTTGATATATGGAAGATAAAAATAATAAAAAAATAAGTATACCGACTAATTTCCGCCTAGAAACCGCCTAGGCCGTCTAGGCGCTAGGCCCACCCCAGGCGCCCGACTAGCGCCTAGCGAATTTTACAACATTGGTTGTATGGTATGCTATGCTACCTATTTTTTCTTTTTACCTAAAGAGTGAAAAAATATTTTGAATGATAAAGAAAAAAGAATGATGATTCTTTTTTGTTAAAAGATAAATACTTGATATTTATTTCTCAAGAAATGAATAATCATTTCACATATTCAAACCCAGAGTTGCTTATGTGTATAACTTTGTCTTCATCCCAAAAATTCATTTAGTGGTTTTCATCATGAGCATTAGGTCCGTCTCGTTGAGTTACATTCAGAAGATTTTTCTGTTGATGATATATCCAAAATGAAACATCAACTAAAGAAGTATATTCCATACATGAGAATGAATCTTGTTTTCTCCGAACTCAAAGACATAGGAGATCTTTCAAAGAAAATGATAGAGATTTTTTGTTATTATGGTATTCCTTGAGGGATATCGCTCATAAGCTGGCATTGGTCGTTCCACAACATGAATTGTTGAAAAATATTTCTTTGCGATTATGTCAATCAAGACATTGTGCAATATAGGAGATGATTTTATGTTGGATTGCTCAATTTGTTACATAGAGAAAGTATTATTTGTAAAAATTGAAACATAAACAACTTTTGCCAGTATTCTAGAAGATATAATATCGTAGAATGCAATTATCATCAAAGTATTGTTCTTGTATATCCGGTGTTATGGTCAATCGTAGAAGTCGATTCTAATTTTTTAGCATATCATTCTACGTGTATTGATGATTTTGAGATGAAATATACACTCAAGATAAATTTATAATATATTGAAGGTTTTCAATGAAAAGAAAATAGGAGTCTAACTATAAAATCAACGAGTCTGCCTATGACAATAAGCATAATTTTTTCCGAAAAAGAATGCAACTAAGAGTATCTCCAATGAGTAATGTATTTTTGTGTTATCTTTGATCCAATGAAGCTTTGTAAAGTTAACATTATTTTTGTATTGATTAATAATATTACTCTATTTTTAGTGTAAGACTATTAATCAACAATAAAAATAGCGTTATAACTTTTAATTTTATTTTGATTTTTAATTTTTAAAACTTATTTTAATTATATTTATAATATTTTATATCATTATAAACTAAACTAATATAAACGTTATTTTTTATTATTTATTTATATTTCTCATTAAATATGATTAAAATTGCAGTAATATGTTCATTATAGTTTAATTACTTTTAAATATTAATTATTATAATATATTGTATTTTTAATAAATATAATATTGGATTATATTAAGTTTAAAAATTTAAGACATAAGTACATTAAATTAGACTTATGTATAAAATATTATTTTTAGTATAGAAAATAAAGTTAATGGGCTAGAGTAAAAAATAGTGTAGAACATGGACTTAATTAGTTGGAGTAAAAATATTGTAGTCATTGTATATTTGTGAGAAATTAACTATATTTTGTGTTGTGAGTTTATGGACTTAATGCAGTGTTGTACATCAATATAATAATTTCAACTGTATTCATCACTAATTTAATATTATTCTCTACATACAATATTGGGTTCTTTTAAAAAATGATCTTTTGACCAAATGAACGGTTAAAAACTAGCCTCGTTGACTACATGTTTGTAGCCCTCAATGGTATTTTCGCATTTTCTATTAACATACACTATTGTGCAAAAAGGGATCCCCGTTGTATATGAAGTCCTTTGAGCTAGGGGACCTGTTATATAAAACACAAGGGACCCTTAAATTAGCATGAGCCTTCTTCTAGAAAAAAAAAATAGTGTTCTAATTAGGTTCTAATTTGTAATATTTTAATCATATCATATGATTTAATCATTTAATTTAATCCAACAGTAATGGAAAAAAAATGAATTGCAAACGATTTCAGGTTCATACATTATTAGTTCCGATACTGACGGGTCAGATAATATTCATTACAACCAATCAATCAGAAATAAAGCTCAAAAGCCTCTCTCAACTTTCAACAGAACTTTCACAACCCTTCTTCCTCCATCATCTGACCGGCGGCGGGTCTCGTCAAACTCGCCGCGCCACCATGGGCCAGACCACCTCATCCCATGTGCACAACCACCACCACGACGTCACTTTCCTCACGCGCCACCAATTCCAACCACCCCAACCATCCGACGATTTGGACTCGGACCTGCCTGACGAAATACTCGCTCTGATCTTCTCTACCCTCTCATCAGCCGACCGCAACCGCTGCTCCCTCGTCTGCCGCAGATGGTTCGCCGTCGAGGGTCAATCGCGTCAGAGACTCTCCGTCAACGCCTCAGCCGATGTGGCCCCACACCTCCCTTCCCTGCTAAAGCGCTTCGATTCCATCACCAAGCTCGCTCTGAGATGCGACCGCAACTCGATCTCCATAAACGACGAGGATTTGGAACTAATCTCCATCAAATGCCCTAATCTCACGCGCCTAAAGCTCCGATCTTGCCGCGAGATAACCCATGTCGGTATTCTCTCTCTCGCAAAGAACTGTAAATACCTGCGAAAGTTTTCGTGTGGGTCGTGTATGTTTGGTGCCAAGGGCATGAATGCTTTGTTGGATAACTGTGCGAGTTTGGAAGAACTATCTGTGAAACGATTGAGAGGTGGCAGCGAGGGATTCTCGGCCGACCCTATAGGGCCCGGATTAGCGGCCGGCTCGTTAAAATCAATCACCCTCAAAGAGCTTTACAATGGGCAGTGCTTCGGTCCATTGATAACGGCTTCAAAGAATCTGAAGAGTTTGAAAATCCTAAAGTGTTTGGGCGATTGGGATAGATTCTTGGAGAGTGTTGTTTCAGAGAGGAACAACGGTAATGCTCGTTGCGGTTTAACCGAGGTGAGATTGGAGAGATTGCAAGTGAGTGACTTGGGATTAATGGCTTTGGCCAAGTGTTCAAATTTGGAGGTTTTTCATCTGATGAAAACTCCTGATTGTTCAGACGAAGGTGTTGCTGCAATCGCAGAGAACTGTAAGCTCTTGAGGAAGCTGCACATCGATGGTTGGAAAACGAACAGGATTGGGGACGAGGGGCTAATCTCCGTGGCAAGATATTGTTCGAATCTTGTCGAATTGGTGCTTATCGGCGTGAGCCTTAGCTCCTTGAGCTTGATGGCACTAGCGAATGGCTGTAGTAAGCTGGAAAGATTGGCATTCTGTGGAAGCGAAACCATAGGGGACCCTGAGATTTCGTGCGTGGCTGCAAAATGCCTAGCTTTGAAAAAATTATGCATAAAGGGTTGTCGGATAACAGATGCTGGGATCGAAGCATTCGCCTATGGCTGCCCAAATCTGATGAAGATTAAGGTTAAGAAATGTAGAGGTGTATCTAACGAAGCTGTAGATTGGTTGAGAGCAAGAAGGGTTTCGTTATCTGTAATTCTTGATTCCGACGAAGGTGAACGAGAGGTTAGGGATGGCAATGGAAGTGATGGTTTATTACATGATGATGGCGTTGATTCCTCTGCGACAAGTAACAGAGCAGGCGGTGATTCGTCGACCCAATTACATGGTGGTGGCAGTGATTCGGAGGGTCCTTCAACGAGCGGTGGGATGAGGTCATCGAACAAGTCGAGGTTTAGCCTTTTTGCTGGGAGAAGTATTGCGTTGTGCGCTTTTCGTAGGTTGTCGAATGGTGATGATGGCAATAGTTTGTCTAATGGGAACTATGAACTCCGATGATAAGGTGATGTCTGTATTTAAACACACTTTGATTGTTATAAATCCGTTTGTATTCACTTGTTGTCTGATCTTCTCTTTATTCTTAAGGTATGCTATGATGAACGAAAATTAGCTAACAAGATGTACTGTGAGACCATCACTAATCGATTATCTCTGTAGATGTGAAGCATGAGGACTTATAGTTGATTCTATGTTTGTATCTTAGTTTCAAAATGATTATAAATTCATAAAGAAAGAGAGTCATTGCTGCTTTTAATTCAGGGATATAATGGTTGTCTGCTTTTAGAACAAAAGATATGTAATGTAGCCCACTGATACAATAATTGCATACTAGTTTGCTGTCTTGACGTTTGATCTTACTTTTTCAATGTATCTTTGAGAAAGCATTCAACAAAGTTACCCCTCCCCCACAATGTTAGCCACCACACCTTTTTTTTCAGTATTGCAGTACTATTTGATGTCGCATTTTTTTGAGGAAGAAATTCATTAACGAATAACTGGAAGAAAAAAAAAAAAGAAATTGATTTCTTGCATATTTATCTGCAAATTCATCTCATTGTGATGGAAAAAAAAAAAGTGTGTTAAAAAATTGCTTTGTTCCTGAAACACTGTTGGGCTCTATGGACGACGGCAAGGAATAAGTGGGTGATGGTGGGGAGAGATTGTCACCTAGGCTTATGCTTCGTCGTGTTGGTGTCATTGGAAGCTGATGAAGGGACATATACGATGCAACGGCAGCAGATTTTTTTAGACCATTTTGAAGTTTCCAACTTTTATGGGGAGCGGTAAACGCATAAGGGACATACTCGTACATTGCGTTTTCAATCACACCTTTAAAACCGTATGCTAGATTGCAATGCATGAATATGCCCCCGCCCCCTCTTCGCTCATTTTTTGCCCGTAAAAGTTGAAAAAGAATGGTCGAATAGTTCTTCGGTGACGATGAACTACAACATAAGATCACATATTCGAAAGGGGTGATAATAAAAGTTGCACAGTGATGCTTTCAAAGGTCCGCACACAAACACACAGAAGAATGCAAAATGTCGTTTGGTAGAGTCGTTGAGGTGTTGTGGGCAGAAGCTTGCTCTCATATCGGCGTAACAATCTGTACTTCTCAATCCGAAAACTGTTATATTTTGTTAACTAATTAGCATCAGCATAGTATGAATGAAGAGCATCTTGCAGGTTGAAGATGTTAATGCTTCGGCTAAGGTACAAAAGTTAATCATCCTGCCTCAAAAGGTTGAAGGAAGAGGAACAAGGTGAACATGTGGGCAACAAATAGTGGCAAGTTGATAAATAAGGGCGAAAATTTTCCATGTTTTTAAAACGGGAGAAAACCTAAAATGGTTTCTAATGTTTATCATATGAATTAATTTAGTCATCGATATTTCGTCTGAACCAATTTAGTCCATAATGTTGTCGATTTTGGACTAATTTGGTCATTCCATTACGATAAACGTCAGTTTTAATGGAAATCTCACACGTGCCCCATACTAAATCATGTATGAATCGAATTTTGAAATATTTGCAGTATTTGGGGGTTCGTACAGTTTTCTTCTATTGTCAATGAAGCTTGACGAAGCAGACGATCTAGAGCTCATATTCGAATTTTAGAAGAGAATTTTTTAGTTTTGTGCCTAATTTCAGTAACCATTTCAATTTTATCGATCCAAACATTTATTGTGAGACATGTTTGAGATTTCCGTTAAAATTGACGTTTATCGTGACGTAAGAACCAAATTGATCCAAAATCGACAATATTGGGGACTAAATTGGTTCATGCGAAACATCGTGGGCTAAATTGGTGCATATGATAAATATTGGGCACCATTTTGAGTTTTATTCCTTTTTAAAACTAAGTAAATAATATGTAAGGTTCAATACATATGAATTTTTTACTCATATTTTAACAAGTACATGAAGCCTAATGGTAAGAATCTCTTGACATGGAGAATCCACGAGCCGCATTACACCTTTTCCACCGGAGAATTATCGATGAATGTTTACAAGATCCATCTATAAAACCTAATATCTCGCCTATTCTTCCAATCCTGATTCATATAATAATAATAACACAAAAAATTAAGGTTCCAAGGGTAATTTAAACGCACATATTATCCGTTTATTCACAAGTATAATTTTTTTTTATAATTATTTTACATTAATATTTTTTGATAACTATTTACCTTATTTTTTATTTATTTTTACTGTCCGAGGTATCCCCACTCGACCTGGCTATGAGCTAGCCCCTAAATACCGGCGTGGGCCACCCACTCCAGTGGTGGGACTAATCCCCGGGATCAGATGAATATGTTCCAAACCCACCTGACAACGATAATAATGGGAAATAAATCTCATGGAGACTACTCAAGGACTTATGCAAGAGGCGATTCGATCCCACGACCTAACCCATAAATCCTTAAGGCCTCCTCTTCACTACTACATCAAGGTCTCGTTGGCATAACTATTTACCTTATTTTAATAGGTAATTTTCCTTGAAGCCCGCAAACCTTAAATGAGGTGTAGTCAAGAAAGACTTTTGAACATCGAACCGACGGAAGGATCCGAATAGTAAAGCGGACGGTTCTGATTCTGAGCATGTTTCTGTTTAATTGGAGTTTTTTCTTTTTTTTTTTAAATATATATTCTCCTCGTAGACATCAATCAGCGAAGCAAAACAGCAGCATTTATTTACAGAAAAAAAAAAAAAAAACAAAAGATTTTGAACTCACTCCACAATCCACATTCCCAAAACCACAGAAAGAATTGCAAGTATTAAATTCCATATAAAATGTCCGGAGGAGTTGCGCGCGGACGTCTTGCTGAGGAGCGTAAATCATGGAGAAAGAATCATCCACACGTTAGTCACCTCGCACATTGATTATTCCCTATTTTCTTTCTTTTTCTTTTATGGGATTTCTTTATGGTTGGTTTGTCGCCTAATATCTGTTTATTAATGTGAATAGGGTTTTGTGGCTAAGCCTGATACCTTGCCTGATGGGTCCGTCAATTTATTGGTATGGAAATGCATCATCCCTGGTAAATCTGGGGTAAGTTATTTACTTCATGTTGATTTTTTTTTTCTTTAAAAAAAAAAAAAAAAAAACTTTGACTAGTTAAGGTTTGTCTTCTTCTTACAGTTCTTGAGCAGACATATTTGTTGTGATTAAGTTTTCGTTTTCTTTTTTTGGTAAAAACTAGAATCCTGGAAATTTTGGTTTGTATCTTTCTTGTTATTGGTTGTAATTGTCATTACTAGGTCAATAGCTCTTTCTTCCTCCTTATCACCATTTTTGTTGTGGACCCTCTGTAAAGTATTATTATCTTATCTGATCCTCCTTGGTTTAGCCCTGTTATTGTGGATGTATGTAAATGGTCTGTAATGAAACTCAGCATCACTAAAGCAAATGTCTTTATTTTGGGCAAATGCTTGAACTGAAACGTGCACTGTGTACTAAGGCAAGGCACGGGCCTTGTGTTGCTTGCTTTGGTAATGTTGCGGAATCGATGATGTAATAAACAGAGACATATTCGTTATTCACACACTAATGGTGATCCCTGCAGACTGATTGGGAAGGTGGTTATTTCCCGCTGACCATGCAGTTTAATGACGATTATCCGAGCAAGCCACCGATCTGTAAGTTCCCGCCTGGATTTTTCCATCCCAACGTGTACCCTTCTGGCATGGTTTGCCTCTCGATTCTCAACGAATCTTGTGTAAGTTTCTTGATTCATTATACAATCTTGACGACGTGGGCTGCAGTTTATCGCCTTTTGTTTTTCCCCCCTTATAGGGATGGCGCCCTGCTATTTCGGTGAAGCAGATCTTGGTGGGCATCCAAGATTTGTTGGATCAGCCCAATCCTAATAGTCCTGCAAATCATGTAGGGAACCATGTTTTCCTTAAGGTAATGGGAACTTTTTAGATGCTATGTTGGCCATTGCATTGCATTGCATTGCATACCTCTTGTCCTTAACAACACATTGGGATGATTCATGTCATATTTGTTTTCCGTCGTCTCTGTTTATCCATACCATTTACTCCATTGTTTGAGGGGCAGAGGGGATGCACGACTGTGTGTGTGTGTGTGTGTGTGTGACTAATCTTCTTGAGCCATTTTCGGTCATGGGCAGGATGTTTCTGAGTACAAGAGGAGGGTTCAACAACAGGCAAAACAGTATCCACCTATTGTCTGATGATCTCTTACAGACTATTTTCCTGGACAAGTCGTATGTTTATATTTTGAATATTTCAGTTATTTTAGTTGGTGATTTGAAGATTGCTTGGCAATGTGTGTCCGTATCTTTTGTGGATTAACCTCCTAATGTTAGGGGCTGTTTATGTACCATAGTTAGGCTCTGCCATTTCTTGGCTTTAAATCTTGGTGAAGTGTGTTATATATATTTGGAGGTTTGCCATATTTTATTTTTCTTGTAGTTAGCTTTGTCATGTAATGTAATGTTTAAAACTTGTACAAGCTAGCAAGTAGCAATGCTAAGTGAGTTCTTAGGTAACTAATCCCTGATCAATATAGTTTGCACTGTGATAATATATTAAATTTAAACCTTAAGTTCTCTCTATATAATTTGAAAAGGATAAGATTCAACTCACTAGTTTGAAGGCCAAATGCTTAGATAAAAAATTATCAGTTTATTTATTATATAGTCAGGTTTGCTTCAACACCATAGTTTGACATGTATAAGGTTAAATGGAAAATTAATGTGTTGGATTTAACTCTTTAGTTCGACTGGTATATGACTTAAATTATCAACAGGGAATATATATAAGATAAACCTGTCTGTCTTTTTTTTTTTTTCGGTGAGGTAGGTATCCCCACACAACGCCACTGTAATCCCCACACTCCGATTAGGTTTTGTCTGAATCGAATCCAAACTTCATCGTCGGATATGTGATGACCACGGCTTTCAGCGGGACTAATCATCCTTGGTCCATGAGATCCACCCCAAGATCTCACAAACAACGATAGTTAAGGTCCCCCTAAAGGATTCGAACCTCTGACCTCCCACTTGAAAGGTCATGGACCGAACCGCTAGGTCAAGCCCTTGTAGGTATAAACATGTTTGTCTTCAACTTCGTGATTTGACACTTATGTGCTCAAGGGTGTATTTGGATCGAGGAAAGTGGTGGGGAAAAGAAAACAAAAGAGAGAATAATTTTCACTAGTTTTTCTTTCATTTTCCTTACCATTTGGTGAAGAAATTGATTTTCCATAATTTTAGCGTGAAACTTAATTTAAAATTTCTTTTCTTTTTCTTTTTCTCATCTATTTCTCTAATAATCCAAACATTAAAATTAGTTTTCAATTTCCATTTCATTTTTCTTTCCCTAATAATTTCCAGAAACCAAATGCACCCTAAATAAAATTATGTTATCAACATAGAGAAGAAGTATATTACAAATATAAGAAGAAGGTTCGAAATCAAGGTCAATGTAGGAATTGATTTGATATAATATTTCCCAAGTTTGAACACCCATAATAATAGATGTATGTATAATCTAAAAGGGAAATGTAAGGATGTGTGTGCTATTTTGTTTTCTTTTCAGATAAAGAATATAATTTTTTTTAGAAAAATTATAATTTTATTCCATAATATAAATGAGCCAAAATTTTACAATGGAAGAAATAAACAAAACTGCCGAAGAATATGAAGGAACGACAAAAAGATAAGTATACTAGAATCACCAGTTGCAATCTCTTCTTCAAATAGTATTATCAATTGCAATTCCTTATTCAAGCACTTTTAACATTAGACAATCAAGATTCATAACTTCATTGTTTGAATCACCGATGTCATCACGATGTCAATTTCTCAGATATATTTTATAAGATCATTGCAAACTCTTATTCAAAGATAATACTCTCATACGAAGGAAAGAAACTCGCATACGAGAGAAGAAAGGCATATGAGCGAAGAAAGACTCTAATATGAGAAAAAAAACTATCATACGAGAAAATAAACAAAATATAAAATAAGAAAATTGTGAAAGAGACTGAAATAGATGATGAGTGCTCCAACCCGATCCGCCGGCGACTATGGTGGCAGTAGATCTGTGGCCGCTGGCGAAGAAGAAAACAGATGAGAATTTTGTCTGTAAAGAGGTTTTTTAGGGAAAGGTTTTTAGGGAATGTTTTAATTGCATTGCAACAAATATAATTTTTTTTTAACATTACTTTTTTTTAAGGTCATTCCATCTTCCTATGTTTCGAAAGATTTAAGTGATGGATGGGTTCAAATCCCATGACTATTGTGCTAGGTGAATTTGGGACGAATTTCACTCGACTCTAACGATTTGTCCCATCTCTTGAGTGTATATCGTAAGTATATAGCTAGTTGAGTGGGGATACCTCAGAGTAGAAAAAATGATTCAAGTGAAGTGAATGTGTCTAGACAATGCATATATTATTTTAGTCTGTACTTAATCTCGATATATATTATATATACCAATGAAGAAATGAATAGTATTTTGGTTGTAATCTATAGATAGAAACTAGGGTAATGATGTCATCTAGTTATGATCTGTATAGTGATAATGGTTGAGTTTCCAGAGTTCTTCAATTAATTCACTATCAAACTTGTGTTTGGAAGAAAAAAATATGTTTGCGCAACTTCTGTATTTTACTAATTTGATATAGCTATAATACTCGGATATTTTTTAAATTTAATGTTGTAGCAAGCTGACTTTTTAAGCTGTCCATAGCCCTAAAATAATCCGAATTGGATAATCTTACAATTTGTTATGAATTTCTGAAATTCATACTACGAAAATTGAGACAGTTTATTTTGTTATTGAATTTCGAGATTTATCTTTGTTGCTGCTTTAAGGAATCTTGTGACAGTATTCCAGAGGCCTTGTAATATTATTTAAGCCTTTTCGGGGCAGTTTTTGATATCGGAAGATAGATGTTTTTATATAGTTTTAAAAGACGTTGAATATTAACGATTGCTCGTCTAATATTGAACTGAAATCATTGTATCATATTTTAGGCGCGACCAAAGACAAGAGAGTCACTTCACATATTTGGAAAAGCTAAGTCCTTATGTTGTGAGTTAATAATACGAGACACTTTTCCTTTGTTGTCGGTTTTTTCTAATTAATACACAATACATTATTTGATTTGTGGAAAATATGGATCGAGCCAAAGTAAACCGCATGGGAAGACTTCCATAGTTACCTATGGATCCTGAAAGATGTAATGAATTATTGACTCATCGTAGATTAAAATATAATGGAAGTACATATGTATCGCAGAATTTGGGAGGCATAACCAAGATTGGATGTTCGTGGTTTGACCATTGTTATGGTATTATATATAGAATCCAATAAAAGTTGCGACAAGGAAAACTCATCATTTCGCAGATCTGCATTAAACGGAAATCTGATGGTGGCAAACCTTTGCAATAGTAAGTTTGAAAATTGAATTTTCGAAGAACATTTTCCTATTTCATAATATAGAAGAGGTGGTCGATAATGATCGAGTAGCATCTAATACTGATGACAACTTCAATACGTAAATTTTATGAATGCTTAGTACGATTACTTTGTTAAATCTAAAAAGTGTGAACCGAAGAATTAGATTATTAAATATAAATGATAATATGTTGATAGAAGAATATATGAGCATTTGATGCGCCATGTGCGCGGTTCCGAACGTTTATGTATGCCTACGTAGGCAGCTAGATATAGTAATTTATACGTAACTAATAAATTTTTGAAAGTGAATTTTTGCTGAATTATAAAAAACTGCAGATTCAAGAGAATCTAAAATCTCAATTCTTAATAATTAGAAAAAAAAAAGAAGAAAAACAAATATATTATATATGCATTAGCAAGTTGTGAACATTACGACAAGGAACCTCGAGATGATTATTGAATGATAGTAAATATATATATATATATATATAAATAGCATCAAACTGTCGCCATAGATATTAAATTAAAGAATTAAAAAAGGGTAAGCGTACTAAGCTTAAGATATTCTTTTACTACATAATATATATCCAGTCCAGCTTTTGGGTTCTACCGTCATAGACATTGACCCGATAACACACACCACACCAACCGCGAATGACCGTTTAAACCGACGGTGAAAGAGAAACCCAATCTCGAAGCATTCGGGTCGAAGCAACCCGATCCTACCACTTTCGGATCCCCACACTATGCTTTTCAACGCTTTCCCTCCATATGTACAAAAACACAACACATTCACAGCTTCACGGACTCACTTCCAGGTATAGATCGCAGCGACTTTTGCTACTTTTCAAGTTTTTTTTCTACTTTTGCTTTGTGTTGGTAAAGTAGCTGACTCTAAAATCTAGTGAAGGTACTGCATTAATTATTACAAGGACATAGACAGTTTTACGAATCTTGTTTTGTATGGTCTGTGCTATCTATGGCGACAGTGTATTATGCGCTTTTTGCTATCTGTTTGTTCCCTTTTTCTGCTTGTGATGGATGTAATGTAACTTGGGTTTTCGGTCTTTCAGATCTTACAGTCATAGAAAGTTTTTGTGTTTTAGTTCAAACGGTATATTCGGTGCAAAAATGTGACTCACATAAAGTGATTATTTCCGTCTTTAATGTGAATGTGTGGTTGCACCTTTCTATTAGGGCTTTTCCACATTCGTAATCTCTTCAAGGGACAACCTTAAACATAGAAACCATTCTGATTCCTGGACATCTTTTTTTTTTTTTTTTTTCAATTTGCAGGTTTAGCTGATGAACTTAGTTGCTTTGGGTTGAACTTTTGAAGTGAGGCAGACTCAATGGACAACAAGACCTGGCTCTGGAAGAAAAGGTCTACGGCAAAGACCTTAGAAGCTGATAAATCAAATGAAGTTTTAAGATGTGAAGTAGAAAAAACTGAGGTCAGGTTTACTAGTTTTTGAGATTTTATTATGTGATTCAACTCAAAGTCTAAAATGCTGTTGTTAATAGGTGGAGGGGCCTCTTCTTGAGAAGAAGGAACTCGAAAGAGATGTTAAACTGTTAGGCGAAAAGCTTTCCTCTGCACTTGCTGAGAGTGATGCCAAGGATAATATCGTGATGAAGCAAGTGAAGATTGCCGAGGATGCTATTGCAGGTAAGTTTCTTTGGTCTTTTTCTTACCAGAATGTTCACTCATGTGGGTCATTGTGTAAGTGTAGGCTGGGAAAAGGCAGAGAAGGAAGCAGTAGCTTTGAAGCAAGAACTTGATGAAGTCTTGAAGCAGAAAGCTGCTTCAGAAGATAGATTAGTCAATATGGATGCAGCTTTGAGAGAATGTATGCAGGAGCTTCGACATGTTTGCGAAAACCGAGATAAAATGTCTGAAGATCATCACATGTCGAATGTTAGAAGGATTGCCAAGTTAGAAGCTGAAAATGCTCAGCTTGCTAAAGCTGCGTCAGTAAAGGATAAGGTGATTGAAGATTTGAGTGGGTGCAGAACTCAGATAGAAGCAGACATTAACGCACTGATACTGAGATTCGATGCCACTAAAAAGGAAAACGATTCCTTAAAATACAATGTTCGTATTCTCCAGAAGGAGCTTCAGATAGGTAAAGAAGAAAGAGAAGTTTACCGCCGTACTGCTGATGCTTCTGAAAGACAACTACAGGAGAATGCAAAACGGACAGCGGAATTGGAAGCAGAATGTCAAAGGTTGCGTATCCTTGTCGGTAAGCAATTGTCTGATGCTTCTGCATCGGTCTCAGAACTAGAACATCTTAGAAATGAGAAGAAGCTAGGAATGGCTTGTAATAGAAATATGATGCTAGCTTCAGACATGAATCTTATGGATGACTTTGCTGAGATGGAAAAACTAGCTGGAGTTTCAGTAACTAACCAAGCTGGGAATGAGAGCATTCTGCAAATGCCAACAAATAATGGCTCAGATGAAGTCCAGGCAGACATGAGCGTACCTATAAATAAAATTCTCGAGCTCCTTGAAGGTATAAGTATCAAAACTCGGGATATTATAGCGATGGAAAACTTGGTGAGTGATGACGACGATAATAAGCTCCTACCCTACGGTAATCATGAAACATCAATGGGCTACGTATCTCGAGTGTTTCAATGGAGATCGGCTGAGCTGTCAACCGTTTTGCAACGATTCATTCAGACATGCCATGACTTAAAGAACGGGACAGCCAATCTCGAACAGTTTGTTCAACAAGTTGCTTCTGATTTAGAGTGGGTCATAAATCACTGCTTTTCCCTTCAGGACGTTTCGAGCATGAAGGAATCATTCGTTAATCAGTTATATTGGGACGAATCGGTGAGCGAGGCTGAGGTTGCAATGGGATCAGTTGATAACCCCTTTGCAGATTCTAATGTTAATGTACATAACGATTCTTGTCAGCATAAAGCATCTCAGCCTATAATAACGGAGGAGTTTAAGACATGGAACAATGAGCTGGCAGATAAAGACTGTTCGGGCATGGACTTCGAAGCCATGCTCCAGTCAGAAATTGCAAATGGAGAATGCCTCATGACTCAACTTCAGGAATCTAAAAGTACGATTGAGAAGCTACAGTCAGAAATCGAATCAATGAAGCAATCTCAAGGAATCGATGGACATGGGAAAGCTTGTTTAAATCATTTGAATTCGCTGAATCCCCCGAACTTCGAAAGTAAGCCTTCCCAGAAACTGGACGAGATATCTCACGGTTCCATCATTCTGCAAGAACGGTACGCTCTACTTATCGTATGTTAGAAAGAATCACATGCATATGAGCTTTCATGCTCTCTGATTTTAACGCATGTATGTTTCAGCCCGAGGATGGCTGAAGCCAAACATGATCCAAAACATCTAAATGATTCACAAAATGTAAGTCTCTGAGAACATACATCAGGATTCTATTTCATTGATCAATGATGCTCAAGAGGTTGTTCTTCTATTTACGAATAATAACACCTCCCCCCATCTCTCAAGCAGGATTGGGAGATTACCGCAGCCACGGAGAAATTAGCCAAATGCCAGGAGACTATCCTAGATCTCGGAAAGCAGTTGAAATCAACGGCTTCGCCAAACGATGCATCTGTATTCGATGAAATATTGTCCAAATCTGCATTTTCCGAGGGTAAAAGCTCTTCATCTGTGGGGATGAGCACTAGCAGGAAGAGGTCCTCTTTGCTAGATAGAATGTTAGCAGAAGACAGTGCTCGTCTTGCTGCTTCATTCAGAACAGCCATAAGTGAAAGTCAAAAAGGAATAAGCCGTTCTTCGCTTAGTAAAACCCGAACTATGGACTCCTTGGGTAAGCAGCTTACTATCCCAGACGAAGTCAACGACGGTAAGGACAGAAGTAAAACTGCGGTTACTAACATGGATATTGTCGCCCGTAAGAAAGATGACGATGATGGTGATAAAAGTTTCTTTAAGAGGCTATTCCGGCACCGGAAAAAGGGTAAGAACGGCAAAGTTGTCTCATGATATATTGCAGACGAGCGGAAGCTAGTCACCCTCTGATCTTTTATGCTTCTTGTTTGGCGACTTGTCTGTGCTCTCACAACATATGATGCAGTTGAAGTTCTTCCCTTAATCCTCTATACGGCCCAACTGTCCAAAAGCTAACCCACAAGATTGCCCGTTAGAGATAAAAGCTCCCAACTTGTTTTCTTTTCTTTTTTTTTTTTTTTCCACGCAATGTATTCTCATGTAACGTTGTTGTAGTACATAAATTTCGACTATGTTTAGTTTAAATTGAATATATGTAATCCATACATCGTCTATATAGTATTACAGACGGTGATGTTGAGAAGTCCTGAGTAAAATCGAACAATATTCTCCTTGCAGAGAGTAATGTGCTCAATCACTTATTCATGTTATTGGGAAAGAAGGTGCCGACTTCAGTATGCATATATAACTAACTTGATTCTATGGTTTTTAAAAAAAAAATCATTTAATTGCAATTGACCCCCATTGGATATCCTACCCATTGAGAAATGGTTAATGCTCATCGGTCATGTATTCTAATCTAGTTAGGATCGAATTAATTCCGCAACGCTCAATCCTATAACCCTTTGACGAAACCAATTGATAATAGAAGGAATAATCTACAAGCTTATAAAGAGGTCACAATTCTTCTAATTATCCGATGTGGAACTCGGGATTGACCCAACAATCATCCCCCAAACTTCGGATCACCGAACGGATCTCCCTTTCAGTGATAATCATCATCACTTAATCATCTACAACAAACCGAACCGATCAGCGTACCGGGCTTTCATCATAATCCGCACCATCTTTATTGCAAGGATCGGGGACACATCAACTACATCGTATTTTAACTCTCCGTCGGCTGCTTGATTCTCGATCCACGATCGATTTCTTGATCACATGTTTGATCCACGCTCACCGCACCATTTGTTAGGATCGAATCAATCCTAAAACGTCCAACCTTATAAGTAGACATGTTCAAACGGTTTCAAAAACCGGAACCAAATCGGCGGTCAACGGTTAGATTAACCGGGGTCAATGGTTCCGGTTATAATCGGAACCGAACCGTTATCGGTTTTTATACTTTCCAAACAGTAATCGGCGGTTAACCGCCATTTTATTATTTTTATAAAAAAATATTCTCAACGGTTTTTTTATTTTTTTTAGCGATAATCAATTTTTTTTAAAATATTGAAAGTGTAATTGTATTTTTTCCATGGTATTGAATTGTATTTTTTTTAGCGATAATTAATTTTCTTTTAAAATATATAATTTATACTTTTTTTTACATTGTATTAAAGTATCGAGTTGCAATTTTTTTAATATTATCAATATTGAAGTTTGTTTGAGTTGTAATTTATAAATAGTTGGAATGAGAAAAGCTTTTATATTACTAAAAAAAATAATTTTCTTTATTATTTTCCAATTAATAAACAAAAAAAATTAAAAAACAAATTGGGAAAAAAAAATTCGGTTTGGAACCCGGTTCCAAAACCGTAACCGAACCGTGATTAACCGTGGTTCGGTTACGGTTTGAGCTTACGGCGTTTTCGAACCGGCGTTTCTGAACCGGCGAACCGGAACCGGAACCGTCTGAACATGTCTATTTATAAGCCCTTGTGGGTTTACATTTTAAAACCAATTGGCAATAGAGGGAGTAATCCACAATCTTCTAATTATCAAATGTGGAACTTGGGTTTGACACCCTCCACTTCTTAGGAAATCTGCGTCTTTAGATTCATGATTAAGTGTATTATTGTGTATGTGTGCTAACCGTATCAAGAAACTAGTTCTTGATAGTGATCAATCGTGAAAACAACAAAGAGATCAGAAAATCAGAAAACAGATTTAACGTGATTTAGCTTGAAGTTCAAGCCTACGCTCACGAACTCGTAGAGCTCTATTATTGATTCCGAAAGAATGATTACAATAGAACACAACTTTCTCACAAACTCTTGTGTTTACTACTCAGACTAATTCACACTCTATCGAAAGATATGAACTCTCAAAGATAGCTAGTCTAACTTTGAGGTCTGATATTTATATGAACTTCCAACAACTTAGCTTCAAATAGTTTCTACCTGCGCTTTGACGACTTGTACCTTGAGTTCTTGAATCTATAGTGCGATCTCTCTACTATAAAAACGCTATACAATTTTATAAGTGAAAAATTCACCTTTAAATCTTGATCGTCAATCTGTGATTCGTCAAATATAGCGTTCCATATTTAAACTTCAAATATCAAAATAGTTTCAGGACTTAAACAAATTTTTCTCCAAAAAAACTCGTAACTCCACTCGATCAATTGAACTTATGAGATTATTTATGGCCGAGTTGTGGCTTTAATAATTAACAAATTCCATGTATATTGAACTTTATTGTGACTTACGTATGTCTGCTAGAAGTCGGAAGTCGTCTCCCATTTGGGAGTGAAATTCAGATTCGATTCATGCTGAACTGAATTGAAATGTATGGAGTACGCTCACATTGATTGGGGATTGAGGAATAAAAAAACATTAGATGCAGTTTGTTGATGTCTTACATTGACAATGTTGAGCCGACACTGGAGTCAACATTGTTGACTCAGACTGGGTCAAACCGATGTTTTGTCTTTCATGCCCAAATAACCGTTTATCCTATTTTTTTGGCTTTGTTTGAATGTGTGCAGGAGATATTCACGACTTGGACGGAGTAAAGATATGGAAGTTGAGCGGAGCTAAAAATAGAAGGTGCATTTACTAAAATTAGAGAAGGAGTATAAGGTGGAACAAACCAAACTGAACCTGTAAAATAGGGAGAGTCACGTCTATATATACAATAGACTCCATTCGAGCTTAAGTATCGAGACATTGAGATAGAAAAGGCGCGCGCGTGCAACGAGCTTGAAGAAAGGAAAGCTTTCCATCATCTATCTGTTTCGATCTCTTTGTGCCTAGTTTTTATCTTCACACTTTTGCATAGGACTTAGAATCTATACGTGAGTTTTTGTGTGAAGATAGGTAGAGTAGTTTTACTCTTTTTCTAGGCTGTTTTTTTACTATCTTTGATAGTTGCTTTTTTGTAATCCATTCTCGTAGTGTAATTTTGCCCTGAAGGCACGCATCAAGTTTTTATAACTTGCTGCATATTTTGAAACCCTGTGTCCATCGTGTGCTTAAATCTTTTACAACTAAGTTAATTTTTCCGCTGTGCAAAATCTTCTAATCCCGAATATTCTGTCAATATTAGAGTCAACATTTAGTTTACTGTTAACTTAGTTTTTGCATCAGTATCCGGGAGACCCCACCTCACAAGTGGTATCAGAGCATCCGCTTGATACACTAAGCGTTCTGATCTTTTTTATATGGATGCCTTAAGCTCAAATTATTTTGGTAAAGTTCATGTTTTAGATGGCTCTAACTATGCTTATTGGAAAACTCGTATGCGTCAATGCATAAAGTCGATTGACTCACGTGCATGGGACTATGTTCTCAATGGTTATACCTCTCCTAAAAATCCTCCTGACGCTGATGGGGAAGTCGTAGACAAACCTATCGCTGAATGGACCCCGCTTGAAAGAGCCACGGCTGATTTTAATGAAAAAGCTTTACATGCTATATTTTCTTCTGTGGATATTTTCATGTTTAAGATTATTCAGAACTATACTAGTGCTCAACTTGCGTGGGATATGCTTCAAAGGTATTGTGAGGGTGATGCGAGTGTGAAAGACACAAAACTTAGACTTCTTCATAGTCAACTTGAGAATCTGCGAATGAGTGATGATGAAGATATTACTACTTATTTTGGAAAACTCTTGAATATTTCTAGCTTGAGTGAACCGATTTCGAATAAAGTGTTAAATTCTAAAGCTATTCGATCACTGACTGAAAAGTTTAATGTGAAGGTTGCAGCGGTCGAGGAAGCTCATAATCTAGCCACCCTGGATTTCAACATCTTGATGAACATCATGAAGAACTACGAGACCAATCTCGAGGTCCAGAGGAATGTATCCAAGGGTAAGATCATTGCACTAGTCACTCAATCCTCTGTTCCTGAACAAGAGGTTGATTCTGACGATGATGTGGATATGGCTATGCTGGTTAGAAACTTCAAGAAGTTTATGAAGAATAAGAAAGAGTTGAATGTTGGTCCAACATTCAAGAACGTTGTTAATTCTAAAGAGTCTTCATCTATGCCTAACCGCCCTATCAACAGAAGAAATTCTGCTGAGAAAGCGAAAAATTAAAAGTTTGACAGGGATTCTGTCCAGTGCCATGCGTGCAAAGGTTGGGGACATTACGCGAATGAATGTGCCAACACTCTTCGTAGGTATGGAAAAGTGAATTGGGTAAGTCTTTCAGATGATGAAGCTGATGAGACTGTTGAGGACACTGATGAGGTTGCCAAATGGACAAGCATGGTGAATCCAATATTTTCTGACAATGAAGAAGAAGAACATCATATCGGGTTTACTGCGGTACCATATGTTGAGTCAACATTGGATTCAACATCTGAACAATATATTTATTTTGATTATGATGATTCGAATTGCTTTGATGGGTTTTTGAGTTTTGATGATACAGGGAAGGAAATTGAGAATCCAGAGAAAGACGCAGAGAACACTGAAGGAACTTACAAACTTCTTCTATTTGAATGCTCAAAAGAAAAGGAGCTGAACATAAAGTTGAAGGAAACCATACAGGTCTGATCGAGGAGAAGGCTAATACTGAGAAAGTAATCCAAGAATTGCGGGATGGAGTTGGCAGAATGGAAGTGCTTTTGACTCGAAAGGACATGGAACTTGATAGTTTACAAAAACAAGTCAAAAAGGCCGAAGGTACTTTTTCAAAATTGAATAAAGGTAAATCAACACTTGACGAGGTACTTTCCTTAACTGTTTCTGATAAACATGGTCTAGAATATAAATCTCGTGTTGCTTTTGATAAAGAACCTAAGCATGCTGCAGGAAAGCCCAGAAATAGAAGTTTCAAATGTCATTCTTGTTTTGAATCTGGACATATCAAACCTTTTTGCTGGAAGTTGAACGATGATTTTACCAAAAAAAATTTGTTGGCTGAAAAGCCGTCCAACATTCGGTCCAACATTGAGGAATCAGTGTTGAAAAGGATGTCTGGAGACGTTTCAGACGACTTGTGTTTAAATTCTTTCTATCATAAGAATAAAACAGTTTAGATTCCGAAAAAGAAAGTTCTTGCTGATGAGTCTTTGCTTCAATGTAATGTCGTATATACATCTTTGAAAGCTATGTTAGGTCCGTTTTTAACATCCAACATATGAACTTGAGCATCGATCTAATCGAAATTACCTTGAACAAGATTGAGCGGAAGCATTTGGGTAATATTCAATCAAATCTTCATTAATCACAAACTTTCTCTCCAATTAACCTCTTTCTCTCTCTACAATTCAACCCTAGCTTAGATAGTGATTAGAGAGAGTGTTTCTAGTGAGAGAAAGCTAAACTCAAGTTGTGTGTATTTTACACACACTTGCCCTATATATACCAATCAATATTGGTATATTTGCATTCTAGTCCCTAACTATACATATATTACAATTATGTCCCTAGACAAAGATAACTTGATTATTGAACACTATAAAATACTTCCAACAATTGATACCAATTGTTAGGTCCGTTTTTAACATCCAACATATGAACTTGAGCATCGATCTAATCGAAATTACCTTGAACAAGATTGAGCGGAAGCATTTGGGTAATATTCAATCAAATCTTCATTAATCACAAACTTTCTCTCCAATTAACCTCTTTCTCTCTCTACAATTCAACCCTAGCTTAGATAGTGATTAGAGAGAGTGTTTCTAGTGAGAGAAAGCTAAACTCAAGTTGTGTGTATTTTACACACACTTGCCCTATATATACCAATCAATATTGGTATATTTGCATTCTAGTCCCTAACTATACATATATTACAATTATGTCCCTAGACAAAGATAACTTGATTATTGAACACTATAAAATACTTCCAACAATTGATACCAATTGTTAGGTCCGTTTTTAACATCCAACATATGAACTTGAGCATCGATCTAATCGAAATTACCTTGAACAAGATTGAGCGGAAGCATTTGGGTAATATTCAATCAAATCTTCATTAATCACAAACTTTCTCTCCAATTAACCTCTTTCTCTCTCTACAATTCAACCCTAGCTTAGATAGTGATTAGAGAGAGTGTTTCTAGTGAGAGAAAGCTAAACTCAAGTTGTGTGTATTTTACACACACTTGCCCTATATATACCAATCAATATTGGTATATTTGCATTCTAGTCCCTAACTATACATATATTACAATTATGTCCCTAGACAAAGATAACTTGATTATTGAACACTATAAAATACTTCCAACAATCTCCCCCTTAGTGTTCAATTATAATTGAAGCTTCGGTTGTCTTTGTCTCTCGAATCTTCAGTCTTCATCATCAGTTGAACACAACAGAATAATTTCCAACAAGCTAACGTTTCAGGATCTTGGTACTTTGATAGTGGCTGTTCACGCCACATGACGGATACCAAAGATTATCTTATTGAGTACACACCTTTAAGTAGTGGTACAGTGACGTTTGGCGGTGGAGCAAAATGCAGAATACTTGGTCGCGGTAAACTCAATGTCACCGGTTTTCCAGCCTTGAGGAACGTTCTACATGTTGAAGGACTTGTAGCTAACTTGATTAGCACAAGTCAGCTTTGTGATGATGAACTCGAGGTTAGATTCAACAAAGAATGTTGCGAAGTTTTTAATGACAAAAATGTTTGTGTTATGGTAGGAAAAAGATCTAGTGACAATTGTTACCAAGCGGGTAATAAGAACGGAAGTATAGAGCTTTGCCAACTATCTAAGGCCAAAGATGAAACTGTTCTATGGCACTATAAGCTGGGTCATGTCAATTACAGAACCTTGGAATAGTTGATTCGGCATGAAGCTATAAGAGGGATTCCAAATCTGAAGGAGTTTGGTAAGATTGTCTGTGAACAGTGTATGAGAGGTAAACAGACGCATGTTAGTCATAATGTTGATCAACATTTTGTGCAACATTTTAAAACTGCTCACTGTTTTCAGCTTGTTCATATGGATCTTATGGGTCCTATGGAAGTAGACAGCTTAGGTGGTAGAAAGTATGCTTATGTGCTCGTTGATGATTTTTCGAGATTTTCATGGATATTTTTTCTCAAGAAAAAATCCGAAACTTTTAATTCTTTCAAAACCTTTTGTGCTATGGTCAAAAATAATTTATGTGCTCCTATCTTTCGTATTAGATCTGATCATGGCAGAGAGTTTGAAAATCAATTTTTTAAAGATTTCTGTGATAAAAAAGGTATTTTCCATGAATTTTCTTCTCCTAAGACACCTCAACAAAATGGGGTAGCCGAAAGGAAGAATAGGACTTTACAGGAAATGGCTCGTGTCATGCTACAGTCTAAGAATCTTTCTAAGAGGTTCTGGGCTGAGGCATTGAATACTGCATGTCATATTTCGAATAGAGTATTTTTTCGTCAAGGTACTAAGAAGACGTCTTATGAGATTTTGAAGGGGATTAAGCCGACTGTTAAATACTTTCATGTGTTTGGATGTACTTGTTATATGCTTAATGATCGTGAGTATTTGACTAAGTTTGATTCTAAGAGTGATAAATGCGTGTTCTTGGGTTATTCTACTAACAGCCGAGCTTATCGAGTTTACAACTTGAGGTTGAAAACCATTCATGAATCTGTTAATATTGTATTTGATGATGATGTTGATCTTAGCAGGAATATTTCACAAGTTGATATTTCAGATATAGTTCCAGTCGTTGGACAAACTGAGGATAATGTTGCATCAAATGTTGAGCCAGCACCTGACTCAACATCGTCATTGGAACTGGACACTGAAGATGACTCCATGAATGCTCGTAGAGATCATCTTCCCAGAATTCAAAAAGATCATCCTTCTGATCAGATCATTGGAAGATTAGATGAAGGACGCAGAACAAGGGACAAACCACGGAAAGACTACAGATCAATGGTAAAGAATGTGTGTATGACTTCCGTATACATCGAGGTAAGGTTTAACTGCTATGTGTTTGAGATTGAACCGAAAAACGTTCTTGAAGCACTCAAGGACAATTTTTGGATCAATGCTATGCAAGAAGAGCTTTTACAGTTCGATAAAAATCAGGTTTGGACTTTGGTCCCTCGACCGAGTGACATTAATGTCATAGGTACGAAGTGGATTTTTAAAAACAAGTCTGATGAACATGGTAATGTGATTAGAAATAAAGCCCGTTTAGTTGCTCAAGGTTATACTCAAGTTGAGGGTGTTGACTTCGATGAAACCTTTGCCCCCGTAGCTAGGCTAGAATCTATTAGGTTACTGCTTGCTATTGCATGTTGGCTCAAATTACCTTACACCAGATGGATGTAAAGGGTGCGTTTTTAAATGGCTATATTGATAAAGAAATTTACGTTGAGCAGCCTAAAGGTTTCGAAGATCCTTATCATTCTGATCATATTTTTAAATTGCAAAAAGCTCTTTATGGTCTTAAGCAGGCTCCTCGTGCGTGGTATGGTAGACTTACTTCATTTCTTTTGGACTTTGATTTTGTTAGAGGCGAAGCCGATAGGACTCTTTTTGTAAAAAGGGTTGGTAATGATGTTCATATTTCACAGATTTATGTGGATGATATTATTTTCGGTTCGACCTCACAATCTATGTCTGATCAGTTTGTTCATGCTATGAATTTTACAATCGAGATGAGTATGATTGGCGAACTAACGTTTTTCCTAGGACTGCAGGTTAAGCAAAGTAAAGATGAAATCTTTATGTCCCAGGAGAAGTATGCTAAAAACATTGTCAAGAAGTTTGGGTTAGATACTGCAAAGGTAATGAAAACTCCTATGGGATCTACGCAGAAGGTAAGTAAAGATAATGCTGGGGTAAATGTTGATCCAACATTGTATCGTTCTATGATTGGTAGCTTATTATATCTTTCTGCGAGTCGACCTGATATTATGTATAGTGTTTGTGTATGTGCGAGATATCAGGCCGATCGAAAAGTTTCTCATTTAAATGCAGTCAAAAGGATTTTAAAGTATGTTAGTGGTTCGTACAATCTCGGATTATGGTTTTCTAAGGATACTAACACGAATCTAGTTGGTTTCAGTGATGCTGACTGGGCAGGTGACGAAGATGGTCGCAAGAGCACGAGTGGTGGCTGTTTCTTCCTAGGTAACAATCTTGTGTCTTGGTATAGTAAAAAACAGAATTGCGTGTCTCTCTCTACGGTCGAGTTTGAGTATGTGGCTGCGGGCAGCTGCTATACTCAACTCATTTGGCTGAAAAGTATGTTATGTGATTATGGCGTAGATAGTCAGTCTGTTCTTATATTCTGTGATAACTTGAGTGCTATAAATATATCGAAAAATCCTATTCAGCATTCTAGGACCAAGCATATAGATATTAGGCATCATTGTTTGAGAGATATGGTCGAAAAAGAGTTTGTTAAGATAGAGCATATAGATACTAAGAGTCAGTTAGCTGATATTTTCACTAAAGCCTTAGACTTTGAAAGGTTCTCGAGCCTGAAGAAGTCGATAGGTCTGTGTCAGTGTCAGTAAATGTTGGTCCAGTATCTGGATCAACATTATTAGCATATGTCAAATATGGTTGTTACTCGTTTGATATTTGCTTCGACATGCTCTGTGATGATTTCCTGAAATGATTTGACTCACCTGGACCATTTTCTGAAATGACTCTATTCTTTAGCATACGATTGCTCGTGACCTTTTTCAAGATACAGGTTCAAGAAAAGCTGAAAAACTTTCAAGGGTACACGGCATTCGTGGTGACGATGTATTCTCTGAAAAAAAAAAAAAATAAAGGTACACGGCATTCGCGGTGACGATGTATTCTCTGATAAAAATATATGTATATATATATATGAAAAAAAAAATTCTTGAACCTTGATGGAAAAGCAATCAAGAAAGAGCAGTGCACCAGAAATAAAAGGTAAGGTAGAGCAGAAAATGAAAGAAAAATGAGTATAGGGTATTCGAACAGAAAATGAAGGAAAAAGTTTTTGAGTATGTTGGGTCAAATATTGGGCAACATTTGTGACTAACCTATTAGATGATGCTATATTCTATGTTTGGCGTATGTGTCTTAGTTCTTATCTATATATATATATATATATATATATATAGTCAATCGTGTCTAGGTTACATATCTCTCATCTAAAGTTCACGGGAAGAACGGTTATCTCCACTTGGTTCGTGCGTTCATTGGAGTGCCTAAACGGTTAGTATCATTTGTTCTTGACCTGATTTATGTTATCTCCTTATGTGCACAATATTTAACTCCACTATTGCATGATTTTTTGACCGTTATTGCATACCTATTAACTGCACTTTTTACCGTTAAAATCACAATTTAATAGGTATTTGAAAAAGAAATTTTTTGACCGTTACACTGCACGCTCATTATTTTTTTTCGTTGGAAAATTTTCTTTTTCTGTTTTGGTTTATTTATTGACTCAGTTTTGGCCGGATATCTCTCCATTGCAAAAAACTATCCTATAATATCTGCGTTTATCTCTGCAAATCTTCAAAGCTATCTTTGTTTTTCCTCTTTCAATTTAACCTAGCTTTTATCAGTTCTCTTAATTTTTATGGTGCACTCACCCAATTATGAGTCGCAGAATGTTGGTTCCTCATTTGCCTCAACATCGAACCTGGAGAAAGAAATTAAGTGTCTGGACGACACCATAGCCTTTCTGATTTCTCAGAGGGAGGTTCTTCGGGGTTTATTTTCTTCCCAAAAAGGGGGAGAGAATGGTGCAGATCAGGGATTTGCTGAGGAGGGAACTTCTGTAGGGGGAGCTGAACAACAACAAGAAATAGAAGAGGAAGCTTCAGGCCACTCGCTTGAGAGTCTAACTTTTTAGATTCTCTGGTTTTTATTGCGTGCCTGACTTTTGTGTTTACTTGCAGATGCTTGCAGATTTGATCTTCTGTTTTTACTTTTTTGCAGATGTATTTGAGGCTAATTCAGACTAGTCCAAGTAGTTCTGTACTAATGACTTATATTTGACATCTTATGATGACTACTTTTTGTTCTGAGTGTCTTGATGATTTCAGGGGAGCCTTTGGATTTATCTTTGCACGGGTTTTGGGAAGAAAGACAAAAAGGGGGAGATTGTTGATGTCTTACATTGACAATGTTGAGCCGACACTGGAGTCAACATTGTTGACTCAGACTGGGTCAAACCGATGTTTTGTCTTTCATGCCCAAATAACCGTTTATCATATTTTTTGGCTTTGTTTGAATGTGTGCCGGAGATATTCACGACTTGGACTGAGTAAAGATATGGAAGTTGAGTGGAGCTAAAAATAGAAGGTGCATTTACTAAAAATAGAGAAGAAGGAGTATAAGGTGGAACAAACCAAACTGAACCTGTAAAATAGGGGGAGTCACGTCTATATATACAGTAGACTCCATTCGAGCTTAAGTATCGAGACATTGAGATAGAAAAGGCGCGCGCGTGCAACGAGCTTGAAGAAAGGGAAGCTTTCCATCATCTATCTGTTTCGATCTCTTTGTGCCTAGTTTTTATCTTCACACTTTTGCATAGGACTTAGAATCTATACGTGAGTTTTTGTGTGAAGATAGGTAGAGTAGTTTTACTCTTTTTCTAGGCTGTTTTTTTACTATCTTTGATAGTTGCTTTTTTGTAATCCATTCTCGTAGTGGAATTTTGCCCTGAAGGCACGCATCAAGTTTTTATAACTTGCTGCATATTTTGAAACCATGTGTCCATCGTGTGCTTAAATATTTTACAACTAAGTTAATTTTTCCGCTGTGCAAAATCTTCTGATCCCGAATATTCTATCAACATTAGGGTCAACATTTAATTTACTGTTAACTTAGTTTTTGCATCCGTATCCGAGAGACCCCACCTCACACAGTTGACATATATGGAACAAGATGAAGTGAAGTAGACGGATCAGATCAAACCATATGCTTCATGTTCCTTGAATTACGTGTGAGATGCTTCATTACTTTAAGTTGGATTGTTTAGTACATTAATTGCCTCATGAGACAAAGTTTAGTCCAAACAAAGAAACCATTAACAAAACCCTAATAATAGACTTAAGATAAACGACAACTCTCAGACAATATGCAATAAAATAAAAACCCATAAATCACCAGCCTGGCATTGTTTTTCCTGTGTATTCCCACGTACATTAATTACTGCCTCATTTACTACAAGCTAAGCAAGCCACACTTATTACCTAAAAACCAATAATAAAATATAAAAACATTATAGAGTAGAGATCAAATAATAAAAGAACATCGGACGAATTAGAGAAACTGAAGCATCAACGTGATCTGTTTTGTTTTCCTTCACTTCCTCACCAAAGTATCAAACTCCAATTCAGATCTATCGCTCTCATACTTCTTCTTCTTCTTACCTTTTGACTTGTGATAAGATCCTTCTGTCAGTAAGTTGGGCCGACAGAAGGCAATAATGTCGATGCATGGGAAAACAGATTCCGAGGTCACGAGCCTCGCCCCGTCTTCTCCGAACCGGGCGGTGTACTACGTGCAGAGCCCGTCGAGGGAATCGTCCCACGACGGCGAGAAGACGACCAACTCCTTCCATTCGACTCCCATCCTGAGCCCCATGGGCTCCCCGGGCCGGCACTCTCGCGGGTCGTCGTCGACCCGTTACTCCGGCTCGCTCAAACCCAGCTCGCAGAAGTCGAGCAACAACGGCTCGAGGAGGCACAGGGGCAAAGCCGGCCAAGAGAAGGCGTGGAACAAGGAGTTCGATGCGATTGAGGAAGAGGGCCTGCTGGACGAGGAGGGCCGGGCGCGTGGCTCGCAGCGGCGGTGCTACATGCTGGCCTTCGTGGTGGGCTTCTTCGTGCTGTTCAGTTTCTTCGCGCTGATCTTATGGGGTGCGAGTAGGAATCAGAAGCCCGTGGTTACCATGAAGGTAGTATAACTGCTTTAATGGCTGCTTTTTCCAAGCTCATTTCGCCATGAAATTGGATCTGCTTTTTGTACAGTATATATATTATAACAGATGGAGAAATCTTTCATAGATGGTTTTCGTATGTGATGTGCAGAGTATATCATTCGATAGGTTCGATGTTCAAGCCGGGCAAGATTCGTCGGGCGTAGGAACGGAAATGGTGTCAGTAAATTCAACCTTGAAGTTCATCTTTCGCAACAAAGGCACATTCTTTGGGGTTCATGTGACGTCATCTCCGATGGATCTTTCTTTCTCTCAGCTCATAGTAGCCAGTGGAACTGTAAGCCATAGACATTATTAGTTATACTCTACATAGGTTGTCATGATTGAATCTTCTTTCTACTTTGTCAGATCAAAAGGTTCTATCAATCAAGAAACAGTCAGAAAATGGTGACAGTGCTGCTGGTAGGAGACAAAATACCACTTTACGGCGGGGGTTCAGATCTGAGCAGCCAAAGCGGTAAGCCCACCTCGCCCGTGCCGTTGACTTTGGACTTCACGATTAAGGCCAGGGCCTATGTGCTGGGCCACTTGGTTAAGCCCAAGTTCTACAAGAGGGTTCAGTGCTCGGTGGTTTTGGCTCCCACGAAGATGAACGTCGCCGTGCCTCTGAAGAACTCTTGCACGTACGATTGATTAGTTATAAATTGTATTGTTAGTACATTCTGATCAAGTTAGAATGAGATGGGAATAATAAAAGAAAGGGATGCTGCGTCATCGAGGGGGGCTGCCTTTTATAATGGAGTTTTAACCTTTGCCATATTTGTATTAATTAATTGATGGTTAGGATAATTTTTTGTTTATTTTTCATTTTGTTTCAATCTGTTTTGTGACTTCTTTCTCCATGAACCTTTGTCCTTGTCTTCTTATTGCATATATTGAAAGAGAGGTGTTAATTATGTCTGTGGGAAACAAAATATGAAACGGAAACTAATATGAATAGGTCTCTCATTTCAAGATTGTTTAGGCAAATAAAATATTGGAATTAAAAAAAAAATTATAACAAACAAACAAAAACACGCCCAGTGGGACTCGAACCCACGTCAAGCGCCTTATCCATTAGGGCATGGGCGCATTTATTTATCAACACTTTTGTAATTTATCTAATAGATAAAATAAAACTATTGTTGGAATCCTTTTCGACAATGTGCGAAAAATTGCAACCAACTCGTCGAAGCTCTAACCAACCACTAAGACAAGAATAAACAGACACAGCCAAGCCGTCGTCGTATAAATTGCTCATATATATATAAATATATATATATATTTTTTAATCATGGCGATAATGGACTGTTAGGAAGCCCTTTATGCGCCTCTTTCGGCCAACCCATTCAAATATAAGTATGCTATCAAATCAGTTATATCAGAAGGTCAAGATTGGCATCTTTTACTCTTATCGAAACCAAAAAGTTCACGGAAATAAATACTAGTAAACAAATGCTAATCATTTCACATAGCATATCATCAAATTCGTATCACTTGAAAAAAAAAATCTTAACCAAGCCGACTCAGCCAAAAAAGATAAGAAGGAACATTAAAGAATAAGTGCCACTACAATACAAAGGATTCGTTTTCTCAAGTCTCTTTAAAGCGTGTGCATTAGTGTGCTCTTCTGTCCACTCCACACCACACACAATAATCTAAAACATATAAAAAGACCTTACAAAACAATGCCAGTTAAGCCGGTTAGAAGTAGAGCGCGCGACTTAGAGGACGCAAACAAGAAGGAGCGGACGGTTCAAGAAGTGGCTGATGAAGTTCGACAAGGACAAGGACGGTAGGATCAGTAGGAAAGAGCTCCGACGAGCTATGAGGAGCTTGGGCTCGGGCTTTCTAAGCAGCTGGTTGAAGTGTCGGAGGGGGAAAAACGTAGCCGACGTGAATAAAACTGGTTTTATCGAGGAGGGCGAGATCGATAATCTCCTCGACTTTGCAGAAACAAATATGGGATTCAAGTTTTGGAATTAGGTCGTCGGCCTTTTTCTGAGTTTTTTTCTCTGTGTGTGTGTGTATATATTATGCAAGTTTTTGGCCTTTACGTGTGTGTAATATATGGACTATGCAGCTGGCTGGCTTGTAATGGAGGCTAGTTTTTTTTGTACAAATCCAAGGATGAAAGAATACGGAAATATCCGCCAATATTTCGTCGAGATATTTCCGTTTTTCTTTTTTTTTTTTTTTTTTAAATATGGTTGTCAATATACAAAACCCAATCTCACATAGATTGCTTACAAAATTTGTGAGCTTGGGGAAAAATTTTGGAAACGGAAGCTAATTTGAACCCATGATAATTTTGGTGGGATAATTATATAGAACCTAAATGATACAAAGAGAACACAAGATTTACCTGGTTCGGTCAATACTGTCTATTCTTACGGTGGAATAATAATTTTACTATATTGAAAATATTACACCGTACAAATTAATGTTCGTGTTTAACATAAACTCAAAACCCTATCCACCGATACAATATATTTATACATATTCTCAAGTATTCAAGTAAAACGAACTCGTTGTCACCCTTATTCACTTGTATAAGAGGCCTTACATTTATAAGCTAATATCATTTGAAAATCAACAAATCAAATGACATGACTTGCGTCAGTTTGCATTAAACTGTGCAGTCAAGAGAGACGAGAGTCATTGACTTCACTGCATATGGGCTGTGATTTGTCTGACCCATCAATTCTTTCCCTCCATCCACATTCAACACTATCTCACCAAACATTCGTCCTACTAAGTCTAATCATTAGAGTTACCCATTTGCAAATATCCCAAACGATTCATTCGCAATCATTTGTACCAGTTATACATAATTTTGAATCAAAAATTCTTGTCCTACTCCACTTGATTCACTCATACCAAGCAGTTCTATGTGTAGATGTCGAACCGACTCTACATATCGACTCTGAAGAGGGACTTCGATGCAACCTTTTCTACAACATGATTTACATTCTCATCATGGTCCGTCTTTATCTCATGCACGCGTGATTTTCGTGAATCCATCGAAGCTTGAGTATAATATCGTAGTCATGTCCATACGATACAAATCTTCATGCTCTCCTCCCTCTAGGAGGACTATTTCGCCCAAATGAGTTTACACAGTCGTCCCCTGCTATGAAACTTCCGGACCCCTTGGAACCGAAGTACTCAAGTATATTAAATTCCTATATAATAGGACAGCAGATTACATCACCCAAACTGCGTATTGGTCTGCCAACCATTTTAATTTTTACCATTCCTTCACGCCGAACAGCACGATGATATCCATCAGCTATTGAAACAAACTCGTTTTATTTTCTCAGATGTACCAAAATACTTCATTTTAGAGCAAACATGGTACTTGGAACCCAAATCTAATATACATTCATCTTGAGAATGAGTGCATCATTAGAAAATGTGAGAAAATCTCCAAGAAAAATCGCATCATGCACTACTATCGTCATATAATTTTCCTCACCACTCCTGCCTTTGTTCTTCCAACTCGAACACTTTCTCTTGATGTGTCCTGGCTCACACACTTATAGCACACCATGTTGTTCCTGCCATCTTTAAATTTGGGCATGCTGCTATCCCCAAATCTTCTAGTGTGCGTGCTCTATAATTCTCTCTGTGTATAGTCAACACCGAATTTTGGCTATCTCCATAATTTGATCACATCCTCTTTCATACTATAAAAGAGTTGATTGCACATCCACCATCACTCTCTCTTCCGTTTAAGATATTTGTGATCAAATTAGCATACGAATGATGAAGAGATTTATGAATTGACTTATTCCTCTATGTTAGTATCAACTTTTGGAAGCTGATCCACAAGTCTATTGAAGACGTTAATATAATCCATGATATTTTTTCGATATGTAGTTCCTCCAAATTCTTCCACAAATCTAGTGCAGATACTTCATTATCATAATTAATAATGTTATCTATAATGTAAAGATGGGTTGTGCTGAAACATCTCGACCTCAAATCTCCCAGTATTCTTTAGTCATTTTCTCGGCTTTTCATCATATCCCTTCAAAGCTAAAGCCGAACCCTGGTGAACGAACGCGACCGTCGCTTTTTTTGGCCACAGAATGAAACCTTTTGTACCATCTAATTGCTGTTTTTTATCGCTATCATCCTTGCAAAGATTCAACAATAACAACCAGAGTAAACAATAATGATCAAATAATTCTCAAGAAAGATTAGCGACCTGCTCCTAGACAGAATTATCCTTCGAATTAAGTTCTCAAAAAGAGGTGGAGTCATACCGGTTCCACTTATATGTAAGACACCTAGACAAAACCTACTTACACAACATTATAGCCACAACGTGTCAAAATTCCACAGTCACACAAGTTCCTCTGACATTGGCGTCCATGTACCGATAAATCTTTTTGATATCTTTTCTGATCAGAAAAATTTGCAATCACATAGCATACTTAGAATATCAACCAGGCTAGCCTCTCATAACACTTGTTGGAAACAAATTGGGCGCAACGAAAGCTGACTTGGACAACGCGATAATTTGTCGGGATAATTATATAAAGCCTAAATGATACGAGAGAACACAAGATTTACGTGGTTTGGCCAATGTCGTCTACCTACACCGAGAGACAATAATTTTCCTATATTAAAAATATTACACCGTAAAAAATTATTATTCTTGTTTAACTTAAATCCAAGGCTCATCATCCATCCGGATAATGTATTTGTACGTACTCTCAATCAACCTATTAAAAGTAACATGTTTCCACTCAATCCAGATAAGATATTACTCCTCACTTTCCTATCTTTTTTTTCTCTCTATGAGATTCCCTTTGGTGTGCCTCTAACAAACCAGAAAAAGTCCAACAATCCAAATTCGAATTTTTCATGAGCAATATCAACTACCTAGACCAACCTGCTATAATAATAATTCCATAAACACCTAGCGAAGAGATTGTAAATGAATGACTTGATCAGATAGACAACCTTTCATACGCAATTCCTCGATGCCAATCTCGCACTTGACACGCTGATCGCACCGTAGATCAAGTTGTAATCGAAGTAGACCAAGAAGGGAGTTCCATGATGATGACCGGGCGGGCACTATCTTGGTTTGGAGCAAGCCCTTTCACTTGGCACGAGATACCGTACGCTACACACATTTAACATATTTCCACATTAGACTGATTCAATGGTGTCAAGCTTCTTCTGCTTTGATGCTTCAATTAGCGCTAGTCCTCCGTCATCTTTTTTTGTTAAGTGCGCAGCAGAGGTCAAGTCTTTCTTCACTAACTCAAATCCCTGCTTGGATGAAGATTTCATGGGATTCTTCCAATACTAAGATGTACACCACCGCCGCCGCCCTTCTCACTCATTTCATAGGTCAGGATCCCATTCTTCAGCAGAAGACTAAAAACCTTTCTGATATGAATTCGGGTCTTCTTTCGTAATCAAATAGAAGATGGAATTGAGTCGTGAATGAAATGCCTACAAAGGGGAGGGGGAGATGGAAGCCAAAGCAAGACAGATCCCTAAGATGGAAGCACTCAAAGACAAAGGGATTCTAAAAAAAGAGTGGACAAGTCCGATCCTCTCCTCTCCCCTCCCTATCGGTCAAGTCAATTTCATCGATCCTCCTCTTTCCTCAGTTTAGTGTTCAGTGAGTGAACCATAGCGCTTACCATGAAGAAAGAAAGATATCGCTTCTCTGGGAGACCTTATGTTGATGGGCCTAGTAAGAGCGTATGACTGGCTGGGAGCTTCTAATGGCTGGCTTGCATAAGGTCAAAGCACTTTACTAAACTAAGCTTAAGGCACTGTGTAGAGTTCTGCTACAGTTTTATTGTGTTTATGCTACAGTCCACGTTTGCATGCAGTTTTATTAACTGCTGCATCATCGAGTTGTACTTCAAGCTTGAGAGTTCAGTTATGCCATTAGCATTTTGTTCACAAGTTTAACATTCTGATAAGATCAGCTCATTATTCTTCCTTCACTTTAACGAGCAGAACTCTATTCAAGCATTAAGCAGCTCAAATTCTGTTTCAAACTCATGACAAATCTCAACACAAATGTCATGGCTTGCACCAGTTTCCGTTTAATTATGCCGTTGAGAGACAAAGACTTTAATGATTATTGATTGTGGCTGGATCCATTACAAGTGAACTATTATGTCAGTTACTAATTAGCTTTGGAATAGAAGCCCACTTATGCTAATATGTTGAGTTGAGCTTCATGGGTTTGACTAAGGTGATTTTATGCTAATTCACAACGAATAATTGAATTATAGTTAGTTATAATTAGCTGAAATAGTTCTAATTATAATGTGAAATAATACCTCAAGGTTAGACTATTATAGAGACATGGGAATCAAAGTTCCACTCGTTCCGGCTCAAAAGTCGGTCAATGGACCGGTTCCGATTTTGGAACAAAAAAGCAGGAACCATTTCGGAATCGCTTGTGAAACCTCCATCTTATTGGTTCCAGAGTTATATAATAAAATAATATTTATTGAAAAATGAAATAAAGTTGTGGATGAATCACTATTTAGTAATAATATTTAGTGAAAGCGAAATTAAGTTGTGGATGCATCCAGTAGTCAAATCTTGAGCTACATAAAAGCTTTAATTAAATTTTTTTTTTTTTTTTTTTTTGAAATTCAACTATATAATATTACTCTTCCATTTAATAAATAAAATATTTTTTCATTATAGCTGGCCGATTCCGCGTTCGGTTTTGCCCGGAATGTGATCAGGCCAGTTTCGATTCTGAAATATAGGAACCAGACTGGTAACATAATCGTTACTCTAGTTTTGGTTCCGTATCCGGCCCGATCCCATGTCTAGCCAATTATAGTTAAAAAAAAACAAAATTTGAAATGAAAATATTTTTACCCAACATTGAGGGAAAGATGATCTAAGTCAAGATGCATAATTTGACTAAAATCTTATTATGCTCATGTGTATTCTTCTTTTGAAGGGAATGACCGATGGTAGATAAACTTAGCAAAGAAGGATCGAATCAGTAATGTTAATTTAATCTAAAGACTAAAAAAGGTGGTGAATTTTGACCCATCATATTATTAACTCGATCAATGGACTCAAGTGACCAAAGTGATTATTATACCCTGGTTAGGGACTCCCTCCTCACACACCATTGTTAATAAATCTAACTTAACGTTTCTTTTTTTTTTTTTTTTCTTTTTTCGTTTTACATTTATGACAAGTACGGTATTCCATTAACACGAGCTATATGTATGTATACAGGCCATCACTCTTAAAAAAATTCGATAATGTAATAAAACAAAAGACAGTAATCCATTTTTACTTTGAAATTAATACGTCTTAGTAGCGTAACGTGTGAGAATAATCTATATGTTTAAACCTTCACTTTAAACTTGGAAGTGCCTTGCGAGGAATCACTTCATATCATTACTGCAGAGGAATCTAATCTATATATTACTTATATATTTAAAGGAAACATTGAATATTGGTTCTAATTAACTGCACATGCTCGTTGGGATTCCCAAACCAAATCATATCTCACATAGCACACAAATCTGCTACCAGATATCATATCTTGTGTTATAAAAATATTAATTGTGATTAATATTATATAAGATTATTTTATTATAATTATACTTATATTAAGATTATAATAATAATATAGCTTATAATAATAAAGAGAGAGAGAGATTAAGTATTTCAATACTTGGTGTGTTTTACAATGAACTCTAATCACCTATTTATACTACTAATAATTCACTATTACAACTAATCACATTAATTACAATTATACACCTCACACTAAAATACAAACTCTTCAATTAAACACCTCATCTTATCATCTTATCATCATTTAATATAATACTTCTAAATCCATCAATAATCCAAAAACATCCACATCTTAATTATTTAACCATCCATAATTAACTTATTTCATAATACTCCCCCTTGGATGTTTTTCAAAGAATATGCCTCGTTAAAACCTTATTAGGAAAAACCCAATGGGATAAAAACCTAATGAAGGAAAAAGAGTACATGATTCTTTTAGATACGCTTTCGATTGTTGCCTCATTAAAAACCCTACTGGGAAAACCACATGGAAAAAACCTCAGTGAAGGGAAAAAGAGTGCAACGCGTATTTACTCCCCCTGATGATAACATCATTCCAAATCTCGAAGTCTTCGAACTCCAATTGAATATACCAATCTTTTGAAAATTATTGGGGGAAGTGCTTTTGTGAATAAATCTGCAAGATTTTCACTTGATCGCACTTGTTGTACATCAATATCACCATTTTTCTCTAAATCATGTGTAAAGAAAATTTTTGGAGAAATATGTTTTGTTCTATCTCCCTTAATATATCCTTCCTTTAATTGGGCAATGCATGCAGCATTATCTTCATATAAAATCGTCGGAAGTAACTTTTCCGATAATAACCCACAAGTTTGTTGTATATGCTCAATTATCGATCGCAACCAAACACATTCTCGGCTAGCTTCATGAATAGCTAGAATTTCCGCATGATTAGATGAAGTAGCCGTTAAACTTTGTTTAACTGACCGCCATGAAATAGCGGTTCCGCCATGCGTAAATAAATAGCCCGTTTGCGATCGAGCATTATGTGGGTCGGATAGAAATCCAGCATCTGCATACCCAATCAAATCTGCTTTTGATTTATTAGAATAGAACAGTCACATATCAGTTGTTCCTTGAAGGTATCGAAAAATCCGCTTAATTCCATTCCAATGTCTACGAGTCGGTGATGAACTATATCTCGCCAATAGATTCACAGCGAATGCTATATCAGGTCGCGTATGACTCGTTAAATACATTAGGGCTCCAATAGCACTGAGATATGGTACTTCAGAACCAAGTAGTTCTTCATTATTATCGCAAGGTCTAAACGGATCTTTATTCACATCTAAAGATCGAACAATCATTGGAGTATCCAATGGATGAGCTTTATCCATATAAAATCTTTTCAATACCTTTTTTATAAGGCCTAGAATATCCAACTAAACAAAGATTAAAACGAGTTTACCACGATTAGATGGGAAGAATCGAAGCTCGTGGGGTGTTGTGTGTTCTTGAGGGGCTTGGGTGGCTCCTTCTCTCTAGAAGCTTATCTCTCTAAATAGTTTTCACACAATACACACTTTATTATGTGTTAGGGTTTTAGTATTTATACCACAAGTTGGTATATAATACTTGGGCCCCCTAACAAAGCCCAATTACACTAAGCCTCTTATAAAAAGAATCTTTATAAATACACAACAAAGATAATTATAATTAATTGAACACAATAAAATATTCCTAACAATCTCCCCCTTTGTGTTCAATCGTCAATTCGGCATGGATTATCTTTGTGGGGCTTAGTGCATTTGCCTGAGTCCTAAAGGAATTTCCTCCTTGTCTTGTCTTTTGACCTCTTCTTTTTGGAGATCTTCAAGCTCACCGTGTCTTGATCTTCGCTTCTCGGCACCGCGTCTTCTTAATCTTCTTTGTAAGCTCGACTCGTAAATGCCGGAAGGGATTTGAAGTCGCTTTCCGGATTTCTTCTTTTTGTGTTCGATCTCTCCTTTCGATAATAGCGCAACTCCCCCTACTTTTGGTCAACCTTATGTTGGGATTGGGAAGTTCTCTTTGAAATTTGGAGAGACGCACACGAGGCAGCAACTTCGATCTTTGTAGTCCATGTTGTTCGCTTGATTCTTTGACGACGCTTGAGGATTTAGCATTTCTGATCTATCTTGCACTTTCGTCGTGGTGTTGCTCCCATTTTGCTTTAGTACTACTCCCCCTCATGAAGATCGAGTTGGGGAGATCGCCATGCGATGGGTCAAAATGAGGCATTATCTTTGGCAAGAAGACCACGTCGTCGGGACATGAGGATGGCGTTGGTAGGAACTCAGGTTAGGTAATAACCTGACGTAGCCACTAAGGCAGTCGTCAAGTCTTCTCCAATCTTCTTCTTCTCGGCGCCGGATTCGTCTTCTTCGAAGGAAGTTGTCTGGTTCGGCCTCGAGGAAGCTTGTCTGGCTCCGGAAGAAGGTACGCGTGGGGTGTTAGGCTCCTTTGGAATGTTCCATTCAAGTGCAGGGGAGCCCGACTTCAGAGTGGTGAGCGCGGCGGAGATTGGTGGGTGGTCCGACTTGTTTGTTTATGCGTGTCCCCTTCTCCCCCTCATGGCGATTCGTGTTAACGAGATCGGCATGCTTGTGTAGGAAGATTAGGAGGACACAAACGACAGGTCGGTGATGGTAATAACCAGACGGAGCCACAAAGGCAATCCATCGTGTAAGAAACTGGGGTCACGAAGACTTCCCGTTAACATCGATCTAGGAGCTATGCTCGTAGACGATGGCCTGAAACCGTTGTTGCTTTGATGTTGCAACGGCAGGACTTCCTTCCGATCCTCGAATCATGTTGAAGCAAGACATGTCTACGGAAGTTCTAACTTGATCACAAAGATCAGGTGTTTAAAAGTGTATGTGTCCTAGAAAATATAAAAATATATGGAAAGTGAGGACACACTAGACTCGAGTGCGCAAGGAAGTGTGGTGGTGGGGCTGAGTACCACATAATTCAATATCTCCCACTTCCGAGTGAAGCGGTGATAGTAGACGTGGTTCCCCGTAATTTCTGAAACACCTGTCTTTTGTGAGACAGACGAGTGGGTAAGGCTCGGTTGTGCATGCGCCGTTGGACCTATTGCGGCGACTTCTACCCGGGAGCTAATAAAATTAGCACCTGTACCTATGGGGGTTGGTCCGAATAATTTGTGAGGAGAGGGAATCATGTAGCATCGGTCTTTTCAAAAGGTTTTAGTAGACGTGACTGTTTCTTCGTGATTCGACTGAATCTCGGTGATGTTCCGGGGTTAGATTCAGTTGGGTTTGACTGAATCGTAGGAATGAAGTATCCATGCATCCGGTAGGAAGTGGTGAGTGCTGCTTTATTTGTCAGCAAGCCAGAGCATGTCGGTTGAAGCGAGCACCGAGATTTGTATTTTTAACCACCGTCGCCTTTTGAAAAGAGTTGACCGTTGTAGGCTCGAGATTCTTCTTTTGAGGTTCATCTTCGGAGGTCTGAGGTAATCTCCGTGAAGCTTGATGAAGAGGAGAGAACATTCTTCTTTTTTTTTTTATTATGGCCTCTTTTTTTTTTTTTAAATATTGATGGCCTTTTTTTTTGTATATATATATATATATTAATCGTTATTAGTAAAATATATTTTATACTATATTATATGGATATAATATATATATTAATCGTTATTAGTAAAATATATTTTTATACTATATATTATATTGATATAATATATATTGTATTAGTAATATATAGTATATATATAATATAGTATATGCATATTATATATATTTTGTTATTCCCCCCCTCAAAACATGCTTCCAAAAATAAAATTGCTCCCCCTCAAAAGATGCGTGGAAAGTTCGATGTGAATCTCTTTCCCTAAATTCACATATTTGAAGTTTGCTCCCCCTCAAAAATATAATTATAGCTCCCTTCTAAAGAAATAAGGGCCACTTCTCTTTTTAAAAAAAGAGTAGCTCCCCCTCAAATTAAGCTCATTTTACAAAAATGGTATTTTTCATTTCCGTGCGTAATATGCATTTAGAATTTAAAGTTTTGAAAATGCATATTTAAAATGTACCATTTTGAAAATAGGTAATTTTTGCAATTCAGCGTATATGCATTCTTGAAAGTTTAAGCTCGAAAATCTTAAAATTGTATGCATGATGATAATGTACCTATAAAATAGAGTATTTTGCATTTCGGCTCATGTATGCACGCATGCAAAAATTTGGAAGTTAAAGTCCTGTTGAAGCATGCATAGCTATATTGTACCCTATTATTTTCAAAGTAGGTATATTGTCTTTTCAGCTCGATATGCATGCCAAAATTTACTATGTAATGCTTATATAGAATTTACCTACTTTAAAAATATGTATGAATGTGGTATTATACAATTCAGTTCAAAAGATAGAATGTACCACATATAGTCGTAGTTGCTCACGTCGTTTCTCTTTATCATGTATGTGGAGCCACTACGTCAAATTGTCATACATGAGGGATGTGGTTGCTAGCGTCTCTTACCAGTCATGCATGTGGAGCAACCCGAGTACCGTGCATGCTGGAAGTTGTGGTTGCCCTCGTCTCGTACCGATCATGAGTATGGAGCAACCATCTTCTAATTACTACTCATGATCGGGGTTTTGTGGTTGCTCTCGTCTCATACCAATCACGCGTGTGGAGCAACCATCGTCGAATTACCACACGTGATTTGGCTCCTGCAGAACTTTATCGGGACTTTGGTACCCATTGTTGTATGGGTCCTCCCAAATTAGCAGAAAACAATTTATGCACATTTGGTTCAGATATACATCCTAAATCATCCTTTTAAAGTCATATTTAATTTGATTTCTGATTTAGGAATCCAAGTTTGGTGAACCTTAGAGGGAAATGACAATTCAGCGCCGGTGAATGTGTGTCTAGGTTTAGAAGATCTGAAGATTTTCTCCCTAACCAGTCGTAGAAGGTGTCTTTCAGACTTAATCTGGACCGGGTATTTCAAGTATGAATACGAGCTTATCGCACTATATGCGTCATCAGATGATGAGTCGTATTGCCTACAAGAATTCACATCATTCACTCTATAATGATGGATTTTGATGGAATTTAGCTTACTAGAATAATAAGTATTTTTGTGCGAGTAAGCAATTCCATCTCTATCATTCTTTAAAGAATGAGAGAGTTTGGAAGTTTGAGAAGTTCGCCTGCTTGAGCTTGGGACTTCTTCTTTAGGAACTTCCTTTTTGATAGGAGCGGGAGAAGGAGAATCTTTAGCAATGTCGTCCTTGATTTTGGGAAATAATGTCGATTTTCCTTTCCCCTTCCTAATATTCTTTTGTTCCTTAGCAGTTTTACGCGTATTGCTTTTACTTTTCATTTCTGCGCCAGCCAAAGGTGATTTAGAATGCGTATTTGCTTTCGTCACCATTGACTTAGAATTATTAGCAAAAGTCTTTTCAGTTTTAGGAACAAATGCGTCAGTTTGTGTTGCATTATCCTGCTTAATGGAAGATATTTCTTTATAAGGATAATTTAAGACAGGTAGGGACGGGGAATTTTTGAGATTTGAGATCTCCTCTAGAAGTTTTTGCTTTTATGCTCCGAAACCTACTCTTTCCGATTCCAGAGTTGCGTTCAATTCTGCAATTTTACTAGCAACATCTGGAATTTCCCAACAAGAGATAGATTTATTAGAATGTAAACTATTTTCCCCGTTGGACGCTAAGTCTTTAGAGGAACTTTGGTCTGTTTGACCCTTTTTCGCAAGGATGCCCTCTAAGTGATGAACTTTAGAGTGCAATTTACTGCGTTCCTCAAATAAAAGTTTAAAACTACTCCGCGAATTGCTCAAATCAGACAGATAATTATTGCGTTCGAGTTCGCAATTGTTTAATTTATTTGTTAGTTCACTAATTTGAGCTTTTAATTTTACTTCTTGAGATTCAAGATTAGTGATTTTCTCACGCGCGTTTTCTAAATGGCAAGTAAGACTACCTCTTTCTTCTAAACTCTTGACTAAGCATTTGTAATTATTATCTAGTCTACTCTCTAACTCACTTATAGTCTTTTCGTGACTTATAAGTTGAGTTTGGCCTAGCTTAGAGGAATTTAGGTTCTGCGTTAGCTCACAAACGTTAGTTTCTGAGCTAGCCAATTTTGATTCAAGACTAGAAATAGTTTCTAGTGCACTAGCTAACTTATTTTCTAACGCTTGGGTAGTCCTACGTTCGTGTTTATGTTCACGACGCATGGTTTTATAATCTTCCTTCAAAGAAAGAAAAGCTTTATATAAATCACTCTCGTCAAAGCTCATCTCAGAAGTTGCGGAAGTAGAATCCATAATTTTTAAAATTTTAAAATATTACCATTTTTTTTTAATTTAGTTGGATACGCGATCGTTAACGCGTTGTGTAGATTTGATAATTTTTGGCTTTTGAAAAATTCAGTTCCGAAAAGTTTTGGTGTGTCGATAAAAGTCCTGAAGTTTCGAAAATTTTAAGTGTCGAAAACTTTTTGGGGTGTACCGAAAAGTTTTGAAGAAATGTCGAAGAACTTCAAAAATGTTACCAAGAACTTTTTCTACAATATGCCAAAAAGTTTTTGAAATAAATATAAAGATTGGCTTTTAAAAGTTTAGTGCCAAAAAGTTTGATTTATCGAGAAATTATTGTGAAGTTCCGAAAGATTTTAGGTGTCGAAAACTTTTTGGTGCGTACCGAAAAGTTTTGAAGTGAGGTCGAAAACTTCGAAAATTTATCAAACTTTTCTAGAATGTGCCACTGATGTTTTGGAGAAAAAAAATGGCTTTTTTTTTTTTAAAAAAAAATTTGTGCCGAAGAGTTAGGTTTTTCGATAAATAATGTGAAGTTTCGAAAAATTTTAGGTGCCGAACACTTTTTGGTGTATACGGAAAAAAAAATTTCGATGTGATTTCTGAAGAATAGTAATTTTCGAGCTTTTATTAATATTTTAATTTATTTATTTATTAATAATTAATTTTTTTATTTTTTTATTTTTTTTGCGTAAACTTTCTACAGTACCTACCGAAAACTTTTACTTTTTTCTTTTTTTTTTTTTTTCCGAAAACTTTAGAACCGAAAAGTTTGAATTTTTTTTTAAGTTTTTTTTTTTTTTTTTATTTAGGTTTTTGATGGCAAAAATGTAATTTTGGAATTTTGTTTTTTTTTTTTTTTTTTTTTTTTGCGAAAACTTTGTACCGAAAAGTTTGAATTTTATTTTTTTTATTTAGTTTTCGATGGCAAAGTTGAATTAAGTTTTTTTTTTTTTTTTTTTTTTTTGCTAAAACTTTCTACACTACCTACCGAAAACTTTGAATTTTTTTATTTTTTTTTTACTGTAGCTGCGAAAACTAAATAGCACCGAAAACTTTCCTGTAGCACTGTAGTACCGAAAACTTTCCTGTAGCACCAAAAAGTTACTGTAGCACCGAAAACTTTACTACAATACCGAAAACACTGTAGCGACACTGTAGCAGCGAGAAAAAGAGCTATTTTTCGATCCCGAACACAAAATTTAATCAAATTAGCCCCGGGTAAAGATCAAAATATGTATATCCTAACTCCTAAACACTCAATCAAGCACAAAAATACCAAAACATGTCAAATTTTTCGAAAAATTTCGAAGAACATGCGATGAACACCGAAAAATAAAACGAAAAATTTGACTCAAATCTTAACGCGCGTGGCTCTGATACCACTTATAAGGCCTAGAATATCCAACTAAACAAAGATTAAAACGAGTTTACCACGATTAGATGGGAAGAATCGAAGCTCGTGGGGTGTTGTGTGTTCTTGAGGGGCTTGGGTGGCTCCTTCTCTCTAGAAGCTTATCTCTCTAAATAGTTTTCACACAATACACACTTTATTATGTGTTAGGGTTTTAGTATTTATACCACAAGTTGGTATATAATACTTGGGCCCCCTAACAAAGCCCAATTACACTAAGCCTCTTATAAAGAGAATCTTTATAAATACACAACAAAGATAATTATAATTAATTGAACACAATAAAATATTCCTAACATTTTTCGTATAAGTCTCTTGATGTACGAATATCCCAATCTTTAAATATTCGATTTGGAGTCCAAGACAAAATTTCGTTTTACCGAGATCTTTCATTTCAAACTCCTTTTTCAAACAATTAACGGCTTTTGATAACTCTTCAGGAGTTCCAATTATGTTAATATCATCAACATAAACTGAAATGATGACAAATTCATTTCCAGATCTTTTCATAAATATGCATGGGCAAGTTTGATCATTTTTATACCCCTCTTTCGATAAATATTCACTTAGGCGATTATACCACATACGCCCAGATTGCTTTAATCCATAAAGCGATTTATTTAGCTTGATTGAGTACTCATTTCGGGGCCCTGAATTTTCAGGCAACTGAAATCCCTCGGGAAGTCTCATATATATGTCACTGTCAAGTGATCCATATAAATAAGCGGTGACAACATCCATTAGACGCATATCGAGTCCTTCACGTACTGCCAGACTAATTAAATAACGAAAAGTAGTTGCATCCACCACAAGAGAATACGTCTTCTCATGATCAATAACAGTTCGTTGTGAAAAACCTTGTGCAACAAGTCGTGCTTTGTATCTCACAATTTCACCGTTTTCATTTCTCTTTCTAATGAAAACCCATTTATATCCAACCGGCTTTACATTTTCTGGTATGCGGACTACAGGTCCGAAAACTTTTCGTTTCTCAAGTGATTTTAATTCTGCCCCGATTGCATCTTTCCATTTTGGCCAATCATTTCTTTGTCTGCATTCTTTTACAGACCCTGGTTTATGATCCTCATTCTCATTTATCTCATTCATTTCATGTAGCGCTACGTTAAATGAGAATTTATTGTCAACGTTGACTTTTTCTCGGTTCCATCTAATTCCATTTTGGGCATAATTTATCGAGATCTCTTCATTATCATTATTTTCATAAATTTCAGGTACCTGATTTTCATTCTCATAATCATTAATGCCCATTGACTCTTCTAGAGTCGATAAATCCTCGACTGGACCATTCTTATTATTTGCTCCTTTTCTTTTTCGAGGATTTTTTATCTTTGAAACCCGAGGGCCTACCACGTTTTAGTTGTGGCTTAGGCTCGATCATTATATGTTCTCCAGGAACATTAACTTTTGCAGGAGCATTAACAGCTGGTATATGTGACTTAGTCACTCTTTTAAGGTCAGTAAAGCTATCTTGCAGTTGATTAGCTAATCCTTGTAAATGAATTATCTTTTGAACTTCTAGTTCACATTCTTTCGTTCGAGGATCATAATGATTTAGCGATAATTCATTCCAACTAATACTCATTTCCAGCTGTTTCTTTTCTCCCCCTAATGTCGGAAAATTCGATTCATCGAAATGACAATCGGCAAATCTAGCCGTAAATAAATCTCCAGTTAGAGGTTCTAAATATTTTATTATCGATGGAGATTCAAATCCGACATATATTCCCAACCTCCTTTGAGGTCCCATCTTAATGCGTTGTGGTGGAGCAATTGGAACATATACCGCACATCCAAAAATTCTCAGATGGGAAATATAGGGTTGTGCATTCGGTACAAACCGAACCGAACCGAACCGAAACTCGGTTCGGTATTCGGTTTTTACCGAATTTAAATCGGTTTTTTCTGTTTGTACCGAATTTACCGAAATTTCAAAAAAAAAATAAAAAATTAATATATTTATATATTAAAATTCGGTAAAATATATTAAATTTATAATTTTTAATTTTTTTTTAATTTTTTAAAAATTTCGGTAATTCGGTCGGTTCGGTATACCGAACCAGTATACCGAAACCGAACCGAATTACCGAATTTTCAAAAAACAAAAACCGAATACCGAACCGAATTTTTTGTTCGGTATTCGGTTTGTACCGAATTTTCGGTTTTTCGGTCGGTTCGGTCGGTTTACCGAATTATGCACACCCCTAGGGAAATATTTGGTTCCTGACCATAAACCATTTGTATCGGGGAGATATCGTTATAACTTGTCGACACTGATGCGGATTAGTGTCGCTGCATGTAATATAGCATGTCCCCAACAAGATGAGGGAAGTTTCGACTTCATTAATAATGGTCTTGCAATTAATTGCAACCTTTTAATCAACGATTCTGCAAGACCGTTTTGCGTATGGACATGTGGCACGGGGTGCTCAACATCAATTCCAATAGACATGTAATATTCATTAAATGCTTTGGAAGTAAATTCACCAGCATTATCAAGGCGTATTATCTTTATTGGATAATCCGGAAAATGTGCTCTTAATCGAATCAACTGAGCAAGCAATCTCGCAAAAGCTACATTCCGCGTTGATAACAAACATACATGAGACCATCTAGTTGATGCATCAATCAATACCATGAAATATCTAAATGGTCCACACGATGGATGTATCGGTCCACAAATATCACCTTGTATACGTTCCAAAAATCTTATAGATTCATTCTTTATTTTTATTGGTGATGGACGAATAATCAACTTCCCTTTAGAGCAAGCAGCACATGATAGTTCATTCGATTGAAGAATCTTCTGGTTCTTCATTAAACCGCATCATAATTGAACCGGGATGGCCCAGCCGGTCATGCCAAACAACAAATGTATTATCATTAGTAAACTTCTGATTTACGATAGCATGTGATTAAATTGTTTTAAGATATGTGTAATATAGCCCAGAGTCAAAAGATGGTAATATTTCCACAATTCTTTTGTCATTCGATATCACTTTTGTAATATGCAAATATTCAGTATCTCCTTTTTTCTGCAGTCTCAATAAGATATCCGTTATGTCAATAGCTTTAAAGCTTAATAAATTTCTTTGAGACTTAGGAGAATATAAAGCATTTTCAATTATCAGCCTTGTTCCTCTTGGCAGTAAAACATTATCTCTTCCGGAGCCCTCAATTATATTCGTGTTACCCGATATATAGTAATAACACTGGCTTCTTTCATATCAAGATGATCAAAATATTTCTTATTTTTTAGAATCGTATTCGTCGTTGCACAGTCTGCAAGACACAATTCTTCATTGCACATGCCCGCATCCATCAAATAATATCATTTATAAACAAACACATAATATTTATTATTGAAAAAGAAATATTGCATTACAAACATATAGATAACTTAAAACAACGATATATAATAAAACACACAATAGTAAAGCATAATGCATAAATAAAATCATAGCAGATTAATTTTCTTCGATCAGAAAATCCGCAGCTTCCAAATGAGCATTTTCATCATTGGCATCAGAGGTAGAGGCGAATTCACCCTGAACAAAATTCATTTCAATTTTCTTTCCTTTGCCCTTTTGAGATTCCTGATATAGCTCAACAAGATGTTTGGTCGTACGACAATTGCGCGACCAGTGGCCAGAACCACCGCAACGATAACATTTTTCATCATTATTCTTTTGTTCAGTTTGCCTCTTCTCATCTTTATTATCAAAACTTTTCCTCTTCTGGAGAATATTTTGATGACCGCCACGATAATTATGATAACCACCACGAAAATATTGATAATCACCACCATAATATCCTCGGCCACGACCACGGCCTTGGCCACGACCTTGACCACGACCACTTCTACGGATGCGATATCCACCACGACCACGTCCACGATCATTACCTCGACTGTTGTCATTATTAATTTTGACTGCATATGCTTCAGGGAGTGCAGTAGAACCAGTCGTTCGGGATTCGTGATTTTTCACCAGTAATTCATTATTTTACTCAGCCAAAAGTAAGCAAGAAATTAGATCTGAATACTTTTTAAATTTTCTCTACCGATATTGCTGTTGTAATATCATATTCTGTGGATGAAATGTGGTGAATGTTTTCTCCAGCATATCGTTATCAGTAATTGTCTCTCCACATAATTTCAACGTGGAAGTAACTCTATAGACGGCAGAATTATATTCATTTACCGACGTAAAATCCTGCAATCGTAAATTCAGCCATTCGTAGTTTGCATTGGGGAGAATAACAGTTGTCAAGTGGTCATATCGTTCTTTCAGGTTTTTCCACAACTCAGCTGGATTCTTTTCTGTTAAGTATTCAACTTTCAGATTTTCGTGAATGTGGTGGCGAAGAAAAATCATAGCTTTCGCCTTGTCTTGTTCGGTTGTGGTTTTCGTGGGATCAATGGTGTCACCTAAACCTTTTGCTTTCAAATGGATTTCAGCATCTAGTACCCAAGGTAAATAATTTTTTCCAGTGATATCGAGTGCAACAAACTCAAGGCTCTCCAAGTTCGACATATTACTATAATAAACTACAAAACATGTTATTAAAACATTACATAATATTAAAAAAAAACTTATAATTAATCTTCTTTTAAATCTTCTTTTGTTTCTTCTTTTGTAAAAGTTCTTATAAAAAATGATATCCACATCCAGATCAGTGTCGCCGTAATAATAATCATAAGTAAAAGATCAAACATCGGACAAAGCGACATCCTTCAAAATAAAATATATTTCAGTAATTATAATATTAAAGAAATTACAATTAATAATTATATTTTAAAAACATTGGTAAAAATAATCCACATAGCGGAAAGGATCACCGTAAATAATGTAAGGAGTAGAAGATCCATCTTTGTATAAAACGACATATTTTTTTTTATTAAAGAAAAATTAGTAATATGCCGCTACTGAGGTTGGGATTATCGCAAGACCTCGTGGGCTTGTGTTGTGTACGTGCATAAATAAAAAAAAATCCACCCGCCTCCACGGGGATCGAAACCTGGACCTCTCGTCACTTGTAGTGAACGATATTCCGCGAAACCACTCGGGTATTGACGTTTAGTTATAAAACCTTTAAATAATACTTTTATAATATATATTTTTAAATTAATCACAATTAATATATGATTAGTATAAATTAAAAATTAAATTGCCATACCTCGACTAAACTCGTACGAGATCTTCAACGGAGGTTGATCTTGACGACGGAGAGCGGTCGTGCTGATAACGTGTTATAAAAATATTAATTGTGATTAATATTATATTAAGATTATTTTATTATAATTATACTTATATTAAGATTATAATGATAATATAGCTTATAATATAAAGAGAGAGAGATTAGAGAGAGATTAAGTATTTCAATACTTGGTGTGTTTTACAATGAACTCTAATCACCTATTTATACTACTAAAAATTCACTATTACAACTAATCACATTAATTACAATTATATACCTCACACTAAAATACAAACTCTTCAATTAAACACCTCATGTTATCATCTTATCATCATGTAATATAATACTTCCAAATCCATCAATAATCCAAAAACATCCACATCTTAATTATTTAACCATCCATAATTAACTTATTTCATAATATCTTGAGCTTAATAATAAATAAAATTAATTATAGCCCAAAAAATATGACCCAGTCTATCCACATCTCCACACACGGCATGCATGGCTGGCAATAGGGGTGAGCAAAAATATCCGAAAATCGGATTCCGATCCGATATCCGGTTTTAAAAAACCGAAAAATCGGATATCCGGTTTTAAAAACCGGATCGGATATCCGATTCGCTTTATTTTAAAACAAACCGGATCGGATACGGATAGTGTTCGGCCTAAAATTCGGATATTCGGTATCCGGTTTTATATTTTCAAAAATACAATAAATTAAATCATGGCCCAAAAAAAAGAAAAATATGGCCCAAAAGGAAAAAAAAAAAAGGAAAAAGCTGTCCAACATCTATTATTGGACTATGACATAATACAATATATATAATTTATATTGTTCTTGCAAAAACGTGAATATAAAATTCAAAAAAAAAAAGAAAGAAAAACCAGAGAAAAGAAAGTGAAGAAAAGAGAAGAACGGAAAATGAGAGAATTATAGTGTGAATTTTTAATAGAGTACCATCCTGTGATGCAATTTAGATCATATACATACTATTTATAAACTCTCAACACTCTATTATAATCACTTATCAAATAATTTGGTATATAATTTCTAATTACAATTTTACTCTTTTTATTTTTATTTATTTCAATTATATTCCCACAAATCAATTTTTCTTTTATAAATAATAAAAATTTAAAATTAAAAATGTTTTTTTATTAAAAGACTTAAATTATAAAATAATTAGAGCACATGTACCAAGTGCGTTTAACATATTAATATATTTTAACTGTGTTTATGTTTTGCATGAATTATTATGTGTAGGATAGGTGATATATTTTTTTTATTGGGTAAGAAATAGAAAAAATACGCAACTTTAAAAAAATAAAAATCAATTATAAAAAAATAAAGTTCAATTTTAAATTTAAAAAGCGGATGCGGATATACGGTTTTAAATATCCGAATAAACCGGATATTCGATTTTCGGATATCCGAATAAAATCGGATCGGATGCGGTATTCATTTTTAGCTATCCGAGAATCCGAATATCCGAATTTCGGATATCCGAAATTCCGGATATCCGCATTTGCTCACCCCTAGCTGGCAAGGCATATGGACTTTCAGATCAAAACCAAGAATAATTAACCAAACATTAGAACATGTACTTATATCATTTAAGAAAATCATTATATATATATTGATAATTAGTAGTGGCATCATTATAGAGTATATCCCCAAAGATGCCCCTCGAATCTGTATTGCATGTGGTTTAATTCCCTAATACTCTCTCTCACTAATGATGGTCATCACTCAGCTCTCAAGCACAAAACACGGCTAGTGACCCAAAGACAAACAAATTTATAACAAAAAAAACAAAAATCTTATCATTTTGCTGTTCATGCAATATATTCCTTATAATTATATAGCTCTACATCAATAAAAGACAGAATCAAATTCGTCGATAGGAGGGGCTGCCTATACCATAGAGTGAGAGAATTTAGAATAGAGATAAAAGATGGGTGGTCTACCAAAGAGTAGTGTAGTAGTAGCTTTCTCTTTCACACATGCACATCACATCACCTATTAATCATCAAGGGAAAACAGCCATGGACCACCACCACCATTATTCTCCCGTTTCTTTTTTGTTCATAAAGTAACATACTTCAAAACAATCTCTATACTAACGCAACGCAGAAGACTAGAGTAGCAGTAACAAACACTAATGCAATCAGCTAGCTATTTAATAATCAGAAAGGTACTAATAATCTGATATCACCTAAATTTGATCCTTGATGTGATAAAGGAGAAATTATGAAGATGGCTTTTTTTTTTCTCTTCTTCTTCATGAATGTAAATGCCCGTGTGAGGGGTAAAAGGCTGACAAGAGGTGCTGAAAGCCATACCAGTGGATCGAAAAAGGTGAAATAAATGCAGTGAAAGTTCAAATCCTGAGATTGGCAAAATCAAATAGGAGATTTTTCAGTGTATAAAATGAGCGCAAATATGTAAAACAATATACACGACCAAGTAATCAATCAAGATCCCTTTCAAATTTCTTCACACACACACACACACACACACACACACACACATATATATATATATTATATATGCCTCTACCTCCTAAAAGGGTTTGATTTTCCTTTCATCATATTCCAAAATCATGCAGAAACACACAATCACAGAGAATTTATATGCAACTGTGTACATCTACGATGATCAATCGAAGGCATGGAATTAAAAATTTATACATGGAGTTAAAGTCGGCCATGTGGGAAAAGGAGAACATGGAGATTAAGAATATACAAACCCGGGAATGATGAAGTGTAGCTAGCTAGCTATCCATTCAGAAACAATCAGTTAACTTCACATTAAATTCCTTCTTCGATTCCTCTTCATTTTCATCATGGCTTTAATTGAAGTCGAACCCATTCGTATCGTCCTTCCAAAGGCTCGTCCTTTACTATGTCAAAGTTATACCTGCAATATGATCTGATTAAGAAAACCCAACTCGCAGTCGTTCGATGGATGCGTGTTCATATTTATATGACATAACATGGAAAACATCGCAACAAATAATGTTTGGATTATTTACTTGTCAATGAATTTCTTCTGAATGGCTCTCTCAGCAGCTGCAAAGAACTCTTCGAGTTCAGCTTCTGAAGGCACTATTTTCTCCACTAGCTGCATGCTCGATTCCACCTCACCATCGGCCTCGCTTTTCTTCTCACTTCTGCTAACAAATGACGTCATAATCGACAAGTTTTGTTATTACTCATTTGCAGCTGTAAGCAGCAAAAACACATCCATGTGTGTGTGTGTGTGTGTGTGTGTGAAGTTCAGAGTCGAATAAATACAGATGCCGACGATCAGAGAGCGCGGTCGTCTGATTAAAGTTCAAAATATTTTGGGATTATTTAAATAATTTCTTTCTCTTCCCAGAAGAATTTATTATTCTAAATGAATATACCTTTCACTGCAATTCGACGAATCAGCCGGCGATGTCCCTCCGGTGAAACCTACGGTGACGCCATTCTCATTTTCCCCCTTCTGCGCATATATAATAATAATATAATTGGCTCCAATAATTGGAATCACCAGACAATATTCATTCTGATCAGAGGAACATGAATCGAAACAATACATATTATACACATTATATTTACCTCGAGATGTGCGTATTTAGAAGAAAATAGCTCATCATCGGTCGACAAACAACAGCTAGAAGACGACAGACGATCCGAGACGGCAGAATTCAACGAATCCTCCAAGCGACGACGCGTTTTGGTCACCGTCAGGATCGATGACGCGGATGCCTCGGATTCTTCCGATGAGGAGGACTTCCTCTTCCTCGCCGCGCTATCCATCACAGACGATAAAATTTATCCGTTGAAATTCGATTGAATTCCCGGAATACGAACGGTTTACAGACGACACTGATGTATGTATGATTCGTAGCGTAGGCCGATGGGAATTGAGAGTGAGCTGCGAATTTCAGATTCCACTGTTTGTTATCTGCTGTATAATGCACGCAACGCACGAGTGTTGCAGGGAATTTATCTGTGCCTTTTCTCAGTACCTTTTATAGAGAGAGAGAGAGAAAGGGAGAGAGTGATGATAATGGAGTTAGATGCCGTATTGTATATTTTCACGCCGTTTGTAAAAATATTTACATATATAGATAGGAGCACTTTGCGTTAAAAATATTTATATATATATATATAGTAGCACTTTGCGTGAAGATCTGTTGACGTGACATTGATTCATCATCGGTGATGTGATATTAGTTGATACCTTATAGGTGTCATTGATCGACATATTTGATGTGGCATTAGTTGACACTTTATAGGTGTTATTGATCGACACATCTGATACTGATGTGATATGTTTACGTGGCACAGATCACGATGCTTTGTCAGCATCATATGTGTTGATCAATGGCATCGTGGTCTGTGCCACGTCAACATATTATATCAGCATCAGAGGTGTCGATCAATTACACTTAGAAGTTGTCAACTAATACAACATAACCTTTGATGTTGATTTGCCATGTTAATATGACACGAATCAATGTCATATCAACATATACTTACGTAAGGTGCTCACATCATGTGAACACCATAAAATTCCTCTCTCTATATATAATTTGTACCTCTGTATTTCACCATATAATTTAATATCATAATTGCATTGATCAAGTAAGTCAATATAACTGATGATGTCACAAAATATATAAATTTACCAAGGGTAAATAAAAAATAACTGATGATGTTACGAAAAGAATATAGTATTTTGTACGTGTCAATAGGTTTTTTTTTAAATGATTTTTTTACTCTTTATTATACTTATTTTTCGAGTTTCATATACGAATGATAAAAGTTAGGAGTACAAAACACAAAGGGGGTGTTTGGTTGGGGGTATTAGGGGGATTATGGGGTAAGGAATAATTAATGTGGTGTTTGGTTGGAGGGTTTATTTAAAGGTGGGGTTTAGTTAATACCCCATAATACTCCTTATAGGGTATTAACTAAAGGAGCCTCCACTCATGTCTTTATTTAATCCCACGCAGTTTTGACCTATTTACCCTTTATCATAAAATATGTTTCCTATATTGCTCTTGATTTCTTGTACTTCGTCTTCTAGCGTTTTCTCTATATATACCACGGAACTACTTCGGACGAACATACCATACACCCACGAAAGGTGAGCGTCGATAACATTCGACCACCAATGATAATAAAAACCCTCCAAACACGACACGTAAACCGTGATTAAGCTTGAAAAGTATGATTCTATCTTTAACCAAATTTTATCTTTCTTGCATATATATATTTTTCTAAAAATATTTATCTTCTTTCACCGAGAATTTTCCATGATTTATAAAAATTTTAATTTCAAAATAAGAGTAAAATCGTAATTGAGTTTAACTAAACCTAATACCATCTAAATCCATCTACCAAACATACCAGACATTATTATTTAATCACATCAACCAAACACCCCAAAGAACTCATACCCTCCATTATATAAACCCGACTAAAACTAATACCATCTAAACTCATCCCTCCAACCAAACGGGCTCAAAATGTGTACGGATTAGGAGTAATTAAAACGCGCGACGAGTTTTCAATTTTCTCTTTTAGACAAATATGACTATTTTATATTAAAATAAATAAATATTTTCTAGACAAAAAAAAATGAATATATTTATATAAACACACATATTGCAGTTAAAGAAAAATAAAATTTAGGGAGACATATTTGAGCGTACTAACTAATGAATGTGTGTTAGGTTGTTGAAAAGCATTATTCAAATTTTGCATGTGAGATGTGACGTTGAAACTAGCAACATTGCATTTATAAACACGTACATTAAATTTAGGGCCATAACGTAACAGCTAGCCTAGCTAACTAGCTTTTGTTAGGTGAGTAGTTCTAATTAAATGCGTAAACATTTCTTTATTTTACTATTATTATTATTTGAAATATTCATAATAAAATATTTTGATGAAAAATATTTGATGCAATTTTACGGTGAAAAGAAAAAATAAATAAAAAAAAAAGAAGGGCCTAAATATGCAAGCAATAATAACTTGATGTCTTTCGATGGATATTTTGCAATACAGAAAACGAGGAGGTTTGCCTTCTAGTGTTGGAAGAGATTATATGTCAATAGTTCCAATCATAAATGTGATCATTTCAATTTGAAATAAACTAACTGATAAGAGTTTAGATTTCAAGCATAGGAATTTTATGGTGCTCAACTTACGTGAGCACCTGTTGATGTCAGGGGCGGATCCAGGATTTTGCATTTGGGGGGCCGTAATATAAATGTGTATATTGACGTCGATGATGATGTAGAAAATAAATTTTATTTGATCTCTTATTTTTAAAAAGTTTATCGATGAAATAGATTTTTCATTAAAACACCTGAAATCTATTATCATAATAAAAATTTTAATAGAAGTTAGTGACGGAACTAGAATTTTTAATTTGAAAGGTCGAACAATATTTAAAATAGTAAGAAATGTTTATTTCATGATAAAATTAATAAAATGTCAAAATCGTTATAATGTCTTACAAGTTGTAAAATTTAAATGGTTTCTATTATGAAATAATTAAATGTGGATGTTTTAAATAATAATATTAGTTAAATTATTGATGATTTGGAAGTATTATATTAAATGATGATAATGTGATAAGATGATAAGATGAGGTGTTTAATTGAAGAGTTTGTATTTTAGTGTGAGGTGTATAATTGTAATTAATGTGATTAGTTGTAATAGTGAATTATTAGTAGTATAAATAGGTGATTAGAGTTCATTGTAAAACACACCAAGTATTGAAATACTTAATCTCTCTCTAATCTCTCTCTCTTTATATTATAAGCTATATTATCATTATAATCTTAATATAAGTATAATTATAATAAAATAATCTTAATATAATATTAATCACAATTAATATTTTTATAACACGTTATCAGCACGACCGCTCTCCGTCGTCAAGATCAACCTCCGTCGAAGATCTCGTACGAGTTTAGTCAAGGTATGGTAATTTAATTTTTAATTTATACTAATCATATATTAATTGTGATTAATTTAAAAATATATATTATAAAAGTATTATTTAAAGGTTTTATAACTAAACGCCAATACCCGAGTGGTTTGCGGAATATCGTTCACTACAAGTGACGAGAGGTCCAGGTTTCGATCCCCGTGGAGGCGTGTGATTTTTTTTATTTATGCACGTACACAACACAAGCCCACGAGGTCTTGCGGTAATCCCAACCTCAGTAGCGGCATATTATTAATCTTTCTTTAATAAGAAAAAAATGTCGTTTTATACAAAGATGGATCTTCTACTCCTTACATTATTTACGGTGATCATTTCCGCTATGTGGATAATATTTTTACCAATGTTTTTAAAATATAATTATTAATTGTAATTTCTTTAATATTATAATTACTGAAATATATTTTATTTTGAAGGATGTCGCTATGTCCGATGTTTGATCTTTTACTTATGATTATGATTACGGCGACACTGATCTGGATGTGGATATCATTTTTTATAAGAACTTTTACAAAAGAAGATACAAAAGAAGATTTAAAAGAAGATTAATTATAAGTTTTTTTTATTATGTAAAGTTTTAATAACATGTTTTGTATTTTATTATAGTAATATGTCGAACTTGGCGAGCCTTGAGTTTGTTGCACTCGATATCACTGGAAAAAATTATTTACCTTGGGTACTAGATGCTGAAATCCATTTGAAAGCAAAAGGCTTAGGTGACACCATTGATCCCACGAAAACCACAACTGAACAAGACAAGGCGAAAGCTATGATTTTTCTTCGCCACCACATTCACGAAAATCTGAAAGTTGAATACTTAACAGAAAAGAATCCAGCTGAGTTGTGGAAAAACCTGAAAGAACGATATGGCCACTTGACAACTGTTATTCTCCCCAATGCAAAGTACGAATGGCTGAATTTACGATTGCAGGATTTTACGTCGGTAAGTGAATATAATTCTGCCGTTTATAGAGTTACTTCCACGTTGAAATTATGTGGAGAGACAATTACTGATAACGATATGCTGGAGAAAACATTCACCACATTTCATCCACAGAATATGATATTACAACAGCAATATCGGGAGAGAAAATTTAAAAAGTATTCAGATCTAATTTCTTGCTTACTTTTGGCTGAGCAAAATAATGAATTGCTGGTGAAAAATCACGAATCCCGAACGACTGGTTCTACTGCACTCCCTGAAGCGAATGCAGTCAAAGTTAATAATGACAACAGTCGAGGTAATGATCGTGGACGTGGACGTGGTGGATATCGCGGCCGTGGACGTGGTCGTGGTCAAGGTCGTGGTCAAGGCCGTGGTCGTGGCCGAGGATATTATGGTGGTGGTTATCAATATTTCCGTGGTGGTTATCATAATTATCGTGGCGGTCATCAAAATATTCCCCAGAAGAGGAAAAGTTTTGATAATAAAGATGAGAAGAGGCAAACTGAACAAAAGAATAATGATGAAAAATGTTATCGTTGCGGTGGTTCTGGCCACTGGTCGCGCAATTGTCGTACGCCCAAACATCTTGTTGAGCTATATCAGGAATCTCAAAAGGGCAAAGGAAAGAAAATCGAAATGAATTTTGTTCAGGGTGAATTCGCCTCTACCTCTGATGCCAATGATGAAAATGCTCATTTGGAAGCTGCGGATTTTCTGATCGATGAAAATTAATCTGCTATGATTTTATTTATGCATTATGATTTACTATTGTGTGTTTTATTATATATCGTTGTTTTAAGTTATCTATATGTTTGTAATGCAATATTTCTTTTTCAATAATAAATATTATGTGTTTGTTTATAAAGGATATTATTTGATGGATGCGGGCATGTGCAATGAAGAATTGTGTCTTGCAGACTGTGCAACGACGAATACGATTCTAAAAAATAAGAAATATTTCGATCATCTTGATATGAAAGAAGCCAGTGTTATTACTATATCGGGTAGCACGAATATAATTGAGGGCTCCGGAAGAGCTAATGTTTTACTGTCCAGAGGAACAAGGCTGATAATTGAAAATGCTTATATTCTCCTAAGTCTCAAAGAAATTTATTAAGCTTTAAAGCTATTCGACATAACGGTATCACATTGAGACTGCAGAAAAGAGATATTGAATATTTGCATATTACAAAAGTGTTTCGAATAATAAAAGATTGTGGAAATATTACCACATTTGACTCTGGATTGTATTACACTATCTTAAAACAATTGAATCACATGCTATCGTAAACTAGAAGTTTACTGATGATAATACATTTGTTGTTTGGCATGACCGGTTGGGCCATCCCGGTTCAATTATGATGCGGAGAATAATTCAAAATTCACGTGGACATTTAATGAAGAACCAGAAGATTCTTCAGTCGAATGAATTATCATGTGTTGCTTGCTCTAAAGGGAAGTTGATTATTCGTCCATCACCAATAAAAATAAAGAATGAATCTATAAGATTTTTGGAACGTATACAAGGTGATATTTGTGGACCGATACATCCATCGTGTGGACCATTTAGATATTTCATGGTATTGATTGATGCATCAACTAGATGGTCTCATGTATGTTTGTTATCAACGCGGAATGTAGCTTTTGCGAGATTGCTTGCTCAGTTGATTCGATTAAGAGCACATTTTCCGGATTATCCAATAAAGAAAATACGCCTTGATAATGCTGGTGAATTTACTTCCAAGGCATTTAATGAATATTGCATGTCTATTGGAATTGATGTTGAGCACCCCGTGCCACATGTCCATACGCAAAACGGTCTTGCAGAATCGTTGATTAAAAGGATGCAATTAATTGCAAGACCATTATTAATGAAGTCGAAACTTCCCTCTTCTTGTTGGGGACATGCTATATTACATGCAGCGGCACTAATCCGCATCAGGCCAACAAGTTATAATGATATCTCCCCGATACAAATGGTTTATGGTCAGGAACCAAATATTTCCCATCTGAGAATTTTTGGATGTGCGGTATATGTTCCAATTGCTCCACCACAACGCACGAAGATGGGACCTCAAAGGAAGTTGGGAATATATGTCGGATTTGAATCTCCATCGATAATAAAATATTTAGAACCTCTAACTGGAGATTTATTTACGGCTAGATTTGCCGATTGTCATTTCGATGAATCGAATTTTCCGACATTAGGGGGAGAAAAGAAACAGCTGGAAATGAGTATTAGTTGGAATGAATTATCGCTAAATCATTATGATCCTCGAACGAAAGAATGTGAACTAGAAGTTCAAAAGATAATTCATTTACAAGGATTAGCTAATCAACTGCCAGATAGCTTTACTGACCTTAAAAGAGTGACTAAGTCACATATACCAGCTGTTAATGCTCCTGCAAAAGTTAATGTTCCTGGAGAACATATAATGATCGAGCCTAAACCACAACTAAAACGTGGTAGGCCCTCGGGTTCCAAAGATAAAAATCCTCGAAAAAGAAAAGGAGCAAATAATAAGAATGGTCCAGTCGAGGATTTATCGACTCTAGAAGAGTCAATGGGCATTAATGATTATGATAATGGAAATCAGGTACCTGAAATTTTTGAGAATAATGATAATGAAGAGATCTCGATAAATTATGCTCAAAATGGAATTAGATGGAACCGAGAAAAAGTCAACGTTGACAATAAATTCTCATTTAACGTAGCGCTACATGAAATGAATGAGATAAATGAGAATGAGGATCATGAACCAGGGTCTGTAAAAGAATGCAGACAAAGAAATGATTGGCCAAAATGGAAAGATGCAATCGAGGCAGAATTAAAATCACTTGAGAAACGAAAAGTTTTCGGACCTGTAGTCCGCATACCAGAAAATGTAAAGCCGGTTGGATATAAATGGGTTTTCATCAGAAAGAGAAATGAAAACGGTGAAATTGTGAGATACAAAGCACGGCTTGTTGCACAAGGCTTTTCACAACGACCTGGTATTGATTATGAGGAGACGTATTCTCCTGTGGTGGATGCAACGACTTTTCGTTATTTAATTAGTCTGGCAGTACGTGAAGGACTCGATATGCGTCTAATGGATGTTGTCACCGCTTATTTATATGGATCACTTGATAGTGATATATATATGAAACTTCCCGAGGGATTTCAGTTACCTGAAAATTCAGGGCCCCGAAATGAGTACTCAATCAAGCTAAATAAATCGCTTTATGGATTAAAGCAATCTGGGCGTATGTGGTATAATCGCCTAAGTGAATATTTATCGAAAGAGGGGTATAAAAATGATCAAACTTGCCCGTGCATATTTATGAAAAGATCTGGAAATGAATTTGTCATCATTTCAGTTTATGTTGATGATATTAACATAATTGGAACTCCTGAAGAGTTATCAAAAGCCGTTAATTGTTTGAAAAAAGAGTTTGAAATGAAAGATCTCGGTAAAACGAAATTTTGTCTTGGACTGCAAATTGAATATTTAAAGAATGGGATATTCGTACATCAAGAGACTTATACGAAAAAGGTATTGAAAAGATTTTATATGGATAAAGCTCATCCATTGGATACTCCAATGATTGTTCGATCTTTAGATGTGAATAAAGATCCGTTTAGACCTTGCGAAAACGATGAAGAATTACTTGGTCCTGAAGTACCATATCTCAGTGCTATTGGAGCCCTAATGTATTTAACGAGTCATACGCGACCTGATATAGCGTTCGCTGTGAATCTATTGGCGAGATATAGTTCGTCACCGACTCGTAGACATTGGAATGGAATTAAGCGAATTTTTCGATACCTTCAAGGAACAACTGATATGGGATTGTTCTATTCTAATGAATCAAAAACAGATTTGATTGGGTATGCAGATGCTGGTTTTCTATCTGACCCACATAATGCTCGATCGCAAACGGGCTATTTATTTACACATGGCGGAACCGCTATTTCATGGCGGTCAGTTAAACAAAGTTTAACGGCTACTTCTTCTAATCATGCGGAAATTTTAGCTATTCATGAAGCTAGCCGAGAATGTGTTTGGTTGCGATCGATAATTGAGCATATACAACAAACCAGTGGGCTAGTATCGAAAAAGTTACTTCCTACGATTTTATATGAAGATAATGCTGCATGCATTGCCCAATTAAAGGAAGGATATATTAAGGGAGATAGAACAAAGCATATTTCACCAAAATTTTTCTTTACACACGATTTAGAGAAAAATGGTGATATTGATGTACAACAAGTGCGATCAAGTGAAAATCTTGCAGATTTATTCACGAAAGCACTTCCCCCAATAATTTTCAAAAGATTGGTATATTCAATTGGAGTTCGAAAACTTCGAGATCTTAAATGATGTCATCATCAGGGGGAGTAAATGCGCGTTGCACTCTTTTTCCCTTCACTGAGGTTTTTCCCATGTGGTTTTCCCAGTAAGGTTTTTAATGAGGCAACAATCGAAAGCGTATCTAAAAGAATCATGTACTCTTTTTCCTTCATTAGGTTTTTATCCCATTGGGTTTTTCCTAATAAGGTTTTAACGAGGCATATTCTTTGAAAACATCCAAGGGGGAGTATTATGAAATAATTAAATGTGGATGTTTTAAATAATAATATTAGTTAAATTATTGATGATTTGGAAGTATTATATTAAATGATGATAATGTGATAAGATGATAAGATGAGGTGTTTAATTGAAGAGTTTGTATTTTAGTGTGAGGTGTATAATTGTAATTAATGTGATTAGTTGTAATAGTGAATTATTAGTAGTATAAATAGGTGATTAGAGTTCATTGTAAAACACACCAAGTATTGAAATACTTAATCTCTCTCTAATCTCTCTCTCTTTATATTATAAGCTATATTATCATTATAATCTTAATATAAGTATAATTATAATAAAATAATCTTAATATAATATTAATCACAATTAATATTTTTATAATAGTTTCATTAATATAGATATTCCTATTGTATTTACAATATTATTGTGTATATACTTGGAGATCTATAAAAATTATTTACATATTATTGAAAAAAAATAAAAAATATGTATATATTGATTTATTTTGTTTTTATTATTAATCATTTGGTTAAATAATTAAAATCTTACTAAGTAAAATATTTAATAAAGGGTTAATTAACCATTATACAATAAAACCACGCAAAAACTAAAAAGAATAAAAAGCTTTACTAAATAAAAAATCTGGCTTTGTTTAGTTTAAAAATTAAACAATAATAATAAATGCCAAACCTAAAAAATAAAAAACACAAAAAGAATGAATGCGTCATTGTTACTTAAAAAACAAATTAGAAAAGAAAAAATAAAAAATGATAACTAAAAAGAGTAAAGAAAACAAAAAAAATAAAAAATGCCTAGGGAGAAGTTTCGAACCCGAGATAGCTAATACAAAAAGCAGTCCACTGACCATTATACCAACAGCAACATTCTAACATTTATGAAAATCGCAAAATATATATATATATGCATTTTAGAACTATACACTATATAGCACTAAAATTTCCAAAAATTTTCGCCGGGGCCGTGGCCCCCCCGGGCCATACTGTAGATCCGCCCCTGGTTGATGTGGCACTGATTCGTGTCATATCAACATGTCAAGTCAACATCAGAGATGATGTGGCATTAGTTAACACATTTTAGGTGTCATTGATCGATATTTCCGATCATGATGTAGCACGTTGACGCCTTATGTGGCACCCGATGTGTGGCATTGATATGTGCCACACTAACATGCCACATCAGCATTGGAAATGTCGTTCAATGACATCTAAAATGTTGACTCTAGAGGAATACTTCGACTTTAATAATTATTTAATTAGTGAGATTAATGCATGCATGCTTTAGAGTAATCTAATAAGTCTCCCACAAATAGTATGAATGCACAACCATAACCATATAAGTAAGTCCCACAATTATCATTTTTTTAGTTGTAAGAAGATATCATCACACAACTCCACCGTAATTCTCGCACTCATACTAAATTCAATTTGAATCGAATATAAACTTTACTATCAGCAATGAGACGATCTCACCTTCTAGCCCGTGTGTACCATCACAAGTCACGACAGACGTCAATAATCAAAGCGATCATACAGTATTGAATCCATGACCTCACAATTATCATTCAAATTTTTTTTGAGATATTACGATCCGATCACTTTACTCCCGTCTAGCCTTGAGAGTTGAGACCTCACAATTATCATTCAAATCCTTAAATCAATTATTATTCTCATTTTGGTCTTGCAACCAAAATTAATTAAATGATATTCTCGTACCAATTAAAGAGGAAAGCTTTAGTATTAATTTAAGAAATTAAATATATTTTTTCAAGGCTAGCCCAACATTGACATTATGGTGATGTCTATATCAGGGGAAATTAAAAAACCAGATAAGATTCCTTACTTAACTATGTAAGTGATAATAATAGTCGTTGTTGGCCATGAAAACTAGAATGGGTTTTTGGCACCGAAAACTATAAAGCATTGTAATAATAATAATAATAATAATAATAATAATAATAATAATAATAATAATAATAATAAAGTTACAGTTTTTAAACTTTAAGCTCTAACTTTTATATTCAAATTAAATATATATATATATATATATATATATATATAAAACTCACGATTCAACATCAACGTCATGAGCCACCTCGACTCATCTTTCTCATAGGAGAATGATATTTGTTAATTTAGATGAAGCCTATTCTAAATATGTATGTCATAAAATAACTTTATCGAGGCGAAGGGAAATTGATAGAGTAAAGCATGAATAGCTTCAACTTGAATTTCTAAAAAGATAGAAGGTGAAGTCAAAGTTTTAATAATTAAAAGAAAAACAATGTTTTTAGATACAAAAATAAAAAAATAAAAAAAAATTGATATGAATCTTGAATCGAAAAAGCCAAGGACTACGCTGTAGGATTTATAAAAAAAAATGACCTTTGCCTTCTTTTCATGGCATCAAAGCCATCCAAAAAATCAAGAAATTTGAGTGAGGAAATGATGAAGTATAGGAAAATAGAATAAAAGTAAAAAAAAAAAACTTGAAAATTAAAATAATAAATTAAAGAAAGGAATCTATCTTGAAAGATAATAAAGTTGGGAAGAAGAAAAACTGAGTGAATTTCATTTTCATCGTGTCTAGAAAATATTTTCCAGTTTGAACCCTAAAATGGACAATTCATTGGAGTTATTAAAAGCATCTCACTCGCCTTTTACTTTCCATAAATCTCATCTTTTATTTCTCTTTTTGAACTGACAGCTTAGGTTTTGGTCCCTCTTGTTCGAAAACTAATATAATATGATATTTTATTATATTAATATTACTATTATAAAAATAAATACGCATGCAAATTGAATAGAAATATATTTTCGCACTGCAAATTTTCTTTTCTTTAAAAAATGCAACTTAATATTCATTGGTTACCACTTTGCCGCTTCCCTCTTCATAAAATATTTCGTAGACAAAAGCATATTCTTGAATTCGAATTAAAGTTCACTTTTTTCACAGTATATTCTTACTTTGGCCATCCAATCCATAATCATGAATATTTTCTACCACAAACTTTTGTGTATTTACTTCATGGTGAGATCAATGCATTACATGGCACATACAATAAAAGGTTTGACATCGTCTTCAGTGGTCCATAACACAAACAATATATATATATATATATATATATATATATTATATATAGAATAGATTGAAAAATTATTATAATATATCGTTAGATAGATTTGTTTCTTTTCTACTCTAATAAAAGGAGGACCATCGGACATGTGCAGCAGCTCTTTTAAACAATTCCCTAAGCAAGCTGCACACTATACTTGCTCCGTGGTCCAAATCATTAGCCTCAATGCACTTGCAAATGATGCTATTATTATTATTATTATTATTATTATTATTATGAACATCAGGTCCTCGTCGTGCATGTCTGTATATATAATTTCTCCAAATATTTATACAAAATAAAAAAGGAAGAAAAGGTTGGTATTATGTCCTTGCATGTAATTGCAGTTGCTGTGACCTTCCGCGGCCGTGCCTTGGCTTAGCTCTCATGAGCCTCATGCGCTTCTATTTTATTTTCGCAACAATTCGATAAGTATAATTACACATATAAAACAAGTCGAACTTTTTAATATTTTTTTTTATTGAGAGGGCAGGGCCTATCCCTAAATAGTTACACTTTTGAAGTACAAATCGAAGAAAGATTAAACAAGATAAAAAGACTTCAAAGGTGTTCCAAGTACGCCTCCTCTGACAAAACACTACTGGCTGTGGATGGTAACAGTAATATATATAGTAAATCACTCTATAAAATATATATATATATATATATATATATATATCAAACTTCATTCATATACAGATGAATATAAATTAGTTCCAAATCAGACAAAACTAAGTATATATATTCTCTGTGTTCTTAGGAGAGAATGGCTGAGGCTTTTGACTTCTAAGAACATCATTCAATCCTCACAACTTCAATGACCTAAATTATTACAAGGAATTCAATAGTAGTTATAATAACTAATAAAAGAACCATGCAAGTTGGGCAGTGGGAGTACTGTAGAGACAACACAACGTGGGCTTTTCAAGCACAGTCATAATCAAAGCCTGGAAAAAAATATCAGTTGGCGCTTGGCCGGGGCCTCATCAAGAATGTGTGTAGGTCGTGTCTTCCTTCTTTCACCATTACAGCAAATTATAGTACTGACTGATAAAAAAAATTCTGACAGAGACCTTTCTTTCTCACAGTTGGAACAATCATAAAGAAAGACGACCATGGGGGAAATCTCACGCCGGTCAATATAATGTATTTATGATCTTCTTAACTATGCTCCCAGTTTCGTTTACTAAGATAGTTTATATGGTTTTACTGATTTTATTTCAGTATAATTCAGTGTAATTTATTGTTCTTGGCAGTTTCTGGGAGACATCGAAAGTTGTAAGTACATAATCCAGAAAAGAGCTGATAAGATAAAACGCAAGATGATAGTAATAATAAATCCAAAAAAGGAAAGGGAAAAAGAAAAAAACAAAGGCCCTCAGTCAAAAGTAGCCATCATCCTCTGATCCCATAGACCAAACAGTGTTGTTTTTTTTGTCCGATGTTGTTATCTCTATTCGACTTGGGCTGGGCCGGCTACGAGCTTTCGCACCATGAAAGTGTGAAACTAAAAATATTATGAACCTATTTGATAGGTCATACCATTGGGGCATTCCAAATGACATCTCTGTAATCCTAATTTTGTCTGAGAGAATTAGATAAATATGGCTTGTAACTTGGGCGAGTGTGTGCCATTGGACTCAATTTCAAGGGCTTTTGAACTGAAAACTAATGTTGTTCACAGCACACAATACAGAAGCATCCTAGGTTCATTTCTTGCTCAGTCATCACTGTAATAATCATCTTGGCTACGTTTGTCACGTAATAATCAAATGGAAAATGAAGAAGAAAATCCAAAGAAAGATTACATATGGTTAGGAAATATCACAGCTATAGAGATGCTCTCAGCTGCCTTTACAGTGGTAGTACCACAGTTAGTTCCTTGGATATATTTCTCTGAGCTTGGATCATAGGCAGGCCACCCATCTTCTGAAGCTCACTTCTTGATTAGCAGCTCTTTTCTTACATTCTTTTCCCAGACAGGCGTTAATGGAGTTTGGCAAGCGAGCGGCTTGAAATGCCACGAAGCAGCTTGACGAATCCAAGGAAGCTCAACTTTCCATCGGTGTGTCTGATCCAATCGTGCAGCACAGCGTGAACTGGGACACTTGAGCTAAGCCCGAGTTCCTGAATGGAGAAAAAAGTAGAGTTCTTACACTTTATGCATTTTTAACAGAATAAATATGTCGTTAATTATTACCGAAGCTAACTCCTCGATCATTATAGTTCTGTTACCGTCCTTGTCGAAGAGTTCATAGGCACAACGGGCGTGTTGTTCCCAACGATCGAGGACTTCTAACTGATAGACGTTTAATGCTGCTGCACAGAACTCTTCGAAATCCATTCTTCTGTATTGAAGTGCGTTTAGCTATCATCATTAAATAATATGGAGAGGTAATTAGTAATGTTAACAGAAAGATTTAACAGCAAAAGGTGGTAATAAAATCGTTGGGTAGAAGAAGAAGCAGACCGAAGCAAGAAAGTCAAAGATCCGTGACTCGTTCATAGCATCTGTAGCGTATTTCTTCAATGCCTGTCATTGCATGTCACACAATTCGGACCCAAAAAATTATTTTAACGCAAAAGAGAAAGATAATCAGACATAATAGTTGGTTGAAGATACTCACCGATCTTACGATGTCTAGATTTATAGTCCCATTTTTGGTTGGTTCCAAGAGTTGGAATTGTTCCTTAAGGTAGAAGAGTTCATCTGCTGTCAGAGTCTTTGATAAAGCCTGCACAGATCGTCCGAGAAAAACAATTACTAAAATGTGGCGTATATATGCAAATTGGTAAAATTTAAAAAGAAAAATCGATCAATAGCACAGACCCGTAAAGCAGCTTTACGGAGTGGTGAAGAACGCATGTACGACTTCATAAGTTTGAAAACTTGTATATCCAAAGGCACTTTTACATCATTATTATCGGTATTTCTGTTTCTGATCCACGGATGACCTGAAGATAAAACAAATCCGTCAATTAAACGCTAAAATAAAGGAATCAAATTAGAAATTTTTTTATAGTATTTGGATACACTCACATATGGCTTGAGCTGCAGTCATTCTTTTTCGCGGGTCCTTATTCAGCAATCGTTTGACGAAATCTTTGGCTTCAAAAGACAAACTTGGCCATGGTTGTTCTTCGTAAGTTGGCTCAGCTTTGACAACGGCACGAAATATCCCTGATTCTGTTCTTGCCCAAAAAGGTCGGCTCCCACATAATAATATGTATGCAATAACACCAACGCTCCAAACATCAGCCTCAGTACTATACGCCCTGTGTAATACTTCGGGTGCTACGTAATATGCACTACCAACAATGTCGTTAAGCCTTTCATCTGCCAATAAAATAATAAAAAAAACATATAATTAGAAAAGATTCAATAATTCAAGACTGACTATTAATGTAGAAAATTAAATTTTAATGAGTGATGGATGAAGCTTCGCAGAACCTGGTCTTACGAAATCTGACAATCCAAAATCTATGGCCTTTAAAGCTGAGTTTTCTTCCTTGGATGTGAATAAGAAATTCTGGTTGGGTAACAATGTCAGGTTAGAATACACAAACAACAGAAGAGGGTATTATTTAGTCTAATGAACCTTCTAGAAATTCCAAACCTCGGGTTTCAAGTCTCGGTGCACCACACCTTGGAGATGACAGAAGGCAACAACGTTCAGTATTTGCGTAAGGACGATCTTTGCATCGTCTTCTGCGTACTTTCCACCCCTGTATAAACAGACACATCGAATTAATGCTGTCAAGAGCTGATACATTATAATTATTCAAGAACTGAAGTGACAGTTACCTTGAGAGTATTCTATCGAGGAGCTCGCCTCCTTCACATAGCCTGAGAATTTTAGTTCAACCATAAACAATCAATCTTAAGGAGACATTGTGGAGAAAACTGTTCAAGGTTAAAAGCAACCAAAGGTTATACTACTCACTCCATCACTATGTAGACATTGTCATTATCTTCAAATGCATCGTAAAACTGTATGAGGTTGTTGTGTCCAGTCAAAGCCCTCAATATTTTGACCTCTTTTCTTACATCCTCAATAGCTATAGCAGTGGTCATCTGATGTTTGGCAACAAAAATTAGAATCAGAGAGAACCCAAATAAGCAATGAACCACTGTTGCAAGCTTAGACATGAGGCTTAAAAGGTCCTAGGATGGCAGAAGAAGAACTATGCAAAGCTAGATCTAATCTCAGTATCTCATCTGCAAGGTAGATCTTACTTCAGTTGCATATATCACATATAACATCTCACCAGGGATCACTATCAAGCATGGTTGGAACATCACTAAGTCCACCAAAAAACTAAGCATAAAGCTGAGACAAAACAGTCAAATTTAGGGAAAAACAGAGTATGAAGAAGACCTAAATAGTACCTTGGATTTAGGAATGATCTTGACAGCAACTTGTTGACCTTTAACCTCCCCTTTCTTAAACTTAGCACGACAAGTGTATCCAAAATGGCCTCTCCCAACCTCCTCCCCTACCTCGTACTTCTCACTGAACTTCTTCGAAAACCCAAAACTCTTATCTAATCCACTGCCCTCCGCAGCCACCGCCGCGCCGGAGTCTGCCTCGTTTGGCTTTACAGCCCCCTGCCTCCGCGCCAGTACTGCCCTTATGTGTCTCGCGGGAGAGGGCGGTCGCCTGAAGAACCTCCTACCCGGAGTTCCTCCACCTGAGGGGGCCGGAGAACTCGCCGGAGTTTTCTTAGAAAACATGTAATGAGCTGGGCTGGGGCTGTAGAATGGGAAGAATGGCGACTTCTTGCCATTTTCTTCCTTCTTTTTGGCGAATTCGACTGAATTGCTGTTGTTCTCCTCAGCATGATTGCTGCCACTGTCAGTGCTTGGCTTAGTTTCGTGCGATGAATCAAAGTCGGGCTGTGGCGACGATTTGGGCTTCGACGTGCAAGCTCCCATGGCCTTTATTTGTCGGAAAAAAAAAAAAAAAACTTTTCCAAGATTAGTGACAGTGAATTTGGCTGGTCTGAGAAAATATACAAATCTGGGTCGTTTTACTTTCCGCTCTTAGACATCAACCAACGAGCATTTCCAAAGATTTGAACTTGTTTTCCTTTTCTTTTTTATACAAAGGAGTTCGTACGTTCTTGGGCGTGTAAGAACAGAGAATGTGAAGGAAGATCTGAGTGGTGACAAAAACTAAATGCAAATCAAAACGACGATGGGATTCGTCGTTGTGTTCTCTTCGGTCGTCAGATCGAGAAGTCCCATTAGAGGTTATTATTAAATTTTTTTTCTTTTTAATTTATTCAGATTAATTATTTATTTCAAAGAAAAAGAAAAAAGAGAAAATGGTATTTCCAATTTTCTCGAGGGTAAAATGGGGTATTCACTAATAAATGCAATAAATGTGTTGATGTTGGGTCCAGGTTGTAAATAAAAGTCCACGTGGCATGATCTAGTGAGTAAAAAAAAATTGGCCTAGGAAAGATAATAAACTCGATAGCATAGCATATATACTTGCAATAGATAAAACAAAACAACGTAATTATTAGGACTAAATTTCAAAATTAAAGGCTAATTTGTCTCTTTCTAATTTATTTATATCGACAATATCCACTTTCGAGAATGTAAAACTAAATTTATTTATTCATCAAGAATGATATGCAGAAAACAGTAAAAGGTAGTGGAGTTTAAAATTAAATCAGTTCTTAATTAAATATAAAATACGTAAGTTTAGAGTAAGATTTGTCTGATATATTTGTGCAACAACAAAAAGGAAGCAACAACAGACAATTCCTTTTGTCATGGCATAGGCACCAAGGAATCATAAATAATAATAATAATAAAAAAATGTACTCTTTTTGGTGTTATTCTTATTGGTTTAATTATCTTATTTTATCTTTATTTAGTTAATTAGGGGAACTTACAAATATTAATCAACTAAGAACATTATATTTGATAATTTCAAAAATAGATCCTAAACTTTATAAATCGAAACAAATTTAAATCTTAGATCCTTCTTATGACAAAATAACTTGAAAATCTTATTTAATTGTAACATATAGGTGGACAGAAAATATTCAACATAAGTAATTTTGACTTATTATGTTGAAAGAAAAATGATCGAAACTCAAATATCTTAGAACTATTATATAATTATCTATACTAGTATTATTTGCACACTCAATTGTGTGTACTCTAATATATAAATATGTAATATAATTTTATATTCTAAGTTATTTACAATTCAAAGATGTTTGATATATATGAAATTATAATTTTAATCTTAATTGTATATTAATTTAAATATATAAATAAAAACTAACTTGTGAGGATATAATTGGATAAATTAAGATATTTATGGGCAAAATGGTAATTGTAATAAACAAAAGTATAAATAAATCACAATCATTCAATATAAATAAAATCAATGGCTCAGATTTCAATTCAGTGCCATACCAATAAGATGTTTATGCTTTATATAAAGGTATAGATAATTTACCAAAATCGAGAAGATATGATACAATAAATGACCTAAATTTATAATTATATCGGCAAGTAGGATTTAAAAATCTAGCAATTCGATTTCGATGAACACAAAACTTATTATGTGTTACCAACATATTTAATCAAATGTACAGATGAGCTCGGTTCGAAAAGTAGATTTCAAATTTTAGCTCAGTGCGAAAAATCAGTTTGGTCAAGCCTTGGTCAACTTGGTCTGGACTAGTATTGAACTGGTCAACCATATAGGACTGATATACATGTCTTACTGCAGTAACTACAAGCCAGTTATGCAGACAACTTTGACCAGAGTTGACCAGAACAATCCAAAAGCTTTCAGCGGCTTTTTTAATGTGTCTAACGGTTACATCAAGATTGGAAGGTCATAAATACAAGAGAGAATATCAGAATAATTCAATGGATCCCTGAGACAAAAATGATGACATTCACAGAGTTGAACAAGTTCAAATAGTATAATTAAGTGAGTTCTTTTTTCGTGTGTGTGATACAAAATATTGATAAAGCTAAAAGTTCAAACTCACATACCTCAGTCACACAATAGAGAAATGAGCTTAAGAATAATATTTGAGTAAGAATTTTAGCACAAAAACGTTAAACTATGTATTTGTAGTCATCGCCCTAAGACGTTAATATGTGTGTCAACGGTGAGGGTGCTGCCCTACAGTCAATCTTAGCAGAGAGACATTACAGATTTGTGCAGATTGTGAAGTTGCAGCCTACAGTCGTAGATCGGTTAACCTTTCGAGGTAACCGTGGTAGATGCTAGGAGTTTAGTTAGCGAGAGTCTAGCTAAGGAGGTAGTACATTGTAGAGTGTAAACTCAGTCTTCTAGTGAGTGTCTTCCTTGCGGGAAAAAAGGAGAAACACATGAGAGTTAGCTCCGAACTTTCATAAACAAATCGTGTGTCACCTTTTTGCATTCATATTCCTAACATGCATAGTTGAAGCATTTTAATAGTTTGATGAAATGCTTCAATCAAATTGGTTTTAACTTGCATAGTTTTGAAACGCTTTTAAAAGACCGACAAAAATGATTTTAAGAGGATTATGTGGAGTATTTTCCGTTGGGTTTAAAGTTCAAATTCGCTTAGGATGCGTTTGATATGCGGAATCCGTGTGTGGAAAGCGCGATGGAAAACTAAGTTAACGCATCAAACAATTGTACTTTATGCTTCGACCGTTGTCCCTCTACATTTTTTCTTTTCTTTTCCTTACCGAAATTCGCAAACCAAACGGAGTCTTAACCTCTCGGTGCTCAAATATTTTCAACAATTCGAATTATTGCAAATCAAATATTTTTAAAATGTTTTAAAGCATAAAGTAATTTTCAAAAAACCTATTTTAAAACACTGATACTAACAATAACAATAAGAATTACGAACATAAAATAGTGCATTAGTTTTAATTCATTAGCTGGACCGCCTTTTTAGAAGCATAAATTTATTATTATCTTTTGAATTATATAATTCATATTTAATTTATATTTCAAAGCTGATTAAACGCACATACATTTTGGTAACACATAGGATGGGACTTTGCGTGCATGAATATTTCCACATTGGAAGGCCATACGTAACAGATAGATGATTGATCTCACCGATTCCTTCGACCACAAAAATAAAAATAAAAATAAAATCCCATTTTCGAAATTATAAAATAACTATACATTCAGCTTTTATAATATGTCAAAATTAAAGAAAAGGTGAAGCAGCATATATATATATATATATATATATATATATATAATACGTAATTGATTAGTTGAAGGAGAATATTATATATTCAATTCATCCGCGAAATGCTAATGACGACATTAGGTAACCTGGCATGTGGTAATTTATTTAATCGCCACAAATTCCTACATATTCTTTAATTCATATAACAAAAAGGATTCCAAATTCCAAAAATAAGAAATTGTTATAATATTATTATAACTATCACTTAATATATAAATATTACATAGAGAGGAAGGACCATATATTATTTCATTTCAAAAATTCAAATCGATATAGTAGAAAATAAAGCATCAGACAATGCCAAGTGTGGTGTAACTGAGTTCACGCACGGTTTTTTTTTTTTTCCCTTTATTTTCTTTTTGAAGAGTGGATGGAGTAATAATTAATGAACTGTGGCATTAAAATCATTCATTAAATAGGTAATAATGGCCGTAAAGTGATTTTAGTGGGCCTGACGACGACCCACTACCATATGGGCCCTATTTTTACTCCCTTGACAACATTTTTGTTTCAAAAGGAATCTTTCTATTTTACTATTGGTGATGATCCTATATGGTGTGTCAATTTAATTTGAATAATTATTATATTATCTTTATTTTAATTCAAAAAATTATTTTTTTAAATTTATAATTTACTTTAATTATATCCTTAAAATCAATTTAATATTTTTACATACCAAAGATAATATATATTTCAATTTTGAATTATAATTTCATCTATTAAATATTTTAAATTACATATATATTATATATATTTATATATTATAGCACACGCATTGAGTGTGCGTAAAATACTAGTTTAATTTAACGGTCATTATAAGCAAATTAATATTTTATATATATTATGTATTTTGTTACAAAATTCATTACTCCTCATGAATAAGGCATGCAAATAATTCATCATTCATTGCGCGCGACATTAAATACATTCATAATTAGCTTGTGATGAGTATCATTCAATTTGTATGGCATGTTCGTATTAAAATGTTCATACACAAGAATAATAATCTTAATCAGTTGTCTTCGAAATCATAGGAATTCTACTAAATCAATATTTAGAGGAATACGATCATATTTTGGTGCAATATCGTAATTAATGTTTTCTCTGATCGACGAGGGTGGGTGACATCCTCGCTATTATATTAGTATTTCTAGAGTAAAGGAGTTTATGTCTTTAAATTATTAAAACTTTCTTTATATATGATAATAATGTCAAATGAACGGATGGGAGAGAAATTAAGATAGTAAGAAATGAAGGATATAATTAAGATCTTTCTTTACTATGATAATATTGTTGGGTTTTTGGCTATTGGGTCATTGGGCTCAAAATGGATTCATTAATCTAAAAGCCAAATCAGTTCGGTTTTTAGTAAAATCAAGATGTCGCCGTTTATCAAAACTCGAAATAGATTAAATATTTATCATATATGTTTCGTGGAAAATTTATTGAATATTAATTGTCTCAAAGTTGGGTCAATCAATATTGGGCCAACTTTGAAAATATCTTTTTATTAGGTCAATCTTAAAAAATTAATTTATCACTCATTCGATATCGATTTTGAATAAATTAATATTCAGTGTATTCTCCTCATAGCTTATAATAAGAATATTTGATCATTTTTGAATTCGACGAATGACATGTTCTCGATTTAATAAAAACCGATCAGTTTTGCCTTTAGGTTAATTATCCCAACGGCCCAAGGCCCAATAAGCTAAAAACCCAACACATACCGTGGAAAACCTCGAGATTTGGAATCAAGTGTATTGAGTATAACAATTCTTGTTATTATTAAGAGTATATATTCTTCAATAATAATTAAAATACAGGTGAGATAGTTTGAATGATAAAGTATCACAACCTTTTTGTTAATCTATCGGTTAAAAAGAGAATAGTTTCGACGACTATAATAAATTGTTATTTCGCTTGGAAACACTCCATTTCTTATGCAATGATTCAGATTAGCTGATTACAACCTCATCTTAATCTTTTATTTTCTTTTTTTATGAACCACATCTTAACCTGATCATTGCATAAGTAGTCTTTTTTAAACGAAAATAACAATTTTATTATAGCCATTGATGCACTATATTTTAAGTCCAAGGATTTGTATTTTAATTATTATTAGTATTAAGGATATTTTACTCAATAAACTTGATTTTAATCTCGATGTTTTATACTAGAACATATGATAGATTTTAACGAATCAGGTATCCTGGCCAGAAGGAAACGTGACTACTTATTAAAACCTCATTGATGGCGGCAGATAACTCCTTAAATCTTCTTACCGGCCTAATTCACATCTCAATGAATACTTAGGTCATCTCTAAATCACAACACGAAAATACAGTCAATTTTACATAAACATACCGCTGCTACAATGTTTTCACTTCAATCCATTAACTCTTTTTTTTTTTTACACCAAAAATAATATTCAATATATTATAATGGTTAATTTTCAAGATTAATTAAACTATAATTAGCGGATTACAATAATTTTAATTTAACTAAATTAAAAATAAAAGTACAAATAAATAATAAAAAATTATGTGTATGTACGTTTAGTTTTATATAATGATATAAAATATTTTAAATATAATTAAAATAAGTTTTAAAATTTAAAATAAAAATAAAAATAGAAAATATAGCATTATTTTTAGGTTGATGAATAGCGTTACTAAAAATAGAGCAACAAGTATTAGATTTCTATGATGCCTTTGAGCCGGATTGACTAAACTCATCGATCCTACACTGACTTTGGTCGCCATTGCTAAAATAATACGTTTAATGTTAATATATGCAATATATGCTTATTATTTTATTTTTTCTTGAGGCACAGAAATGTTTGTTGTTTTCTTTTTGTAAAACTTTATTATTAGTGAGTCAAAGGCGACTTACGTTGAAATTTTTGTCTATCGTAGAAAAACAACTTTTCATGTTGATCACATATGTGTCCATAACATGGTTTTTTCAATCGGACCGAATCGTTTTGTTCGGATTGGTAAAATCTCGAACCAGCTAAAATTTTGATTCGATTCAGTCTGAATCAATGTCCAAAGAATTGTTTGGTCTTGTGGAGTGAGTCTTTTACATTAGGGTTGGATTCAATTCCTTCCCCTATAATATTAAATTTTATTTTAAATTAATTTTTTACGCTTTTTATTCCCCCAAACATATTTTACTTTTATTTAACTGTCGATCACGCATTTTAAAAATTTTAATTTTAACACGTCATTTTACAATTAATTTTTTATCGCCAAACATGATAAATCTTAGTTTTGTCACTGAAAGTTAGTTTATTATCTGATCACATCGTATGTTACATTGTTATGCAACTGATTAATTCGTAAAACATATTATTATTATTATTATTATTATTATTATTATTATTATTATTATTAGTAGTAGTAGTAGTAGAAGCACCAGTTTTAATCCGCTTTTATTATGATTAAACTGCTAAATTTTCGGTTCAATTCGAAAATTCGATTTCAAAACAATGCTTATATCGGATGTTGACACACATTCTTATTACATGAATGACTATTCCAAAAGCTTCGTGCGTTTGGCCTCTGGGGCCATATAATTTTTTTTTTACAACATCGAGTGTGTCACTCAACCGATTATGGGCTTGCACCGCACACATGGGGATGAGATTAATGTTTGAGGCCAATTAAAAATGTCCCACTCCCCATCATATAATCAATTTTTTTGTTATTTTTTATTTTTTATTTTTTTTGCCTTTTCCAAATTAAGAAAACTATTGCTGCATGCACCATTACAACATACTATACTTTTAATGATGAACGAAAAATTCAATGGATTCATGACCAATAAGGCAATCATACAAAGAAAGTAACAAAAACCAAAAGCAATCGTCAAAACAGAAGTACGAAAATCAATAATAAATTAACAGGGAAAGAAAACAATTAAAGTTAAAAACAACAAATTTAAAAAAGCTGATGCATTATATTATTAAATATATTTCAATATTACTGTTCATATGTTTAAAGCTAGAACAAGAATTGCGATCATCCAAAAACACGACCGTCGCCGAAATAGGGTCGTCCAGCGCCACCACTCTGCACCAAAAAAATAATAATATATATATATATATAATATATATATATAGTTCGACTATATATCATGCAAAATATAAGATGAGCTACGAATAAGCTGCGCGAGTAGAGAACTGCGACGTAAGGACATTTACTACGATGCTGACAAAGAAACACATTACCATAAATAAACATGCATGCAGTGGGCGTAAACGGTAAAACCACGACGCAACAAAAAGCAAACATCGCCGGGAAATAGATGAAAGCTGACCTCATCATCGCTGACCGTCGCTGGTCCTGGAGACAGTGAGTCGTCGCTGGGTTCGAGTCCATCGCCGGGAGGAGCCGGCGGGCCGAGGTACTCTGGAACTGGAGCGGGAGAGGGAGCCACGGTCCCATGCTTCTTGGTCCTCTTCTTGCTCCGGGAGTGAGCCTTAGCCGGCGGCTCGGGCGCAGGCGAAGGGGTCTCGGCTGGAGAGCTGTGCTTCTTTGTCCGCTTTCGGGTTGGGGCAGGAGAGTTAACGGGCGGCTCGATGTCGCTAGCTGGTGGCTCAGCATATAGTGAAGGGGCATCGGCTTCTGGTGGCTCCACCACGACTCCATGGTTCTTTGACCGCTTTCTGGTCGGAGCAGGGGCCTCAGCCGGCGGCTTAGCTTCCGGTGGAACCACCGCTCTGTGGTTCTTTGACTTCTTTCTGGTCGGATAGGGAGACTCGGCCGGCGGCTCAATGGTGGGACTAGGTGGCTCGGGAGGAGTCTCAGATTCGGGACCTTTGCGACTGCGCCGATGGTGCCTCTTACAGATTGGAGCGGGAGGCTCGGCAGCCAATGAAGGTGCGTCAGCATCTTCGGGAGGCTGCGTCGGAGAGATGGAGGGTGATGAAGACGACGTGTCCGGCGGAGTTTCGTCGGAGGACGGTGGCATGGACGGAGCCCCGGCTGGTGACTGGCAGCTGACGGTGGCTATGAAAATGATGCAGGTTAGTGCAGCTAGTAGTTGCAATCTTTGACGTATGAGATGATGATCCATGGGAGAATAGAATATTCGATGTTTAAATCAACTAAAGAATATGTTTTTTCGTTGAAGTTCTACGTAAAACAATGAGTTCTTGAGGGATTTATACAGAATGAAATAATTCTTGAGGGATTTATATAGATTGAAATAACGAACAAGAATCATTGCGTGGCTTAGCTATTGTGTTTACTTTAGCCACGTTGACAATTAGCTATTTACAAATAACATTTTTTTTTATTTCAACGCAAAGCTAGCTAGCTATCTTAGTTAGACCCTTTCCACAACGGGCTTTGAGATCCTCTGTTCCAGTTTTTGTATTCCAATTCGTATTTTAACATATGAAAATCATTACACCTTTCTCCGCGTGTTAAAACACCCGTAAATATTATTACACCCATTAATATCATTACACCAGGTGTTTAATAATAAAAAAAAGATCAATATATATTTTAATATATAATACTGATTTTTTCTACACTAAAGTAGAAAAATATATAATATTGATTTTTTTTATTATTTAAACAACTGGTATAATGATATTCATGGGTGTAATGATGTGTACGAGTGTTTTAACACTGGACGAAGGAAGGTGTAACGATTTTCATTTGTTGGAATACGAATTAGAATATTAAAATTGGAATTGAGGATCCCAAGCCTTCATAACGTTAATTTGAATTGAATATAACATGAAAATAAAGTGGTATGACTAGATTACCTAACATATTCTCGAGGACTACAAATAATATATTAAGTATTGCATATTTTTTTCTTATTAAATATGATTTAATAGTGAAAATTGCGCTATGTAATTCTTAATTTAAAATTGCATCTGTTATTATTCATGATCATCATTATTAGTACAAATTGGAGTATATCACAAGGTTTTCTTTTATATCATAAGCAATAATATCATTTCATTTCAAATTAAAATAACAAACCATAAACGTACACGTAGCAGCGTATAATGTTAAGTATAGCCGTAGAGTTTAAGTTAACGGGAAATGAATAAAGTGAAAGTGTTTTAGATTTCTAGTGAATGGGCAGCAAACTTTCAGAACTAATGATCGTTTTCGTGTCCAATAGATTTATATTCAGAGTCATTGTCTATAATCTAAAGGCATGCATCAAGGAAAAGACACTTAGGTCCGACTCATTTATTATTTACATTCATCGTTACTTAGAAATTCCGCTTATGATTTCAAGAAATTACTCGCAAAGGCATTGAGGAAAATTCAACAGAATCTTATAATATATATGCATCGATTAAAGTGCCGTCTTATTGCAACAAATTACGCAGAATACAATAAAGTACTTGGTAATATTTAAAAACAAAAGGCCAGGCAAAAACACAAAGTCAAGGGACGCCTTGGCGGCTCACAACGTCGGTGCCAGAGAGGTGGGCCTTCTCATCGGCCAAAGGGTTGGCTCCGGTGACCGTCGGAGCGTCGGTGGAGCCGGCGGCGCCACGGCCAGGTTGGGGTGTTAGATGGCCCTGCGTGCCGTAGCCTTTCTTCTTGTACTCCTCCAAGTCCTTGTATTGCGTGTATGGGCTGGTATCCACAGGCAGCCCTTCTTTGTTCTTTTCTTCCTTCTTCTCCATATCAACTCCGAACAGTTAGATTTTTCTTCTTCTCAGTTTTTATTTTTTTCATTCTTTCGTTGGTATATAACCTTTTTATTGCCTACTTCCATCCTCTCTGGGCTTTTGCCACGTGTCAAGATGAGTCAGATGTTGTGGGCTACGTGGCAAGCAGCTGATGAAGGCATGATTCCAGGTGTCAGTTTGAAGATTAAACTTCATATACTATTCCTATTTATATAAAATAATACATAAACATACACTAAGATCCACAGAGAGAGAGACTATCAAAACTGAGGGGTTCACAGTCTCTTGCAAAGAATGTTGTTTAACAGAATAAAAAAAAAAAAGATATTACAAGTTGTGTCTAGTTTGATGGGGTTTGCTGCCCCATTTCCTTAGCTTATACATGCAATAAGCTGCCGAGAACAGACCAAAACTGGAGAAGGTCATGATGGTTGAATTCTCTATGTAATGGTACCCTCTCTGCATACATAACAACAACAACAACAAACTTAGTTCAAATAAAACCTCTCTCCCAGATTTATTACAAAAAAATCGTTTGAGAAAGTACCAGAAATAGAAAGAGCAGGACAGCTGCAGATGCTGGTATGAGAGAGAGGCTCATCATTCCACCACGAACTTCATTAGGCACATACCTGGCATTTCATGGAGTTTTTGTATATTAGAATGTTAAGTCATATCGCAGCGTTAATGGCATATTAAAAAGAAGTGGTGATTAAGTTAAATGTGGGCTGAACAGACAAAGTAAATGGCATCTAACTATGACAGTGACAAGATGAGACGCATAACAGATTTATTACATGGTTCTTAGTCTGGCAAGAGATGGTAAAACCATTCCTAAGCTAGCTTGAAACAAGCAGAACACTGAGAGAAGCACCCCTATTTCCTGTATATTGCATTGCACCCCTTAGAGTTAGACTAGGATACCCTGGGAGATGTCGATCATTTAACAGATTATTGAGAAAGAGATGCACACCTGATAGTCATAGGCAACGATGGACATAGCAACCCCCATTACAACCACTGCATAAGCAAGATATTCTTCAGTTCGAAGTACTAATGGCCCATGAGAGAACCATGGAAATATAGTGCTTCCAAGCATCTTGGAACCCAACAAACAAGGATATATCAATCCCAGTGTGACCTCGCGTCCATCGGCCTAGTTTGTAAAGAAAATGTTAAATTGACCTTCGCAAATTTTTCGGCTTAAGAACATTCTCAAACAAGGTGAAAAGACTCAGAGTAATACAGATAAACTATCAAAGTCAGGTTTTTCACAAACTCATACCACTATAGTTGGGGCCCATAGAATCCAAAATGTTGCCACAGAAAAGTGGACACAGGCTTGCGCCCAAGACACCAGCCATATCCTCTTATCTGTGAAGTGTTACAATATAACACTGTTACGAACTAAAAGTTGGCTTCAAAACTGATTTCAGTGGAATAGATAATCTATAAATTTAAGGGAATTTGGTGATGTAGTTAATCAGCAGTTCCAACTCCTACCATTGGCAATATGCCTGCGAAATGCAATCTCATACTCCTTCACAGGTGGTATATGTGGCGGTGCTTCTTTCCAACCTCGAGTAACACAAATGATAGCTACAAGGGCAAGAACAACAACTCCATTTCGAACAGAAGTTATATTTTTGTAAACGCTACCATCAATCAGATGATTTGCAAGCACCTGGCTGCCGATAAAAGAAGCAGATCCGAAGAAAATCATTAACCAAAACATATCATTCAATGAATCTTGCCTCTGCCCAAGCTGTAGAATGCAGAACACAATTTTTTTTAGCTTCACCGGTAAGAATAAACCACTCACTGATCACCATGCTGCTTCAAACAAAACCTCAAAAACCAACCTTCTCATGCTCAACAACCATCCATGTCTCGAAGCTGAAGAAAAATATCGAAGAGGCCAGCGAAAGAACGATGCTCGCCAGCCAAATAGCTGGAGTCCCAGTAGCTATCTTCAATAAGTTCACTAAGAGGTGCAGTATGTAATACAACAAACACATCTTCTTATGACCTCTGCATACACATTGGAAGCTAATATTAGAAATTAAGTCAATGCGCTCTAATATGCTGAATACTAAACATATTTCTTTCCATAAATGGATGATGATGGGAATTAAAGGAACTACTTCCGACAAGATGCGAAATGCAACGGCTCAGTACTAAATTAAAAGAACTTCGGCACTCACATTATATCGGAAACTATGCCAAGAAAGCTCCCAACGAAGAGAGAGGCCACATATCCAAGACACAGCCACGTCATCATTCGATCTTTAATCAGTCCATAGTATTCCAATTCGTACTCTCCAAACACAGCCCATGACTCCTCAATCACTTTTCCCCGCAATGCAGAGACATAAATAAATCAATACACACGATGACAACTCGTATAAATGCACAAAATTAAAGCAGATGACCTGAGGAAATAGAGTATAGGAGCAGAAAATTCCGCTGAAAACGAAGTACAGACGGCGGAGGCGCGTGATCCAACGCGCTCGTGGCTGCTTTATTGGGCAGGCAGAAGATGGAAAAGAGGCACGAGAAGAATAGGAATCCGAATAGTGCTCGGCTTGGTTCCCAAACTTCTGATTCAATCACAACTCCCATTGGTTTGGTTGTGCTAAAACTATGCTCAGATCGGCGAATCTGCAAACATCGAGACAGATGGCGGATTCGTTTGTACTTGCAAGAATCAAAACGAAAGTTGCCGAATTCGATGTTTATAATGAGTAAAATCAACCGTAGGTGCTGAACTTTGGTTTGAGCCTAGATTTTGGGCTGAAGGTATGGGCCCATTTATAGAATTGGGCTTCATCGGGTTTACGTGGGTTGACTGACCCGAAAGACATATTGCAAACTACATTGTCCGATTGTAATCCAATATTAAAAATAAATACGTAGATATATATTATTTTTAATGGTGGTTAAATAAAAAATTGATATTTAAGTTAAGAATAGATTTTCATAAAGTTAGATAGATGTAATATTTTATTTTGTGAATTTGATTTGAGAGATTTACTTAAAAATAGGTGATTTGTATTTTGTAAAATATTAAATAAAAAGAAATAGTTTCTTTCTTTAATATTTATATAATCTATATTTATTAAATATAAATCTGTCTTAAAAACTGCCATCATTTAAATGATTTGTTCTGTCAATTTACCAATAATATTTTTTTTATTAATTAATAATTATTAAAAATTAAAAAAAATTAAGGCACGTTCTCTTTCTATTGATCTATGGATCTATCTATCATAGACATATATAATATAACTACCTCAATTAATTGTTATGTTAGGTTAAATTATAAATTTACTCTTTTTTTTATTTATTCTAATTTTATCACAAAATTAATTTTTCAAGATGTTTACAAATATTATTTAAAAATGAATTTATGATTTCATTTATAATATTTTGAATAATAAATAATAATTAAATTATAAATTAATATTATAACGTATTATATCACGCACAATGTGTAATTATCTTTCTATTATATTAAGGATGTGAGACTTATAGGGACCAATTTTCAATTAATTGATATGACATGTGTAATTACTATTTTACCTTTACTTTGTTAGTTTAATATAAACATTAATTTCAGAAATCAATTTTTTAATGTAAATACAGACAATATATATAATTAAAATTAAATTTAGATTTCATCTATTATATATTTTGAATCATATAAAATAATATTTATATATGATAGCATACGGATTGGGTGTGTATAATTAACTAATTATTATTATTAAAACTAGGAACATAAAAGTAGAAGACTTGTGTATACTTCCCACTTGCCCTGTACTTATTTTGTTTGCAAAGGGAACTCATCATCTCCGTTCACTTTGATTTAAATTAGAGAATGGCCCATTTGGGCTTGCAAAAATGGAAAAGCCCAACCCAGTCCATTTTGGGCCTCCTCTATTGGGCTTACGATAATCGTTTAAGAAAATTGGAGGGAATAGGGATTTCTGTATTTGCTTCATTCCCGCCCTCTCTCTCTCTCTCTCTCACCAACAGAAACACTCCATTACTCTCAATTGATATCTATGTCGAAATCGATGGTGAGGTCTGATATCGGCGAGAAACCGGGAGGCATTGAGATCATATCAATCGGAAAGCTATACGCTGGGCCATGGGACAAGAAGTATTGGAGCTCATCTAGGGTTGATTCTTTCGTTTCCATCTGTTTATTTTATCCATATATAGTCGATAGTCCGTTTTAGTTTTTCGATTCATCTGCTGAACTGAATTGAACATGAATTATGTCCATTCCTAGCTCGTATCGAGCGTGGAAGTCCCGTTTCGAAAGAATGATGGATTGGTCATTAGTTGCTTTTGCAGTTAATTAAGTTGCTTTGTTTTCGGTTTAGCTGTCGACTCTGTCTTTTCCTATGGCCTTATGCGTGTGAGTTATGTTTTCTAAAGACAGAGACGATGTGAAATTGCAAATGAAATCAAGAGTATTGTGTTCGGAAGGAGAGTGATATTTTCATTTGCAGAACATATTAATATGAGAAATACTATCTGTTTCGCTAATGAATTGTGATTTCCTGGCAATTGATTTTCCATCGCCTCATTGGCTGATAGGAAGATATTATATGCACGTTCCCTGTGTAAGAGCTCTTTGTGAGTATGGTGATTTATCTAGTGCCTAGAGTTGCAGCCTTGCAGTTTTCAATAGTAGAATATCGTATGGTGATTCAACACTTCCGATGTTTTTATTCTACCATCTCATTTTGTAGGGTAAAGAACGTTACCCCTATCCAGTTGGGTATAAATCGATGAGGACTCAAAATGCAGTTACTTACATGATGGAAATTCTCGAAGGTGTTAAAGGTCCATCTTTTACTGTGAGTAGGCATCAAACTCTGTGGTATTTCTTGCAACTTGCATTTTCAATGAACTGCCTTATCAATTAATTTTATATGCATTCTATGAACGCTGTAGATTACTTCAAATGATGGCAAATCCTGTTCTGGAGATACTCCAGATATTGCTTGGGAGAGCTTTCAGAAGAAAGATTGGTCCCAAACAAAGTTGGGTCGTGGGAAGAGATATTTATCTAAGATAGATGGAGTAGAGGTATATTGTTTTCTATCTTTGTAAGGATTTCTCTATCCGTCTAGCGATTCAATCTGCATCAGTATGAATGGCGAACGCAGCAGAATTTCATTAATTATCTACAGTGGGCTGACTATTAACCATGGACTGTTAACCAGGAAATCTTGTTCTGCATGCAGGTTGCTATATTATCTTGAGTAGATTTTTTATTTTCTTCTGCCCCGTAATGTGCAGTTCTTCGGATTCAAAAACAATCATGTTCAGAGATTACTGCGGGAATTGGTAGCGAATATTGGTGGAACTGCTGAACAAAGTCTTCCGAAGTCCAACTTCTCGAATAAAGTTGTTGAGACCATTGATCTAAAGGAATTCAAAGAATCAAGACAAAGTCCTGATCTGCGGGTGTATCTAGACAAATCATGTGTTACTAGGAAAAGAAGCCGGAAAGAGAAAGCTGATAAGAGTAAGCAACTAACTGGAACTCAAGTGAAACAACAAAAACAAAAAACATGTTCTCAGATTACCAGCCCTGCAAATTCTAACCAAAGATCTCCATCGAGCTGTGTCGGTAGTGCAGCATCCATGTTTCACTGCAATGCAGAAGTAGGACCAGAAAATAAAGCTATCTTAATGAACAACAAAAATGTCCTACAAAATGAAGCAGAACTTGTCAGCTATTTGAGTGAAATAGGAGTTTCTGTGGCTAATGCGTCAGAAGCTGTAAGTACGTAGTTCACTGACATTACACAAGTTTTGAGTTTTTTCATCCAGTTGATTCACATTGCTAGGGGTCCCTGTACTAATTAGCTCAACAAATTTCAATGACAGAGTGATAGGTCAAGAGAGGCTGAGGTCCAAGAATATGCCGAACAAAAGGAAATGGATTTATCAAACATCAATCCCAGCCTACAAGTTGTCAATGATGCTGATCTTTCGGCACCTGACACTTTGGACCCGACTGCCGGTATCGTGTCGTATCTCTAGTTATTATGTTTGGTGCATTCCATGATAAATTATGGCTAGCCCTAAGCAGGGTTAGTTCCCATTCTAAATCTTGAAATCTTACTCACTTTACTCGTGCAGGCATATCTTCTTCTGCTTGTCTAAATGAACATGTTCAAGTTCAAGAGATCGCCAACAATGAAACACTCAATGTTGCCATCAAGTCTGACGGCCTTGTTGCTGATTCCCTTCCAGATGTTGAAACAGGCCCATCTGCCTTCAGCACAGGCTCAGAGAAATGCTATACTGATTCAGTTGGTCAAGAAATAGCCACTTCCATGATGACACTTTTACTTCCCCGAGCTCTTCCGTTGCTTAAACCATTCTCCAGAAAGAGAAAGAAAAATTCAAAGCGTCAAATAGTTACTGGTTGTGCATCACAAGAGGATAATAGTTCATCTACATGTCCGAAATCAGTTGGTATGATCTTGTATTTCAGTTCTTAAAATTAGAAAATAAAATAGTTAGATTATATACTGAAAGTAAATGTATGGATATAACATTTTAAGCATCTATTATGACTTTGTGAGACCAACTCTAATCATTTCAATATTTACTTTTTACATCACTATAATCTGCAGGTGGAGAGGTAATTGAGCATTCAAATTTGGAGATGCAGAAAGAAAAGAATTCTATTACTTGTGATGGCCAGGATTTAGTTGTTTCAAACTCTGGGAACTTAGATATTGTAGTGTCTGATAGTTTTGATGCTGTTGTTCCTCAACATCTGCTTCAGAATGCCACCAAACCTTGTCCAGAACCTCGTGCAGAGCAGCCAATCAATGATAAAGCAGAAACAAACTCATTGCTTTGTGGTACTAGAGATAACGATAATATTCATTATGAGACGGAGACTTTTTTGCATGAGAAGCTCAAAAAAGGTTTTGCTTCATATCTAACATTTCTTCAAATTTCAACGGCCTATATTGGTGCTAGTAAATTTGTCTCTTAACGCCTGTGAAACATCTTTCTTTGTGATGTTTCCTCGAAATATATAGTGTGAATTCATTGCATCATTAATTGGCACATGAGCATTTATTACCTAAGTTTCATTGTTGCTTATACAAATCATTCTTGTAGTTTGAAACTGTTTTATTTGCCGGAACACCTATTTCGCAATGTAATTGTTTCAGCCACAACTTTTCACTAGCCATGCAAGCTATTCATTTTTATCGTGGCTTCTCTAGTCTAGACTAATTATAACTCAAACTATGGTTGACATATGTGTATTTTATCAATCCCTCATTTAAAATGAATCATGGTCTTTGGGAACAGATGCTAGGAAAGATGATGGTCCTTTGGTGAAGAATGCAGATACTACTACACCTTCTGATGAGAGAATTATCACCAACTCAGAGGATACCAGATCTGATTACCGTTATGCAGATAGACTTCCCTTTCAAAGTGAACCAGCACTAGAAGGCAATCTGGGAGCAGAAAGTATAACGTGCAGCAGCTTCCCTGATATTAGCATGATTGAGGTATTGAACACAATATGTTTCTAATTGTATTCCCTGCTTATTAATATTATATCTGAAAGGAGATTTGAAATTTACCTTTTTTCTTGCCTTAAGAAATATGAAGCGAGCGTTGCTGGACTGCACAAGATCCGAGACTGTGCCGACGGTGATAATTCATCTTCAAAAGATGTTCGAGTCCCAAGTTCTAGTTCTTGCAGTATAAGAGAAATAAAAAAAGTGAAGGATGATATGCAACTGAATTTTAAGCACCACATGACTTTGAATAACGGACAGGGCCTTCCCAAGCTCTCCGCATGCTATATCCATCCCATGCCAATTTTAATGGTACAGCTGATTGTTAAAGAGACTGAGATTTTCATTTTGGTTATTTGCGGACACTCAGGGGAAAAGGAGAGCGTCATCTTTCTCTACAATGTTCCATCGGAAGGAGGTTGTTGTCCTTCACTGATTGGCCATGCATCAGTGGCTTTGCAACTTTCGAGAAGTGCACTTGGCAAAAACGTATGAATTATAATTTTCCACTTTTGTTCCAATCTGTTGAATTTACTCATGGTGCTGTGTTTAATGCAATAACTTTTTGTGCAGATTGACATCAAGAGTTCTTTGTTGCAGCTAGCCCCAGATTCAAAATCACTTGTTTTGTTAGACGGGATAAAAACTCCTTACTGCAGGTTATATATTATCTCTACCTCCAAACTTATGTCTTTGAGAGCCTTTTCTAGTGACTATTTTGTTAAATAGAAAACATAATTTCTCCACGACTGTTTTAGGGAGGGTAACCTGCTTTGTGCCTGTCCAGCTTGTGCTTCAAATAGCCTCCAAGAGAATGCAGTTAAAATTATACGACTAAACAGTGGTCATTGCTCATTTGTATCAAAACTGGAAACGAATGAAGCTGTTCTTTGTTTGTTGGTTTGTGAACCTAAGTTTCTTCTTGCTGCTGAGGAGGGTGGGAAGCTGAAGCTATGGTTGATGAACTCTGATTGGAGGTCATTCTAAGTCTTCACTTTTATACTATTTAATAGAGCATGGACTCTTTTAATTCAGGCATCTATACTACCATAACAAACCATGCATGATACAGTTTGTTTTCTAATTTTATGAAATAATTTTGTGGGGCTGAGCAAGAAAATAATTTCATATGGATAGATGCAATTGTTGTTGTTTTTTTTGGTTATCAGATATTCTAAAAATGTTCCTTAACATTATCTGAACCAGATAGAATTCATCACTCTTCATAATGTTCGATAGTTTTCACATATTCTAGCCAGGTTCCTTGATACAAGCTATGTGTCATATGAGATCCATCACTATTGATGATCTGCACATTCCTTCAATATTTTCTTGCTTCTTAACGTTCAGTGGGCCGAAAGAATGTTGCTATATACCTCCACTTCACTGCGTGTTTCCCGGTACAGTGGAATTGAAGAGGGTTCCAAAATCTGAAACTCTGGTGGTCGGGCACAATGGCTATGGGGAATTCGGCTTATGGTATTATTTACTTTCCAATATCTGAAACAATTATCTTACCAACTCCACTTTGGATTAAGTATATGATGCATTCTTTGTTGAAACAGATTTTAAATGTTGCACTTACAGGGATATCGATAGGCGGAACCTGATATCAATGTTCTCTTCCCCAGGCATTCCAGCTTACAAGTGCCTGCCAATCAGCATTTTTAGATTTAAAAAAAGAGGAGACTGGCAAGTGAACAAACAAGTAGAAGAAATCATGGATGCTACAAAAATATGGTCTTCGCAAGGAAGACGAAAACACATCTTTTCACCAAATGATGAAAATGTGGGAGTATGGCTTCTGATCTCAACTGACTCAGATCTCAATGGTCAAATTTATGGATCATCCAAACGAAAGTCCATACAAGAAGATCACAGTTGGAGACTTGCTTTGTTAATCAACAACACTGTGATCATAGGAGACACTTTGGATAGAGGGTATAAATATATACTTCATGGATTAAAACTAAAACCACTTATGACATGGTCTTTTCGACCTTTAATACATGTGATGAAATTACCTGGCCAAGTGTCACTAAGATATTGTTGCTTTGCTGCACTCAAGTAGATGAAATGTGTTCTTACAGGGTTGCTGCAGTTACATCTGATGGCCATGGAATAATAGGTAGATCAGATGGACAAGTTTATATGTGGGAGTTATCGACGGGCACGAAGCTTTCAAACTTTCGATTCCACACAGGTATACACTACGTCAGTTGTCTATTTCGAATTCAAATTTCCGTTGCTACTTGGCATTTAAACTGACAATACACATTTGTTTCTTTGCATTATTACACCTTGTTAGAATTATCCATTAGAGCATTTATCCATTCAATTAAGAGCTCACAATTTCAACGAATTATTGTGAAATGGTGTCAGGTGGCCGAGTTTCAACCATTGTTACCGACCCTTCAAGCTCGGGCGCGCTGGCCATAGCCAGTGATACTCAGTTGCTGATACATCTGCCTCAGTAAAACGGACTTTGCTATTGGAATATGTTTCTTTTCTAATTTTGGTAAATGGAGAGTAGCTTTTTCAATAGAATGTTTTAGCAGGATTATGAGAAATTACAAACCGAAAGATAACATAGATGCAGTGTGCATATTACCGCAAAAGAGACCGATAAATAGATGAATAACAACGTTACGCCACATCAAAAAGGAGAGCAAACAAATCAGATGCTCAAACCTATGTTCGAAACCTTAACAAAGTCCAACAAAAAAAGAAATAAAATGCCTCATTGTCGTAAACTTAAAAGGAAACTGATAAACAGGCGGGGACCTAAGCAAGCCTCAAGGAAAACTCAGAAAACTTGATAATTTATTTGGTCTTGCTTGGCTTAGCAGAGGAAGCAGCAGCAGCAGCAGCAGAATCTCCAGATGGGTTGAGCTCGTCCCAAGCCTCGATCCATGTAACCATAGCATCAGCCAGCTTAGTGAAGTAAGGATCCACCGAGGAGAGCTTCTCCTTGACCTGTTTGGACAGTTCGATGTAGCATTCTTGCACGGTTTTGCACTCTTTTGGCAGCACCACGGATTGGAAAAAGGGGATGATCTCTTCTTGCCAGTAGATTCCTTTGTATTCCTTCTTCAGGTTTACAAAAGGGTTGCTCGCTTTGCTGTGCCATATGTAGGGTAGGCCCGTCTTCACCCCAAGATTCAAATGGTCACAGATCACCTGCAATTTAATGGCCGTGAGGAGATATTGCATCCATTGATCCTTCAATTCCTCCTTTTCACATAGTGTAAGGTAGGTATTATATTAGCACTAACCTTGGTGCACCAGCCAGCCCACATGTCGTCGTACCTCCCGATGGGCTGACCATCGCCCATGAGCCCGAAGTACATGGCCGGTCCAATGAGGTCACGGTCGAACGCCAAGTTCATACCGCACATCGGGAAAAGGGTACCCTTAGGGATGGTCATTACAGCATCCACATACCTGGTAAGGGATCAAAAGGCAAACAATTTAGAGTCATGTGAATTCATTCCTACTTAGGTTTTTCAAACTTGAATGAATGACTGCAAGTAACCTGGTATTTCTCTCACGAGGCTTGACAAGCTGAGTGGGCGCATCATAATCGGGGATATTGAGCCACAGGCCGTGAGAAACTGCAGTAGGAACACCCTCGCGGAGGCTAAAGGGATAACCACGAACAAAGTCTGCACCCTCACGGTAAGGATCGTAAAGAGTGTTGAAGAACTTTGGGGTCGATGGGCTCAAGAGATTCTTGATGTGCTGCTCGAGGGCATTGATATCTTTGCCAGATGGATCTTTTGCAACCTGCAAACAATTCCCAAAGATCCATCGAAAGACTCAACCTTTGATTTCATTTACAGCGACAAAAGAAAAAGAAAGAAAACAGAGCAACTGCAGATCCAACCAAAAAGAAAGGCAAAACGGAAAAATAGAAACTTCAGATTGAAGATTCTTACAAAGCAATCGTCGTCGATTGTGTAAATGTACTTCTTCTTGGACACCATGTACCCAAAGCACCTGCAAGCAGAGTCCTTGAAGGATATGCATGAGGCCTTGGGCCCAAGAATCCTATTGATATCGTTTCTATTGTATAGCTCGTAGTCGAATCCTTGAGGAACATTGATGGTCTTGGAAGGGTCGCCATCTTGAACGATGATGAGATGGTATTGTTCGAAAAACGGCCTCCACATCTCCAAGAAATCGAGATTTCTGATGGTGGGTATCACTATATCTAGCTCATCTTTCAGAAGAGGAATGGGTTTGTGAGCTGCCATTTCCTTCGATCTTTTTGTGATTATTGTATGCTGTGTGTGGAGAAAAAGGGACGGTCGCCTCCTCTTTATATAAGGGAAAGGAAGGGGAGGACTGAGATCTGAAAGTGTGCTGACATATGCTGAGTTAGAACATCTTTCTTTATTTACTATATATTATCACCAATTAATTAATTTTTACTCATCCGTTACTGTCAGAGCAAGTACTTTTGTATTCAAGTTTCAACGTACCAATTAATAATTAAATTATTTACAGTTTTTTTTCCCCTTTATTGATTCAAAATATCTGCTGCTCAAAGAGGTGTGACCAATTAAACTTTTGCTGTGATACAGCTGTCAAGGAACTGTAATGAAAAGTCTCAAAAATTTTGAATAACGAAATACTAATTACCTCAAATCACCACTTGGCCTTTTTTCAGAAAATAATATTTCCCACGATGTTAGTCTTATTTTCACTATAGTATATTTTTCTCTACTGATTGTTCGGCTGCCACTCTTTTCTTAGAAAGTTGTGCGTTTGTATTTATATATACATACATATTTATTTAATAATGCCCAATATATATCATATTTTACAAAGAGCCCACTATTCTTATGAAAATTATGGGGGCTCATCTCATGATGATCAACTCTCTTTTCCCTTTATTAAGGTTTATGTGTACAAATAAATATGTGTGGTCAAACTATACAATATATATATATATATATACAAGATTTACCTTACAAAGTTGAGGTTGACCTTAATCTACAAGGAGGGAATAATATAACATGGGGGGGGGGGGGGGGGGGGGGGGTTAGTAGAAATGTATGCAAAATGATATACTTTCTATATCATCGTGTGTGTACATGCAATGCACAGCCTCGCTCGTTCGAACGTGTTTTGACAGCCAATTGTCACCTAACTTACTTTGAAATGTTTGCACATCCTTTTTCTCCACGTTGTTCAGCCTCTCTCTCTCTCTCTCTCTCTCTCTCTCATGCAAGCAAAACATCAAATCACATGCTAGTAGTAAGTAGTTGGTAATATAGTTTCTACGAAATGAAAGCCCTTTATTTGGCTCTTTCTTGGAAGATGTGAAAAGTGATTTATATTGTATGCCCACTTTGTTTTCCGTTTACTGATTCTCTTACGTAGAAAGAAAGAGGGCTTTTTTCATTTTTATTGTTTTTTTGAAAATAACTTTCAAAAATAGGATTGTTTTTTAACCTATTTCACAAATAGGTAAACGCGTCATTAAATGACGCGTTGTGAACGCGCCACTCCCACTGGCGCGTTTCAGGTTTTTTCTTTATTTTTTTTTATTTGTTTTTTAATTTTTTTAATTTGTTAAACTTTTCTATTTTAGTTTCAAGCCTTGGGGACGTGGGCTTTCCGTTGTCTGTTTGTTTTTTTATTCATTTTTTATTTTATTTATCCCATTTATTTTTATTTTTTGTTTTTTATGCCACAATTTTATATATATATATATATATGTATTTCATTTTTTATCCCTATTTTTTTTAATACTCATCATCACCGTAACGAAAATACTTAAACTTACATAAACAAAATTATGTCTAACCAAAATAGGCTTAATATATTTTTTTTGTCCCGTAATTTAGGGGGTGGCGTTATAGGGACAATTAATTTAGTAGTTGGCAAAATACGGACAATAACTTTTGAAAAATTGCAATTTAGGGACATTATACGCTGTGACCCTGTATTTTGACCCAAATCCGCTGATGTAACGCTCGATCCGCTGACATGTGTTGTAACACCCGGGGCCGATGAGGACGGGGAGTGATCGCCGGTGCCAAAGAGGAGCACGGACAAGGAGCGGCTCCCGGCGAGGCTTCTAGGCGGAGGGATACATGAATGAACCGATTCCATATCCGAATGAGAGGGATTCTGAGACTGGCAATGTATGGGCGTGTCAAGTCAAAAAAGAATGATATAAGAGAATTGATTGTGCTACTCATATCACCAAGGTGCACCTTCCTTTTCGGGAGCTCATCCATAAGAACTTCAAAGTTAAGCGTGCTTGACTTGAAGTAACACTGGGATGGGTGACCCCCTGGAAAGTAGCTCAGGGTGTGTGCGAGTGAGGACAAAGCACGCTGGAAGGCTAGTGGTGATACAGTGGGGCCAGACAATCAATGAAGTGCAGTGGGCCCAACCCCACAGGTCCCGTGAGCGGGCTGTTACATGTGTGCTTTAATGATTCGACACATCATTAAAAGTATCCGACGTGGCGCCACGTCATCGAATAAAATTAAAAAAATAAAAACAAAATCGATTTTTTGTTTTCGTGTCTCAAACCCAACACCGTTGATCGCCTGAAGCACCCCGACAAACATTTTTTTATGTCAAAAATCGATTTTTTTTTTAATTTCAGACAATGATGTGGCGCTAGGTCGGATACTTTTAATTACGTGTCGAGCCATTAAAGCGCACATGTTAGCGGGTCGGGCATTACATCAGCGAGTTTTGGTCAAAATACAGGGTCGCAGCGTATAATGTCCCTAAATTGCCATTTTTCGAAAGTTATTGTTCGTATTTTGCCAACCCCTAAATTAGTTGTCCCTATAACGTCACCCCCCTAAATTTCGGGACCAAAAAAACATTAAGCCAACCAAAATACCTAAACTTACATAAACCTAACTTAAAAATATTGAAACTTACATAAATCGAAAATTACATCCAACTTGTATAAAATAAAAATAATTAAAGTTGCCGAAAATTACAAGTTAGAGAAGTAACTAAGAGTTCTAAGTGTGTAGCATTCGATTCTAAGTTGGGAGTTGAGTGCTTTTGTACGAGTGTGTTGGCTTGTACTTCCCGAAAGGGCCCCGTTCGACATAGTAGTAGAGTGGGTTGGGGATCTTCCCGTAAATCTTGTGTCTTTACTTTCGTGCTTCTACTTGTTGGTGTGAGTCAAGTTCGAGAGAAAAACACAGTACATGCATACTCGAAATTGGAAAAGGATTCGGGACTTTAGATGCACTTCCGCACACTTCCACAATCCGTTCAAAGGCTTAGTGGCGGAGCAAGGCACAGTCAAAATCGTACAAGGTCTGTCATTTTGGGTCGTGAAATAGTTGGTAACTTACATTTGACTTAGGGTTATGACCACCACTTCGTCGTTCGATACTTATCAATCAACACATAAAATCAACTTAATTTTTTTTTTGTCGACATATCATGTACTGATTAATAAAAATAAATTCTAAAAAAATAAAAATATAATATAATAATTAACATGAAATTAAAATAGTATTATTTTGAATAATATAAAAAATATAATAATCAACATGAAATTAAAATAATATTATCGTTAATGATATAAATAAAATATATTAGTCAAACGTGAAATTAAAATAGTATTATTGTTAACAATATAAAAAATATATATAATAATCAACGTGACATAAAATATATTCAAGTACAATTTTTCAGAAAAATTGCATTGATAGGTTTTATTCGCATAAAACGAAAAAAAAATAGAGGATAAAAAACAAAAATAAAGGAAAAATTATATGCAAAATAGCTGAAGAAAAAATAAAATAAAAAAGTGAATAGAAACTAAGCGCCACAGGCCATATGGCTTTAGGAAATAATAAAAAACATATATATAAGGTTAACAAATTAAAAAATGAAAAAAAAAATTAAAAAAAAAACCTAAAACGCGTCATTGGGAGTGGCGCGTTCAGAACGCGTGACCCGAAGTGGCGCGTTAACCTATTTGTGAAATAGGTTAAAAAACAATCCTATTTTTGAAAGTTTTTTTCAAAAAAATAATAAAAATGAAAAAAAGCCGAAGAAAGAAGACTTTGTTCAATGCGTTTACCAAGTTTGCTTTTAAATTGATGATGGATGTAGATATTATTATATTACCATACCAAGAAAGAGTCCAAGTCAACGTTTCCGACCTCATCTCACCTCTCACCATTGGTTTGGTTTGGCTGTACTGCAACTCAAGAAAAAAATATTTCGGCTTATTATTGGCAAATTATTAACCCAGAGAAATACAATAATAAAATCGAATGGGCCGACTAAGAAAAACCCTTTAATTCAAATGTGCCGTCTTCTTATAAAATTATAACTGTTGTTGCTCGTTACGTTCTGCAGGTTGAACTTATTGCTGCACACCATTATTTTTGTTTGTTAAAATTAGAGCCCGCTATAGGGGCGGGTTAGGTCTCATTTTTTTAGGCCAGCCAGAGAGCAGGCCTAAGCAGACCAACCCACACGAGCCGCGGGCGGGGCGGGCTAGCACCTATTTTTTTTTTTTTCCGGTCAGTAGGTATTCCCACACAACGCCACCGTAATCCCTACACTACGACAGTCTGAATCGAATCTGAACCTCATCGTCGGCTATGGGACGATCACGGATTTCAGCGGGACTAATTCTCCCTGGTTCGTGAGACCCACCCCAAAATCTCACAAAAGTCAAGGTCCCTACATCTCTGGTTCATAAGACCCACCCAAAAGCCCACAAAGTCAAGGTCCCTAGAGGATTCGAACCTCTAATCTTCCGCTTGAAAGGTCAAAGACCGAACCGCTAGGTCCGTTGGGGTGATTCACCTATTATTAAAAAATACATTTAAATATTTTTATATTAAATACTGTGTTGAACTTTATTTTTTCAATGGACTAATGGTGTCATGTAATTAACAAATATTCAATTTATTTTATCTTTTCACGACGGGCAGGCCGGTGCGCCTGCGGGGCGGGCCTCCATTCCGGAATGGTCCGTTTTGACGGATCTAGTTAAAACGCATACGATGAAACAAAGCATTCATAAGAAAAACACTCAACAAGACTCTGGCCCGTCGAGTTTTGAAGCAGAATCAACGTCCAGAAACCACACCATCTTCCCCGTTAATGGTCGAACCATTGCCACGGGCAATTTAAGATCACACTCGGGACCAATCCCATCGATGGCTAGTCTAACAGCCTCTGCTTTATCACCACCCATGGCCACTCCGGCGACATTGGAAGCTGAATTTATGACAGGCAAGGTGAATGTGACCCTCTCTGGCGGTGGCTCAGGCGAATTGGTAATAAAAGTTACCCATTGTCCCTTCTCGTGAAGAGCGCGGTGGTCGGGGAACAGCGACGCCACGTGCCCGTCGGGTCCCACCTCCAGCAGGACGAGGTCGAATTTAGGACAGTCGTTGACCTCAGAGACGTTAATGACTCGCATCTTGACGAGCTGTCTCAAGACGAACTCGTAGTCCTCAGCTGCTTGTTCCGCGGAGGCAGAGCCGTTGATGGAGCTGATGATGTGGCCGTGTAAGATTGGAACCTTAAAAAAAAAAAAAGAGCGGTAAATGAAAACGTCGCTATATCGTCTTATACATAATCCAATTAGAGCCGACAAAACGGGCCAAGCCCGCCCGTCCATTTGGCAGCACTAATTCTTATACCACAACGGTCAGGTCAGTAAACGGCGGCGAGGCAAAGAAAAGATTTTACCTTAGAGAAAAGGCCGTCTTTAGCGAGCTTGTAATTGCTGTCCGGGTGGGTTTTGGCAACGGCACGCTCGTCCGTCCAAAATATGTACCATTTGGCCCAATCGACGATTTTGTTATACGGAGGTTGGCAAAGTTTTCTGCGAGGCCAAACACATGTTAGAAGCTGATCAAAACCACAATAGGCAACAACACAAGCAACAATCCATCAGAGCATAGTCGAATGTGCGAACCTCATCAGAGAAACGAGCGAACCGCCGGATATTGCAATGGTGAATACGCCGCGCTCGTTTATTGCAGCGTCTGATGTCTTTACAATGTACTCTGCCAAGTTACAGCTTAGTTCGTCTTCGCTTTGATGAATATGCACCTCTCTCTTGGGCTTTTGACCGTCGCAGAGATTCATGTTTCTCCTCGTACTAATCAAGGAGTCTCCGAAAATCCGTATTCAAGTAGAAATGAAGTGAAAATAAACGTTAAAGATCACATGTACAATAAAATACCAACCAAGAGTGGAAATCATTCATGCTGGGCTGGGCTGCTGCTTGAAGAAAATCTGAGAAACTCCAAAGAATCAAGAATGGAAAATCATATGAATAGATTAAAATAATACCTCGGCTGCTTCAAAGGCCAAAAGTTCATTTAACTCTGCAGTTTTGACATCAAATTAAATAAAAGAGTATTATTAGTAAGTGACTCAATAAAAACTGGCAAACAACAGTTTTTTTTATTGATTCGCTACTTTGCATGAATGCATAATTTTTTACATCAACGGCAGAAAGACATTACGTAATTAATTGAGCATGGTATGGTATCTATCTCCAAAGCAAATATATATTACAAGACAGAGAAACTGTAATGAAATTATTTGGATCTATCCAAGAATAAAATATGGGGCATAGAATATATGTTTTTATACACAAACACACGGAACCTCGCATGGTTATTATTGAAGAGTATATTATATTATTTTATCTTCTTCCGTGGCAACATACACATTATGTACTTTTAAGGGGGCGTTAATGCAAAATCAAATAAATAAGATCATTGTTTCATTAGTTGTCCTATGTGTTTATCATTATATCTGCAATATATAGAGAGAACAAAAAATTAATAGTAAATGAATCCTTAACTGCCGCATTAAAGAATATATCGTCCGCAGAGCTAAAGAGTTGAATGTGGGTACAATATGTTTTCAATTAACATTATATATCTATTTATAACCACTCAAATTAATTGGTATGAGAGATATAATTAATATTTTGTGCTTTACTTTGTTATTTAGTATAGATATTAACTTTACAAATCAATATTTTAATATACTTACAAACAATATATAATTAAAATTAAATTTATGATTTCACCTATTAAATATTTTAAATCATAATTATAATTAAAATATAAAGTAATATTATATACCATAGCACATCCATAAACTACTAATATAGATATATATTCCCATATTCATATAAAAAAACTTTATGTCGCCAACCATAATGTTGGTCCATCGATTGTCAAACCTCTTGAAAAAAAAAAGAAATGTGTTATTGTAAATTCAAGACATAGCTAACCTAAGCTAACTAAAAACAATTAACGGGCATACACAAGCGATCTCACTTAAACTCATTATCGTTATCATAATTTATATGTACTTGATTCAATACATGTAGAGATATTAATCTCGATGGAAATTGGAGTCATTCCATAGCCAATAATGAAGTTCAAATTCGATTCAAACTGAATTTAGTTGGATAATAGAACTACCGGTTCGTTTTATAAGATGTTTCCTTATATGAAAAAAACGAGTTAACGGCAAATTTGATGCTTATAATATACAAAAGTCTCACTATTGGTGCTCAAACTTTTAAATACGTTGTTTTAGTTCATGAACTTTGCAAAACAATTCCTTTTAGATTTTTGTGGACCTAAACAATCAGTAAGAGAATAAAAAATGAACGATTTTGCAAAATTCAAGAATTAAATCAAAACATTTAAATATTTGAGCATCAATAGTTAATTTTTTTAAAAGTTCAACTTTAATACGTATTTGGTGATTGGATTTAGACTGAAATTAATCGGGTGCGGGGATTATGACATGATTGTGTTGAGAAACCTCTTGAACCAAAAAATAGTTCAAAAATCTTGTGATGATCGAAACTAAATTTTATGTCAAATTTACACGACATATATGTAAAAAAAGTTCTAACAATTGATGCTCAAACTTTAAATTGCTTTGTTTTAGTTCCCGAATTTAGCAAAACTATTCGTTTTTTGTTCTTTTACTGTTTGTTTAGCTAAAAAAAAAAACCAAAGGAAACGATTTTACAAAATTCAAGAACTAAAACGACGCATTTAAAAGTTTGAGCACCAATAGTAAAATTTTTGTATAATATAAACACTAAATTTTTCGTTCCCTAAAAAACAAAATAAAGCAATCTCGAGAACCTTAGCTCTTTGGCTTCTTCATCTGAAAACCATTACTTTCTGTCGGTACCGTTTAGTTCCCACAATCGACTACTCGTTTTGCTTCATAATGAAAAGTTGGGAAAACACCGAACTAATATTTTGTATTGCGACAAAGTTCGGTCCCAACTGAACGTAATGTTTCTCTTACGTTTAGAGAAATGTGGTCCATAAGGTTAGTTAGTTACCTTCTCATCCAATGTTCTATTTTCATTGAAGCTTCCAAGAAACTTTATCGTTTGTCTGGCTAATGAGCTTGCTGGTTGACAACCATGTGCCTGAGCAAGATTTTTCCGAGGGTCGCTTTCTTTGTAAAGATGGCGCAGTAAGCACATGGTGGATTGGCATACGATGATTGATATCATCGGCCTCTGCCAAAGTAAGTTCTTGCTAAAACATTTGATGTAGTCGACGAAACAATAAGAATACCTACAGACGAAGAATCGTTCGAAGGGTATCAGAGAGGTTATCGATGGTTTGCTGCTCTTGCGTGGCTTGCACTTCCTGTAGTGCCATCTCCTCATAACACCTGCCGCCGAGGAAGGTGAATGATAAGCTCGCTATTCAATTGGGAAAATAGAATGAATAAATAAATAAAACAAAACAAATGAACGAACGTTTTATGATATGCTAATGCTTGAGCAAGATTCATAAGAGTGGGGCTTGAAGTGAGCCTCTCGCAAACACTCCGGTGGAAGTGGAACCTGAAAAGCCAAGGTGTTTCCCAGATTAAAACGGAGTTATCCGCGCCCATCATTGTAATGAGGACGGCAACACTGACCTCGTTTTGTCTGCTTCTGCCCTTCTTTGCCTGATGAGTGTCGCCAGAAAATAGATCCTGCATTGCTTCAACGGCTATATTATTTCGACCACTGTCCCTTTTCCATCCATCGAGCACGTTGTCGGAGAGTAGCGCGATGGGTGATATGTCGGTAGCTCGTAGAAATGGAATCGGAACTGTATTACCAGCAGAATAGATAGACCAAAGCTGTCCCAGAATAGTAGCACAATGAGTAGAAACAACCAACCATGAAAGAAAAGAGGGGGAGAAAGCAAGGAAATCTTTCGGCATACCTTGTCCAATGCTTTTCTGCTCACTGTCTCCTTAGTAACCGAACTGTTGGAAACATTAGGACTGTGGGCAGCACTTTGCGATCCGATATATAATGCATTGACGTTTTGCTCGGACGGGAGAGATTCAGGAATAGATGATTCGGATCCTACTGAAGCTGTGGCTCCTATAATGGTAGTGGTATTTACACTGACAGACCATCACAAAACAAATATCAGGAATCTGTGAAACTTTGGGAGCCTGAAAATAGCATATCAATACAAAATTGTGAAGCAAAAATGTACTCGTGTGACTGATCGGAGTTATGAAGAGCACTAGCATCAGCTTCTTGTCCACTGACTGAAGTCCCGGCATCTTTAGTAGCAGGGGAGATATCTTCTGCTTTTCCTGATAATATGGGATTGCCAGTGTCGGCTCTGTCATGAACTACAAATGTCCCATAATCACCTGCTCCAATTATCATAAGATTGCATTAGTAAGTAGAATATTTACATTCTAATCAATTAATTTCTGAACCAGAGGCATGATAACAGAAGGAATTTAAAGATGTTGGGGAGAAACAAAAATGAATAATAGAACAAGATGAAACAAAAAATCAGCTGCGTGCGGCGTCTGATTAGATCACATTTTACGTCCAAGGAAAATGAAGCAGATGGTTTTATCCCTCCGATTAGATCACATTTTACGTCCAATGAAAATGAAGCAGATGGTTTTATCCCCACAAATTAGGCAGCGATTGAACTTTCACGGAGAAAATATAAGGGATGGTTACCTGGGCTGGCCTCTTGCCTCCCATCAAGTGTAGCTTGTTTACCCTTTAGGCTGGCTGAAATTAGTTCAGATGTGGCATGCTGACTCTCTTGAATCCTAGAGGGAACTGTACTGTCAATGGCTCCATGGGTCGACGAACCTCCCAGTGGCTGCAAAATGGAAAACAATAAGCTGATGTCGAATACATATTCAGCCACGTGGAGGAAGATGAGCAGGACTTTCGGTCTCTACTTCCTGTGAGAAACAGTAGTGATCAAATGAATCCCCAGACTTAAAAAAGTGATCGAAATTACCCTTTCTCTAGGCAGGGTTGCATCTGATGGAACATCAGCAGCTTGCAACGCCATGGAAGCCCTCATCTGTTTTGCTTTTCCAATCTTTGGCAGCATCGATGAAGCACTGCTTCTACATTTTTCAATGAATTTGTGCTACATGAGCCAAAAGCAAGAATGAAATCTAAGTAAGTATTCTTTGACGAGGTAATATTTTCTAAAACGATAAGTCGCCAGTCTCCTGAGGTACTGACTCATATTTATAAATAAACAAGATAAATTTCAGAACGGAAATACATGGAGGTGGTTAAAAATAAAAATCAAGCAACATTGAGGAAGTTTGAATACCTTCAGCATCTCAGCAGCTGTTGGGCGTGCACGTGGATCCTTTGTAAGACACTTCGCAATAAAATCATGGAAAACAAGTGACCTGCATCATCAATCAAATGCTTACATCTTAAAAGCTAGAAAGATAATTGACACTTAAAAGCATTAGAATGACAGCACAACCCCAATAAACGAAAAGAAAGTTTTGGTAGCCAAACCATTTCTCTTTATCTTCGAGCATTGGTGCAGGTTCAATGGATATCATAAACAATACCTAGCGCAAATATATACCTTGTTAGGCATGGAAAACAGCAAATGTTACCAATATCAGGCATATCAAACAATAAATACTTCTATCCATCACGTCATTGATAATATAAATTAGATCCTAAGGATCAGAACCAGCACCAATAGTAAATATAGTTGATACCAAACCTGTTAAATAATAAACATATGTAAGAATCTTAAAGAGTTGGTTGCAGGCTTACTCTCATAGGATGGACAGTAGCCCTAGGTGGAACACCCTGAAAAACAGTATACGGATGGTCAGCAGGTTAAATTAAGAATATTTTGTCGGACAGACATTGCTACACCAAAAGGTATTTAAAACTTTTTTTCCATGCAACCAGGCAGGATAAGACATGCACACCTCGGCCATTTCAATTGCAGATACTCCCAGTGCCCACACATCAACCTGAATGATATTGGAAAACAAATACAGAAAGAACAACTTGTCTGCCATCGCATTTTTAACGAAAAACTATTACAATATACCTTCCCATCATAGCGGCTTTCCTGAATCACTTCTGGAGCCATCCAATGTGGTGTACCAATGAACTGAATATGACATTAATTGTAAAACGTCATTGACGAGCGAGGTAATTAAATGTTAGCACTGAGCAACCTCCACATTTAAATAGGCAGATCAAAAACTTTTCCCAAAGAACACAACGAATCACAATGAGGAATAAACTAGGTGTTAGAATGTACCGTGTTACGTTTTGACATAGTTCTTGTCAATTGTGCAGCTACCCCAAAATCCCCTATAAACACAATTTGGATGCATTCAGTAATGAACGATTTGAAGACTCGTCTCCATGAAATACAAATTCCATAAAAGGATCGGACAGAATCAGAAAGGATAATCATAAAACTAACCCAACTTCACCTCCCCTTGCTCAGTCAACAAAATGTTACCACCTTTGATATCTCTATGTACCTTGAAGATGGAATGTAAGTATGATAGTCCCTGCACGAACATAAATAGCCTCAGAAACCGTATACAAGAGGCAGCCAACGTACAGAGTAAAAATATCGTCCCCGCAACTTAAGCAAGCCATCAAAAATACACATGCTAATAATTGATTTTAATACTTCCAGAAAAATTATGACATAAACTCATATATTGCACCATATGGCAACCGTGTGAAAAGGGGCATAATGGTTATATAATTTGCTAATGATATATATGAGTAATCAGTTAGGTTACTGTTACCTTCAGTGCTTCTCTGCAAATATATGCTATTTGATACTCCTCTAGAGGCTCATCAGTGACATTCATCAAGTCAGCAACACTTCCACCACCACAATACTCCATTACAATCTGCCAACAATCCAAATTTCCACAAATAACCATAGGAATGGAACATTATCATTTGATTATCCATTTAAGTTGAACTGACACAATAGAAGGTTCACTAAACCACCTAACTTCCAATTCAACGGTGAACGAAAATTGAAAATACCATGAAATAATAAAAAATGAACAACCAGAAACAAGGTGAACAGATTAATACTCTCTCATACCCAAAGAAATTCCTCGCCTTGATAACTCCCAAGATATCTGACAACATTAGGATGACTGCACTGCTGCAGCATCTCAATTTCACCACGAATTTCTTCGTAACCTTCCTCCTGGAATAAATACAGCGCATCAGAACCAGACATTATCCACTTATTCAAATTGGAACCAGTAGGAATAATAGAAATGACATCAACAACAAACGAAGAACCATACCCCTTCAGTTAACGATATTACTTTGACAGCAACTAATTCTGAAGTCCTTTTATCTCGAGCTTTGTAAACTGCCCCATAAGAACCTTTTCCTATAGGAGAAATGCCCATCATTCAATCAATAGAAAGTTCAATTGCATGTTTCCGTAACAAAAAACAGGAGAAACTGAAAAAATTCAACGAAATTCCATCTGGCTTGAAGAAAAAGTTTGAAGAACGAATAACAGAAAGTTAAACATCATGACAAACAAAAGTTATAAGCAACTAGTTAAGATAACATCAAAGAATATAGTGAGTCCTCGCCCACAACAGATTGACAAATCCCAACCAACTTTCATTTGATATGCTTCACACTGGCTATGAGACCAAATGAAGCTGGTCAAACTGAAATTGGCTGGATTCTAGAGAACACCCCCATATTCTAAATTTCGAAAAATGCATGGTTCAGATCTTTTTCAATATTGCTCCTACCAAAAAACACCGGTTTATTCTTACCTACCCACTTGGGTATGGGTTAAGATTGTGACACGTGTCACATCTTCCCAATCCAAGGTGTTGATCTCAGCACCATTTTTTAGATGGAACACGTGTCACAATCTCAACCCACTTGTAGCATAGCATAGACCAAAAAACACCTAAATCTAACCAAAATTGGTTAAGATCCAATCAAGACTCGCAGGTTACAACAGAAACCTGATCACTATTATAAGCAATCCAAGAACACATAAGCTAGTCAATTCGACTGACCAATGATACGAACACTAATAAATTATCAACCATCATAAGTCACGAGAAGCACAAACGAAAAACATTCATAACCAAGGAAAAGAAAATATTTTCTTTACCAAGTTCGTGTAGCAAATCATAGTTGGTAGATGGGTCCTCCCTTGTCATAGTATCCGGCAACGAACTCGACGACACCTTTCCACTACGTTGCGGCTTCAACTGCCCCTCGTCACCAGTTCCACCGCCCCTGCTCGTACCCCCCTTAAACCCTCCACCCATCCCTTCCCCCACCTTCCGCATACTCTCCACAGCATCCTTCATCGTCCCACCGGAAGTTCCAACCCCTTTCCTCACCAAAGTCCCCATACCCTCATCATCATCATCATCATCATCCCCCATGTCATCATCCACATCCTCATGGTCATCAGTATTTCTCTTCCTCACCACAAACGTTGAAAATTCCCCATCCTCTGCCTCTTCCTCCTCGTCATTTAAATTTCCAATTTTCCACCCAGAGCCTTTTCTCTCCACGGAGTACTGCGTGTTGGCATTTCTAGAACTGATTCCCGATCCAGCACCTGAGCTTCCGATGATTCCGGCGTAGTTCGATCTAGTGCGATCTTTTTTAACGATCACTGTGCCGGAAATTGACGCCCCGTCTTCGTCGTCCTCGGCGTAGTCTCCCCCACCGCCGAAGTCCTTTGGGAGGCGTTTGAGCAACGGTGGAAGTGATTCATCGTCGTCCTCTTCGTCATCGTCCCCCTTGTACACCATTGTCGCGTAGATGTCACCTGGATCGCCCGCCATTGTTAGTGTTGTGGAGGGAACTACGGTGCTTGAGCTGCTCGTGGAAAATATTGGCACGTTTTCTAATTTTAACACTGTAGGCCTAAATAAAAGTCTCGCACATTCATTTACATGGTGCATATGTTTAGCTATTTTAAACATTGGTGTATAACATGTTGGTGTATTTTTTGTACATGGTTTTATATAAAATATGAGTTTATATATAATAATTTTAAACTCATATATACGGATTTAGATAAATCTAATTCTCAGATGAGTTATTGTAAACTCACTAACCAAACACAGATTCCATTTTATACACATTAATTAGTCTGATATAAATCTTACTTACTTAAACCCTCCTAAATATAAAACAACGTACTTAAAGTTGGATTATCATCACGAGAAACACAAATAATTGTCAAATATTTTAATAAAGCAATGCTCTTAAGCCATCCAACCGGAAAAAAAAAAAAAAAAGACAGTTAATTTTACGAAGAAATATGGTTCCTACAGTATTTTTACTTCAACTAACTAATTCTACTTTATACTCTAATTTTTATCCAATCCATTAACTCTAAATTCTACATTAAAATTAATCTTTCGTACATGTTATCTATACATTTATATAATTGGTAAGAGCCTTAATGGTATGGCAAATTCAAATTGGTTTATTCTTACCTATCCACTTGGGTTACCCAAGTGGGTTAAGATTGTGACACGTGTCACACCTTCTCAATCCAAGGTGTTGATCTCAGCACCATCTTTTAGATAGGACACGTGTCACAATCTCAACCCACTTGGGTTGTACTCAAGTGGGTAGCATAGCATAGACCATTCAAATTGATTTGGTATTACATTGTTAATTACCATTTTACCCTTAATCTTCAAATTTATTCCAATTCTACCCCAAAAACCATATTTTTAATTTATAAAAAATATTTTTCAATTAAAATTAATATTATAATTTCATATCTATACCTTTATATAATTGGTGAGAGCCTTAATGGTATGACAAATTCAAATTGATTTGGTATTACATTGCTAATTACTATTTTACCCTTAATCTTCAAATTTATTCCAATTATACCCCAAAAATCATATTTTTAATTTATAAAAAATATTTTTCAATTAAAATTAATATTATAATTTCATATTATAAAAATAATTTTATATTTTGTTTATATATTAAGCACACGCATCGAATGTGCGAGAAATACTAGTAATTATAATTAATATTGAAGCATATTACCTTTATTTATTAAATAAAAATAAAAAATATAATACAAAAAGAAATTTTAGTTTATTAGTATAATGATATAAAATATTTGAAATACAATTAAATAACTTTTAAATTTTAAAAAGAAAATAAATAAATAACGCTATTTTTAGTGAGAGACGTATTCTATTTTTGTGTTGAGTTGGAAATGCTCTTAATGAAAAACCTTTATGGCGATTGATTTGTGGTTATTTTGTTAAGAAATGAGTTGCACACATGGATTTATATTGTGTGATGTGCAGAAAGTCTCGCAATGCAATTTCTTGGTGTTTCTTTAGGAAAATAGCATCGTTTTCAAATAATTTTTTCAAAGTGGCCTCTAATTGTGTAAGGATTATCGTAACATCGGCCAATAATAATCTGCCATATGAAACGAGGTCGGTGGAATTTTTTATTTTATTTTAAAGAATAGTAATTGTATAGTCAGTAATCAATAGGTCGCAGTTTCAAATTTTATTAAATATCTTTTTTTTTAGTTCCGTGTTTCTATTTTCGAGCATGGGACCTCTATGTTCCGTACTTTGTTTTAATTTTTTTTAGTGGAGGAGGTGTCTCACACCGACGAGCCCGCGCCCGTGGCCGAGGCCGATCCCGAGACCGAGCCATGCCATAGTGCGCATTGTGCGATTTGAGACGCACTTTGCACTTCGCATCGTGACGAGAGACGACATGGCAAACACCCGTTGGAGGGTCTGTAGGGTCACGTCGGTTCGGCCGGGTAACCGCTGGAGCGGTTCGGGTCCGAACCGTTGGTTCGAAGGGTTGCTAATATCAAAAGAGTCCAAAAGGTTCAACTATTCACACCTGGATCCCTAGTCACATGGTCAAACAAAGTCCAAAGATTGCAACTATTTGCAAAAGGAACCCTGCAACCTTTGATAAAGTATAAATATAGACCCCTGCTCGAATTGAAAATTCATTCATTCAAATCATGTATTCATAGCATTCTAGCAAACATCTCCTTGTTCCTTAGCAGTACAAGAAAGTACAGAATTCAGAGTAGATTCGCCGGAAAACTCGAGTCGTAGTGCTGCGATTCCGAATTACGAAGTCATTGTATCTTGGGAACGATCGTCATAACCCGAGAGCACGTGAATAATCGGGGCGATATCGTCTTACGGACATCATACAATGTACGTGCCTCGACTTACCGTTCAGACGAAGTTCTGATCAAGTTTCTGTCACCGACCAGACGTACTACGAGCAACAACAAGTTTGAATCCTACGATTGTAGGAGACCCCTTAGTTATACTTGCTTCCAGCAATAGGGATTCACTATTTTTAGTTCGAAGTTCCAGCACCACGGATCCTTTACTTCTATTTTCTCGATAAAATGATAAAAATACACTCACTAAAAATATCATTTGTTAGCATGGGGATTAATCACATACGCAAAGAGTGTGGCACAAGTCCATAGCCGGTTGAGTGCAGATATCTCGGGTAAAAAAAAAAAAATTATCATTTGATGGTACACAACTAAGGTTCACTGGGTTGGCCCCACAAAGAATTCTACTGCAAAGTAGTGTTAGTCAGAAGTTGATGAATGACTACTCTCACCTAAAAGCTTAAGCTGAAAAGAGTTTATCTTTTATAAATTTTATATATTTTATTCATAACACGACCCCTCACATTTAGACTGATTTTTTTATTTATCCATAACCTTTCTTAGCAAGAATGAGTTCTGATATCACGAAGAATGAATCGTCACTTCACCTTAATAGTTTAAGCTCGAACAGAGTGTATCATTTTTTGTTTTTCAACGCACTGCACTTTAGTTGCATGATCTCAATGGCTACTTCATTTACGGGGCTCGTGTGGATCATAATAGCCAAGCCGATCTATATGTTCAGTTACTTAATCATCACACTTCATTGTTATTACAATTTACAAGTAGCTCATCTCATATTACGAATACAAAGTCTTCTTTTTGCAAGTGTTTCTACGATGTCTCAATCAATTGCCTCTAATCGACAAGTTTGATATCCATATACACACACAATCACTTCATCCTACCTTGTTGTTGTTTGCCTTTCTCACTTGCCAGAAATTTCCATGAGAAACCTATGCAGAGCCTGAGGCTTGGAGAAGAAAGGCGAGTGGTCCGAACCTTTCAGCTCGAAAACTTGCTTCGGCGGATCCGACTCGATCATGGCTTCTTGGGCCCGCACAGGGATCACGGAATCCTCGTCCGTCTTGATATAAAACCTCGGTATCGAGCCGTAGTTCGATGAAGAAAGTGAGATCTTCTCAGCCAATGGAGCAAATGGAATAGTCCTCATGGAAACTGACGCCAAAGCAACGTCCTAAACCAATATGATAACCATGCAATAATTATTAAAGACATGCTCGGCTGATAGAGAGGTATTAAATTACGATTACGACAACAATATGGCGGGCTGCCGCGCAGTTACCTTCGAATGGCTTCGATTGAATAAGAGATCTTCCAACAAAGACTTGTCGAAATCGATAGCAGTCGGCGGATGGTTCTCCCCTTTGGCGTACACAAACTTCTGAGCTCGTAGGTTTACTTCGCTTACGCATGACTGCTGAGAGAAGACGTCGAGCGCACTACGGCCGTCTGTCAGGATAGTTGCGGCGACGAAGACGGCTTTAGACACCTTCGATGGGTGTAACTCCATGGCATAAGAGATGCAAGCTCCACCTAAGTCATGTCCTACCAGAATAACCTGCTTGTCGTCGGCGAGATTTGCTAGGAAATCGGTGAGAGGCTTGGCGTATTGAGCTATGGTGGCGATGGAGTTTATGTCGCAGAAGTTGGAGCCTGAGCCGGCGAGGTCTATGGCGTCTACGTCGCAGTTGCTTTCCTTGAGGAGTGCTATGATTTTGTACCAACACCACGCGCCAAAACCTCCGCCATGGACTAAGACCCAATGCTTGTTTTCTTGATCAAGATTTCTTGTGAAATTCTAAGTTATTGGGATGAAAAAAAAAAGTACATGTTTATGAAGAAGGGAAGGAAAGTCAAGCATGGGGCCTAAGCTAGGCAATAATTACTACACGTAAATCTATGGCAGACCTCAAAACTGTCATACCTAATCACAGTGCCGTGTTCTACGAGTCAATTAGATAGTTACAGAAAACACCTTTTTTTTTTTCAAAGTCAACAACCATCTTTGATTTAATCAAGCATGAGTTTATTGACCTTCTCAACAGTAAAAAAAAAATAGGAATATGAAATTTCTGAATTATTACCTTATCAGTGAGCTGCAAGGATAGAGGGTTAGTGCTCGAAACGGTCCGTGATCTCAACTTCTTCTGCAGCTTATTCTTGGTGGGCTGTGGAGGTTCCTTGGCGGACATGGAACGGTCTAAACGAAGAAGAAGGTCGCTGTTGTTCTGCAAGTGATGCTGATAGAGCATAGAAGCAATCTGAGCTTGTTGTTTGATGTAAGAATCGTCTAAGACCACCTCTTCCTCCTTCTTTGGCGAAGAAGACGAAGGAGAAGGTTGCTTCTTTGATCTTCTGTTGCCTGATGAAATCCATGGCGGACTACGACGATTGTTATCGTTTGATGATTTTCTTAAGCCTGCGGGAGAGAAGCAGGTGAATGAGTTGCCCATTTTTTTTTTCTTTTCTAGAAATAATGTAATTTGATGGAAGTGTTATGTTTTGCTCTATGTTTCAATCTATGTATATATATATATATGTGTATAGTTGTCAGAGTATAAATCTTGCTTGCGCACATAATTTGACTTTGTTGTAATGAATAATCAAAAGAGAGGAGAGGAAGAAGATGAGAATGAGATGTGGTGGGCATGAAAGTCTTTTCTCAATTAGGACAACGTTTATTTTATTTTATTATATTTGGTGATTGTTGATGAATTTAGAGACCGAGGTACGTAGGTAGGTATAAATAAATGTACGTAGTTATGTTAAGATTATATATATCACATTTCACAAGAAAAGCCTTTTTGTTTTTGTTTTTGTTTTATGTTATCCCAAAGAAGTAACAATTTTTTTCGAATGAACATTTATTACACAACTGCAACTGCTACTTGCTGTCCCTTACGGATAGAAGATGGATGTGTACAAAGTCCAGTCAATGATTTTAGTCAACGGGGAATAACACACAAAATCTCCATTTTTTTTTATTTTTTTATTTTTCCATGGTCTGATTTCAAAGAGATGGCATACAGTACAGCCAACTTTGACCGAGAGAACGACATGTGAAGCTTCCTCATTTCTTCGAATTTCCCAATCCCACAAATATATTTAGCCTGTACTTATTGATAAACAAAATATCTCCATAATATAATATAGTAAAAAATAACTAATACTATAAATCAGAGAATCGCATGACCTATTGGCTTCAGCTATTACATTTTCTTTAATATATCAATTTATGTCAAAATCGGAGAAAAAAAAAAGAAAAACTATTCAGATTGATTAATAAATATTATAACATTTTGAATAACAAATGGCCTTCGTAGCATAGTGGTAGTGCGTTCGCTTCGTAAGCGAAAGGTCGCGAGTTCGATCCTCGCCGAGGGCTTACATTAATTTCATTTTGACAATTTTTTTTTTCTCTTTACTATCTCAAATTTGGGCTCAGCCCAACAAATTTTATAAGTTCAGCCCATTATGAAATTTTCATGGTTATAAGCCTTATTAGTTACTTACAACTATTCATTTTCTAGTTACTTTTGTTTCTTAATTTAAATCTTAAAAAAAGTAAGATATAAATGATTTCAATTATTAAATGAAAAGCCATCTTGAAAATATCGAATTGCTTTACAAGTTGCCATCACCAACCCAACCTTTTACCCTTCATTATTATTATTTTATAACCCAAGAATGTTCTTTTGTATGATCGTTTTTCGTTTTCTAATTGAATTAAAATGTGACGTGTCCTTAATGTTATAATCCTAGGAATCTTTTTGAAAGAAAATCCATGTCTTACGCATGACGTGTTAGGTTTCACGACTTCATCCAAATAAAAAATACTTAATCTTCCTTTACATTTTTTTTATGTTGATTATCTTCAAGCAAAGTGTCACCTTTCGATCTTTTTCCACTAAAGTACTGTTTTTATGTTGTACGTGTTTGGTCATGAATAAACTATCATTGAAAAGGGGAAAAAAAAATATAGTATCCTTGTCGACTAACCTTAAAAGTCGAAAGAAATACATTAATAATAATAATAATAATAATAATAATAATAATAATAATAATAATAATAATAATAATAATAAATAGTTATTATGAAATAAGTTAATTATGGATGATTAAATAATTAAGATGTGGATGTTTTTGGATTATTGATGGATTTGGAAGTATTATATTAAATGATGATAAGATGATAAGATGAGGTGTTTAATTGAAGAGTTTGTATTTTAGTGTGAGGTGTATAATTGTAATTAATGTGATTAGTTGTAATAGTGAATTATTAGTAGTATAAATAGGTGATTAGAGTTCATTGTAAAACACACCAAGTATTGAAATACTTAATCTCTCTCTAATCTCTCTCTCTCTTTATTATTATAAGCTATATTATCATTATAATCTTAATATAAGTATAATTATAATAAAATAATCTTAATATAATATTAATTATAATTAATATTTTTATAACACGTTATCAGCACGAACGCTCTCCGTCGTCAAGATCAACCTCCGTCGAAGATCTCGTACGAGTTTAGTCGAGGTACGGTAATTTAATATTTAATTTATACTACTCATATATTAATTGTGATTAATTTAAAAATATATATTATAAAAGTATATTTTAAAAGTTTTATAACTAAACGCCAATACCCGAGTGGTTTCGCGGAATATCGTTCACTATAAGTGACGAGAGGTCCAGATTTCGATACCCCGTGGTGGTGTGTGGAATTTTTATTTGCGATTTATTTATTTTTTATATATACACGTACACAACACCAAAAGCCCACGAGGTCTTGTGGTTATCCCCACCTCAGTAGCGGCATATTATTGATTTTTTGATTGAACAATCTTGAAGTAATTATTGGACCGAATAGTTTTGGACACTGGACAAATTTTATTACCGCAACCTTATCGGAGCTTGGACAATAATTATGAAATAATAAAGAACGAGTTTCATAAAACAATTCATATATTTTATCATTGATTTATATGTTATCTGATTATTATGTTCTTTTTCATGTTATAGAATCATGTCGTTTTATACAAAGATGGATCTTCTGTTGCAGACTTTATTTACGGTGATCCTTACGGCTATGTGGATAATATTTTTACCAATGTTTTTAAAATATAATTATTAATTATAAATTTTCTTTAATATTATAATTACTGAAATATATTTTATTTTGAAGGATGACGCTTTGTCCGATGTTTGATCTATTACTTATGATTATTATTACGGCGACAGTTATTTGGATGTGAATATTGTTTTTCATTAGAACTTTTACAAAAGAAGATATAAAAGAAGATTAATTATAATTTTTCCTTTTAATATTTTAATGATGATTTTATTTTCATGATATCAATAAATTGAATCTTGCAAAACTTTGATTTATCAATCTCGATTTTATACTTGCTACTGATTTACACAGTTACTTCGGTGTATTATAAAGCATTCACCACGTTCAGTCCATCGGATATAATACGAATAAATATCGTGAGAAAATGATCAGAAAATATTATGATGGATGAATGAAAAGCATAAGTCCGACTAAATGATTATGTTGCATTCCCTGAAGTGAATGTATGCGCAAACAATAAAAGTGGTCGTGAACATTATATTTATCGTGGTTATTATTAATATTTCCCACGAAGTGGACAACTAGTATATGATTGAGAAAGATGAATTGAGCAATATAAAGATTATTATATATTATCGTTGGTTATTATTCGCACCCAAAGATCCCGTTGATCTTTATAAAGAGCAATTAAAAGTGAAGTGTCGATGAAATTAAATTTTGCTCAAGATTACGATATTTTGGTTTTTGTTAAAGATCCTATTCTCATTTGAATATTTTGGTTTTTGTTAAAGATCCAAATAAAGAAAACTGATATGTCGTTATAAATTTTATTTAAGCATTATTTATTTATTATTTTATCTTTATATATATAATTTTATTTTGACGCTTATTTATTTAATAATTCTAGTTATTATATATTTATCAATACAATGGATACAAACATGTGCAATGGAGTTATGTCTTGCAGATTGTGCAACGACTAATACGATTCTAAGAAATAAAAAATATTTCTCCCATCTTGAAATGAAAGAAACAAGTGTTATCACTATATCGGGTATCACAAATATAATTGAGGGCTCCGGAAGAGCTAATGTTATACTGCCGAGAGGGACAAGGCTGATAATTGAAAATGCCTTATATTCTCCTAAGTCTCAAAGAAATTTATTGAGCTTTAAAGATATTCGACATAATGGATATCACATTGAGACTGCAGAAAAGAGAAATATTGAATATTTGCACATTACAAAAGTGGTTTCGAATGATAAAAGAGTTGTTGAAATATTACATTCGTTTGACTCTGGATTATATTACACGTATGTTAAAACAATTGAATCACATGCTATCGTAAACCAGAAGTTTACTGATGATAATACATTTGTTGTTTGGCATGACCGGTTGGGCCATCCCGGTTCAATTATGATGCGGAGAATAATTCAAAATTCACGTGGACATTTAATGAAGAACCAGAAGATTCTTCAATCTAATGAATTATCATGTGCTGCTTGCTCTAAAGGGAAGTTGATTATTCGTCCATCACCAGTAAAAATAAAGAATGAATCCATAAGGTTTTTGGAGCGTATACAAGGTGATATTTGTGGACCGATACATCCATCGTGTGGACCATTTAGATATTTTATGGTATTGATTGATGCATCAACTAGATGGTCTCATGTGTGTTTGTTATCAACACGGAATGTAGCTTTTGCGAGATTGCTTGCTCAGTTGATTCGATTAAGAGCACATTTTCCGGATTATCTAATAAAAAAAATACGCCTTGATAATGTTGGTGAATTTACTTCCAAGGCATTTAATGAATATTGCATGTCTATTGGAATTGATGGTGAGCACCCCGTGCCACATGTATATACGCAAAACGCTCTTGCAGAATCGTTGATTAAAAGACTGCAATTAATTGCAAGACCATTATTAATGAAGTCGAAACTTCATTCATCTTGTTGGGGACATGCTATATTACATGCAGCGGCACTAATTCGCATTAGGCCAACAGGTTATAACGATATCTCACCGATACAAATGGTTAATGGTCAGGAACCAAATATTTCCCATCTGAGAATTTTTGGATGTGCGGTATATGTTCCAATTGCTCCACCACAACGCACTAAGATGGGACCTCAAAGGAGGTTGGGAATATATGTCGAATTTGAATCTCCATCGATAATAAAATATTTAGAACCTCTAACTGGAGATTTATTTACGGCTAGATTTGTCGATTGTCATTTCGATGAATCGAATTTTCCGACATTAGGGGGAGAAAAGAAACAGCTGGAAATGAGTATTATTGGAATGAATTATCGCTAAATCATTATGATCCTCGAACGAAAGAATGTGAACTAGAAGTTCAAAAGATAATTCATTTACAAGGATTAGCTAATCAACTGCCAGATAGTTTTACTGACCTTAACAGAGAGACTAAGTCACATATACCAGCTGTTAATGCTCCTGCAAAAGTTGATGTTCCTGGAGAACATATAATGATCGAGCCTAAGCCACAACTAAAACGTGGTAGGGCCTCGGGTTCCAAAGATAAAAATCCTCAAAAAAAAAGGAGCAAATAATAAGAATGGTCCAGTCGAGGATTTATCGACTCTAGAAGAGTCAATGGGCATTAATGATTATGATAATGAAAATCAGGTACCTGAAATTTCTGAGAATAATGATAATGAAGAGATCTCGATAAATTATGCCCAAAATGGAATTAGATGGAACCGAGAAAAAGTCAACGTTGACGATAAATTCTCATTTAACGTAGCGCTACATGAAATGAATGAGATAAATGAGAATGAGGATCATCAACCAATGTCTGTTAAAGAATGCAGACAAAGAAATGATTGGCCAAAATGGAAAGATGCAATCGAGGCAGAATTAAAATCACTTGAGAAACGAAAAGTTTTCGGACATGTAGTCCGCATATCAGAAAATATAAAGCCGGTTGGATATAAATGGGTTTTCATCAGAAAGAGAAATGAAAACGGTGAAATTGTGAGATACAAAGCACGGCTTGTTGCACAAGGCTTTTCACAACGACCTGGTATTGATTATGAGGAGACGTATTCTCCTGTGGTGGATGCAACTACTTTTCGTTATTTAATTAGTCTGCCAGTACGTGAAGGACTCGATATGCATCTAATGGATGTTGTCACCGCTTATTTATATGGATCACTTGATAGTGATATATATATATATATATATATGAAACTTCCCGAGGGATTTCAGTTGCCTGAAAATTCAGGGTCCCGAAATGAGTACTCAATCAAGCTAAATAAATCACTTTATGGATTAAAGCAATCTGGGCGTATGTGGTATAATCGCCTAAGTGAATATTTATCGAAAGAGGGGTATAAAAATGATCAAACTTGCCCGTGCATATTTATGAAAAGATCTAGAAGTGAATTTGTCATTATTGCAGTTTATGTTGATGATGTTGGAATTCCTGAAGAGTTATCAAAAGCTGTTAATTGTTTGAAAAAGGAGTTTGAAATGAAAGATCTCGGTAAAACGAAATTTTGTCTTGGACTGCAAATTGAATATTTAAAGAATGGAATATTCGTACATCAAGAGACTTATACGAAAAAGGTATTGAAAAGATTTTATATGGATAAAGCTCATCCATTGGATACTCCAATGATTGTTCGATCTTTAGATGTGAATAAAGATCCGTTTAGACCTTGCGATAATAATGAAGAACTACGTGGTCCTGAAGTACCATATCTCAGTGCTATTGGAGCCCTAATGTATTTAACGAGTCATACGCGACCTGATATAGCGTTCGCTGTGAATCTATTGGCAAGATAAATCACCGACTCGTAGACATTGGAATGGAGTTAAACGGATATTTCGATACCTTCAAGGAACAACTGATATGAGATTGTTCTATCCAAATGAATCAAAAGCAGATTTGATTGGGTATGCAGATGCTGGTTTTCTATATGACCCACATAATGCTCGATCGCAAACGGGCTATTTATTTACGCATGGTGGAACCGCTATTTCATGGCGGTCAGTTAAACAAAGTTTAACGGCTACTTCATCTAATCATGCGGAAATTCTAGCTATTCATGAAGCTAGCCGGAATGTGTTTGGTTGCGATCGATAATTGATCATATACAACAAACTAGTGGGATATTATCGAAAAGTTACTTCCTATTACACATGATTTAGAGAAAAATGGTGATATTGATGTACAACAAGTGCGATCAAGTGAAAATCTTGCAGATTTATTCACGAAAACACTTCCTCCAATAATTTTCAAAAGATTGGTATATTCAATTGGAGTTCGAAGACTTCGATATTTGGAATGATGTTATTATCAGGGGGAGTAAATACGCGTTGCACTCTTTTTCCCTTCACTGAGGTTTTTCCCATGTGGTTTTTCCAGTAAGGTTTTTAATGAGGCAACAATCGAAAGCGTATCTAAAAGAATCATGTACTCTTTTTCCTTCATTAGGTTTTTATCCCATTGGATTTTTCCTAATAAGATTTTAACGAGGCATATTCTTTGAAAAACATCCAAGGGGAGTATTATGAAATAAGTTAATTATGGATGATTAAATAATTAAGATGTGGATGTTTTTGGATTATTGATGGATTTGGAAGTATTATATGATGATAAGATGATAAGATGAGGTGTTTAATTGAAGAGTTTGTATTTTAGTGTGAGGTGTATAATTGTAATTAATGTGATTAGTTGTAATAGTGAATTATTAGTAGTATAAATAGGTGATTAGAGTTCATTGTAAAACACACCAAGTATTGAAATACTTAATCTCTCTCTAATCTCTCTCTCTCTTTATTATTATAAGCTATATTATCATTATAATCTTAATATAAGTATAATTATAATAAAATAATCTTAATATAATATTAATTACAATAAATATTTTTATAACACGTTATCAGCACGAACGCTCTCCGTCGTCAAGATCAACCTCCGTCGAAGATCTCGTACGAGTTTAGTCGAGGTACGGTAATTTAATATTTAATTTATACTACTCATATATTAATTGTGATTAATTTAAAAATATATATTATAAAAGTATATTTTAAAAGTTTTATAACTAAACGCCAATACCCGAGTGGTTTCGCGGAATATCGTTCACTATAAGTGACGAGAGGTCCAGATTTCGATACCCCGTGGTGGTGTGTGGAATTTTTATTTGCGATTTATTTATTTTTATTTATATACACGTACACAACACCAAAAGCCCACGAGGTCTTGTGGTTATCCCCACCTCAGTAGCGGCATATTATTGATTTTTTGATTGAACAATCTTGAAGTAATTATTGGACCGAATAGTTTTGGACACTGGACAAATTTTATTACCGCAACCTTATCGGAGCTTGGACAATAATTATGAAATAATAAAGAACGAGTTTCATAAAACAATTCATATATTTTATCATTGATTTATATGTTATCTGATTATTATGTTCTTTTTCATGTTATAGAATCATGTCGTTTTATACAAAGATGGATCTTCTGTTGCAGACTTTATTTACGGTGATCCTTACGGCTATGTGGATAATATTTTTACCAATGTTTTTAAAATATAATTATTAATTATAAATTTTCTTTAATATTATAATTACTGAAATATATTTTATTTTGAAGGATGACGCTTTGTCCGATGTTTGATCTATTACTTATGATTATTATTACGGCGACAGTTATTTGGATGTGAATATTGTTTTTCATTAGAACTTTTACAAAAGAAGATATAAAAGAAGATTAATTATAATTTTTCCTTTTAATATTTTAATGATGATTTTATTTTCATGATATCAATAAATTGAATCTTGCAAAACTTTGATTTATCAATCTCGATTTTATACTTGCTACTGATTTACACAGTTACTTCGGTGTATTATAAAGCATTCACCACGTTCAGTCCATCGGATATAATACGAATAAATATCATGAGAAAATGATCAGAAAATATTATGATGGATGAATGAAAAGCATAAGTCCGACTAAATGATTATGTTGCATTCCCTAAAGTGAATGTATGCGCAAACAATAAAAGTGGTCGTGAACATTATATTTATCGTGGTTATTATTAATATTTCCCACGAAGTGGACAACTAGTATATGATTGAGAAAGATGAATTGAGCAATATAAAGATTATTATATATTATCGTTGGTTATTATTCGCACCCAAAGATCCCGTTGATCTTTATAAAGAGCAATTAAAAGTGAAGTGTCGATGAAATTAAATTTTGCTCAAGATTACGATATTTTGGTTTTTGTTAAAGATCCTATTCTCATTTGAATATTTTGGTTTTTGTTAAAGATCCAAATAAAGAAAACTGATATGTCGTTATAAATTTTATTTAAGCATTATTTATTTATTATTTTATCTTTATATATATAATTTTATTTTGACGCTTATTTATTTAATAATTCTAGTTATTATATATTTATCAATACAATGGATACAAACATGTGCAATGGAGAGTTATGTCTTGCAGATTGTGCAACGACTAATACGATTCTAAGAAATAAAAAATATTTCTCCCATCCTGAAATGAAAGAAACAAGTGTTATCACTATATCGGGTATCACAAATATAATTGAGGGCTCCGGAAGAGCTAATGTTATACTGCCGAGAGGGACAAGGCTGATAATTGAAAATGCCTTATATTCTCCTAAGTCTCAAAGAAATTTATTGAGCTTTAAAGATATTCGACATAATGGATATCACATTGAGACTGCAGAAAAGAGAAATATTGAATATTTGCACATTACAAAAGTGGTTTCGAATGATAAAAGAGTTGTTGAAATATTACATTCGTTTGACTCTGGATTATATTACACGTATGTTAAAACAATTGAATCACATGCTATCGTAAACCAGAAGTTTACTGATGATAATACATTTGTTGTTTGGCATGACCGGTTGGGCCATCCCGGTTCAATTATGATGCGGAGAATAATTCAAAATTCACGTGGACATTTAATGAAGAACCAGAAGATTCTTCAATCTAATGAATTATCATGTGCTGCTTGCTCTAAAGGGAAGTTGATTATTCGTCCATCACCAGTAAAAATAAAGAATGAATCCATAAGGTTTTTGGAGCGTATACAAGGTGATATTTGTGGACCGATACATCCATCGTGTGGACCATTTAGATATTTATGGTATTGATTGATGCATCAACTAGATGGTCTCATGTGTGTTTGTTATCAACACGGAATGTAGCTTTTGCGAGATTGCTTGCTCAGTTGATTCGATTAAGAGCACATTTTCCGGATTATCAATAAAAAAATACGCCTTGATAATGCTGGTGAATTTACTTCCAAGGCATTTAATGAATATTGCATGTCTATTGGAATTGATGTGAGCACCCCGTGCCACATGTATATACGCAAAACGGTCTTGCAGAATCGTTGATTAAAAGCTGCAATTAATTGCAAGACCATTATTAATGAAGTCGAAACTTCATTCATCTTGTTGGGGACATGCTATATTACATGCAGCGGCACTAATCGCATAGGCCAACAAGTTATAACGATATCTCACCGATACAAATGGTTAATGGTCAGGAACCAAATATTTCCCATCTGAGAATTTTTGGATGTGCGGTATATGTTCCAATTGCTCCACCACAACGCACTAAGATGGGACCTCAAAGGAGGTTGGGAATATATGTCGAATTTGAATCTCCATCGATAATAAAATATTTAGAACCTCTAACTGGAGATTTATTTACGGCTAGATTTGTCGATTGTCATTTCGATGAATCGAATTTTCCGACATTAGGGGGAGAAAAGAAACAGCTGGAAATGAGTATTATTCGGAATGAATTATCGCTAAATCATTATGATCCTCGAACGAAAGAATGTGAACTAGAAGTTCAAAAGATAATTCATTTACAAGGATTAGCTAATCAACTGCCAGATAGTTTTACTGACCTTAACAGAGAGACTAAGTCACATATACCAGCTGTTAATGCTCCTGCAAAAGTTGATGTTCCTGGAGAACATATAATGATCGAGCCTAAGCCACAACTAAAACGTGGTAGGCCCTCGGGTTCCAAAGATAAAAATCCTCAAAAAAAAAAGGAGCAAATAATAAGAATGGTCCAGTCGAGGATTTATCGACTCTAGAAGAGTCAATGGGTATTAATGATTATGATAATGAAAATCAGGTACCTGAAATTTCTGAGAATAATGATAATGAAGAGATCTCGATAAATTATGCCCAAAATGGAATTAGATGGAACCGAGAAAAAGTCAACGTTGACGATAAATTCTCATTTAACGTAGCGCTACATGAAATGAATGAGATAAGTGAGAATGAGGATCATCAACCAATGTCTGTTAAAGAATGCAGACAAAGAAATGATTGGCCAAAATGGAAAGATGCAATCGAGGCAGAATTAAAATCACTTGAGAAACGAAAAGTTTTCGGACATGTAGTCCGCATATCAGAAAATATAAAGCCGGTTGGATATAAATGGGTTTTCATCAGAAAGAGAAATGAAAACGGTGAAATTGTGAGATACAAAGCACGGCTTGTTGCACAAGGCTTTTCACAACGACCTGGTATTGATTATGAGGAGACGTATTCTCCTGTGGTGGATGCAACTACTTTTCGTTATTTAATTAGTCTGCAGTACGTGAAGGACTCGATATGCATCTAATGGATGTTGTCACCGCTTATTTATATGGATCACTTGATAGTGATATATATATATATATATATATATATATATATGAAACTTCCCGAGGGATTTCAGTTGCCTGAAAATTCAGGGCCCCGAAATGAGTACTCAATCAAGCTAAATAAATCGCTTTATGGATTAAAGCAATCTGGGCGTATGTGGTATAATCGCCTAAGTGAATATTTATCGAAAGAGGGGTATAAAAATGATCAAACTTGCCCGTGCATATTTATGAAAAGATCTAGAAGTGAATTTGTCATTATTGCAGTTTATGTTGATGATGTTGGAATTCCTGAAGAGTTATCAAAAGCTGTTAATTGTTTGAAAAAGGAGTTTGAAATGAAAGATCTCGGTAAAACGAAATTTTGTCTTGGACTGCAAATTGAATATTTAAAGAATGGAATATTCGTACATCAAGAGACTTATACGAAAAAGGTATTGAAAAGATTTTATATGGATAAAGCTCATCCATTGGATACTCCAATGATTGTTCGATCTTTAGATGTGAATAAAGATCCGTTTAGACCTTGCGATAATAATGAAGAACTACGTGGTCCTGAAGTACCATATCTCAGTGCTATTGGAGCCCTAATGTATTTAACGAGTCATACACGACCTGATATAGCGTTCGCTGTGAATCTATTGGCAAGATAAATCACCGACTCGTAGACATTGGAATGGAGTTAAACGGATATTTCGATACCTTCAAGGAACAACTGATATGAGATTGTTCTATCCAAATGAATCAAAAGCAGATTTGATTGGGTATGCAGATGCTGGTTTTCTATATGACCCACATAATGCTCGATCGCAAACGGGCTATTTATTTACGCATGGTGGAACCGCTATTTCATGGCGGTCAGTTAAACAAAGTTTAACGGCTACTTCATCTAATCATGCGGAAATTCTAGCTATTCATGAAGCTAGCCGGGAATGTGTTTGGTTGCGATCGATAATTGATCATATACAACAAACTAGTGGGATATTATCGAAAAAGTTACTTCCTATTACACATGATTTAGAGAAAAATGGTGATATTGATGTACAACAAGTGCGATCAAGTGAAAATCTTGCAGATTTATTCACGAAAACACTTCCTCCAATAATTTTCAAAAGATTGGTATATTCAATTGGAGTTCGAAGACTTCGATATTTGGAATGATGTTATTATCAGGGGGAGTAAATACGCGTTGCACTCTTTTTCCCTTCACTGAGGTTTTTCCCATGTGGTTTTTCCAGTAAGGTTTTTAATGAGGCAACAATCGAAAGCGTATCTAAAAGAATCATGTACTCTTTTTCCTTCATTAGGTTTTTATCCCATTGGATTTTTCCTAATAAGATTTTAACGAGGCATATTCTTTGAAAAACATCCAAGGGGAGTATTATGAAATAAGTTAATTATGGATGATTAAATAATTAAGATGTGGATGTTTTTGGATTATTGATGGATTTGGAAGTATTATATTAAATGATGATAAGATGATAAGATGAGGTGTTTAATTGAAGAGTTTGTATTTTAGTGTGAGGTGTATAATTGTAATTAATGTGATTAGTTGTAATAGTGAATTATTAGTAGTATAAATAGGTGATTAGAGTTCATTGTAAAACACACCAAGTATTGAAATACTTAATCTCTCTCTAATCTCTCTCTCTCTCTTTATTATTATAAGCTATATTATCATTATAATCTTAATATAAGTATAATTATAATAAAATAATCTTAATATAATATTAATCACAATTAATATTTTTATAACAATAGTGTAATTCTTCGGCAACTTCTCATCTTTGAAATATTTTCTAATCTTATTTTGACTCAATCAATGTCGTGTCGCATACGTTATTATCTTAGCACGTGTCTATCTTACATATGGCTTTGTTGGATTATATTGAAAATATTTTAAATTTACTTTGGATAATTCTATAAACCCTCTCAAAATTTACTTTGGGTAATTTTCTATAAACCCTCTCTTTTATTCTATTTCTATCCCTAATTAATATATAAAGTAAACTTTGAAAATAATTATCTTCAAATATTAAATACTTACTAATTTAAAATCATTAAATGATTACCATTAAACTAAATTAATTATAATTTCAGAAACCATCAATTAAAATACACTAATTAACTATTCAAATTGCATTAATTTCACCGATTCGAACTAGCCAAGAAATTTTCAAAATTAATCAATTTAACTAATTGTTACTACGTTTGTATTTATTTGATATTAATATTAAATATTAATCTTTAACTTTAATATTCTTAAAGTTAATATAAAATTGTAACGATTAATACAAGAAGTAATACAATAAAAAATAAATTAAATATAATAAGTTAATTAATATCGTTGAATAACTTATACAATTAATGTTGTTAAATTTATGAAAAATAAATTAATAAAATAATTATTGTTGAATTCATATAGTTACGTAAATAACTTTTACAAATATAGGTGTTTGGGGTATAAAAGAGGCGTAGGAATGGTGTGAATAGTAGGACTGATCATTTCTATTCTCTTTGTGTAATGTGCTTGACGTTGATCATTCTTATAATCTATAATCATCTAAATAAGCCATTAGCCCTAAAACAGTAACAAGGATGCAGAAGTATGCCTGCCTGCCATCAACACTTTCTATCCAAACACTTGCGATACGGACACACACACACACACACAGTCTGCTCGAATGCCACGTGTCAAGCTTCTCTCCCTCGTACCTCCGCCACTTGTCCATTCCCAAATAAATTCCCATGTTCTCAGAGATTCTCTCGACCAGGCAAGGGACTTTCTCGTCACCCCACCATCTCATCTCTCCTTTATCAATCTCAACGATCTCCTTTCGTAACTTTATTTTGCACATCTACACGCCGGCATAGATACACGCGCTACATTTCTTTCTGGGCAATGTGTCCCCTCCCCTCCCTTGCCTAGTCATTTTTGCTACCTCTATTGCCATGGAATTTTCTGTTTCTTTTTTAACGTTGAACCCTGACAGCAAAGCCCAGTTTATATTTTTTTAAATCCCTCAAGGAGCTCAGAAAGACTACAGCTTGGAACGTTGTTCGAGTCGATATGCTGTTTGAGATCAAATTCTTTGGCGTTGTGGGCTTTGTGATGTAGTTCTGATCAAGAAGGGTGTAGTGTAAACATGCGTGTCCGAACTATAACCGTTGAGCAAGTGAACGGTCAATCGTTTCCCCAAAAGGGTTAATCGCCGTCCTATGGAAGATAGTAGTGACAAGCGTAAGAAACCAACAGCAATGGACGACGACCTTTCCTTCGATATTTCAACATCCACCAGCCATTTCTCAAGAGACCTATTGCAGAGGTTTACGGGCACCAGCCGTAGTGGAACTCAAACTGCAATGAGGGAGGAAGACCAAGACCAAGACCAAGATATCGAGCTGTCTCTTGGATTGTCGCTGGGAGGAAAATTCGGCGTGGACAAAATCTCGTCTAATCTGACGAGGTCTTCCTCTTTAGCAAGCTGTTTGCCCGTTGCGAAAGATGATAACGACGGCGCCGCACCCACACCACAGGCGGAGGCGGCTGCTGCCGCAGGTGGTAGTCTGATTAGAACCTCCTCATTGCCCGCAGAGACCGAAGAGGAGTGGAGAAAAAGAAAGGAGCTGCAGTGCTTGAAGAGAATGGAAGCTAAGAGAAGGAGATCTGAGAAGCAAAGGAACATGATGAGGACTGAGAGCGGTTTTAGCAGAGCTAAGAGTTTGAGTTTAGAGGAAAAGAGAGCGATTGAGTTGAATCTGAGGGAGAGACTTGAGAGAGAAAAGGCTGTTCTTGGAATTAAGAGGTCAACTTCATTACAGTTTGGATCTTCTTCGAATCATGGGAGTGTGTCTATGGAAAAAGGCAAAGAAAGCCCCTCAACTGATTTGGAGGCTAAACCTCCTCAAGGTACAAAAGGAAAAGATTAACTGTTTACTGCAAGTTCGATCTTAATCTTGATATGTAATGAACTATGATGATGATGATGATGATGATGATGATGATGATGATATATTGGGCAATGTTCTCTTCTTATTTCAGGAACTTGTCGAAGCCTAAGCTCGGCAAGCATCGAATCGTCGCGAGAAGGAACTAATCAGAGACAAGATGCAGAAAGTTCGTGTAAGAAAATGGGCTCGATGGGAGGAGATATGCCTTCCGTGTTCACGAAAGGGGATGGTCCTCACGGTAAAAGAGTCGATGGGGTATTATACAAATACGGTAAAGGAGAACAAGTTAAGATAATGTGTATATGCCACGGTACGTTTCACTCTCCGCCGGAGTTCATAAGACACGCCGGTGGAACCGATGTGGATCATCCTCTCAAACACATTGTCCTGAATCCAAACTCCTCTGCAATGTTATAGAATATGCATGTCTTTTCTCAGTCCTATTTGACATTGAATTGATGTTCATTGATTACTTGCAATAAGCTTTGCTGCTAAAAGATGCAAGAAAATGGAGGATGCTTTACTTGAATACAGTTTTTTTCTCTTCTTTTTTCTTTTTCGCATCCCTTTGGAAAGAAATTGCGCTTTGCGCGATAATTTTCGCCCAACATTTATGTTGCAAGAGGTGCCAAAGTGCGTAAGATCTCGCCATTCTACTGCGTCTATTGCCCAGCGGTAAGAAACCATACAAGGTAACGATGACTGCCTGAATTGTAGTGAAACTGATAATTTCCGCGGCGCATGTTTTTCGAGCTAAAATACTACATGGTTTCTATTACATACAGTTGAAGCCCGCCGAACATCCTACCTATACAACGGCGAAAACAAGAAATCCCAACGAACGCGCTAAAAGCCCGTATTTTCTACTGCTGGCCCACACGACGTTCGATCTGCTTCAGGCGGTGCACCACCTGGCTCATCTTCGGCCTGGCCTCGATCGAACCCGCCGTGCACATGACCCCCACGTGCAGCACCTTCACCAGCTTGTCCCGAGGGCCGTGGTCCCACAAGACATCCAGGAAGAAGTCCTCGATCGTGCCCTGGTCCATCAGCATGCAAGCCCAAGACACGATGTCGAACCCTTGCCCGAATGAGCTGAACGACGGGTCGAGCACCCTCTTGTTCGACAGCAGCTCCAGCAGCACCACCCCGTAGCTGTACACGTCCGACTTCCAGGTGACTCGACCCGTCCGGGTATATTCCGGGTCGATGTACCCGTTGGTCCCAGCCACACGGGTCGTGGTGTGGGTCCTAGAAGCATCCAGGAACCTCGACAGCCCGAAATCGGACAAGAAGGCATTGCCGTCTCTGTCCAGCAGTATGTTGCTGGGCTTTACGTCCCTGTGGAGGACGTAAGGGTCGCAGCCCTCGTGCAAGAACGACAAAGCCGAGGCCACTTGAAGGGCAATCTTGTGGAGGATCAGCCAGTCGAATGGGTGCCCGGCGGTGCCCCTTTTCCTGATGAGCCGGCTCAAGTTGCCCCCCGGCATGTAGTTGTAGATGAGGAACATCTCCGAGCGGCTCGAGTGGTACCCAATCAGCTTGATGAGGTTGGGGTGCTCGACCCGGCCCAGGGTTCGGACCTCGGCCTGGAACTGAGCGGTTCCTCGGTCCCTCTCGCACCGCTTGACCGCCACGGTGACCGCCGGAGTGAGCCGGGCTCTGTAGGTCGAGCCGAACCCGCCGCTGCCTATGCAGTTGATTCGGTTGAAGCTGTCGGTGGCTTGGACGATGGATTCGTAGGTTACTGCGACCCCTATGTCTCGGAACATGGAGACCGTTGCTGTCTGAGGCAGGGCAGGCATAGGAACTACGTAAGAAGGCCCAGCCGCGGCTCGTCTCTCTTTCTTCGGACAGCACCAGCGCGTGATCGAGCAGACGAGGTAGATCACTACAGCAATTAATGCCGAGGTTCCGCCCACGACGACTGCCACGGCCAAGATTTCGTCTTTCCTACTGGTTTTGGAATCGGTAGAAGTGGGCTCCGTCGGGTTTTCTTTCGCGGGGTGGTGTGGCGACTTTGCTGTCTTGACCGATGCAGTTCTGAGTTTACTACAGGTATTCAAAGATTAAGTTATTTGCGTTAAATTCGTTGGCTTTGAGAAAAAAGTAAAAAAGGCGATGACATACCTAAGCACCATCTGATCAGAGGAGCAAGCCACGGATGTGCAGGCGAGTGGGTTCGAACTCAAGTTCAGATATCGGAGATTGGGCAATCTCCCAATGAACTGAGGAATGTCCCCGTGGATCTCGTTGTTCGCCAGGTTTATTACCTGGAGATCTCGGCATTTGGACAGCGTTCTAGGAAACTCCCCGAAGATTCCGTTGGATCCAAGGTTGAGCACTCTCAGCTTCCTCAGGCGACTGAAGTCGAAGGCTGAGAAATTCCCAGAGATTCGATTCCCTTCGAGGTCGAGGACGAGGAGTTTTTCGAGGCTCCACGTTTGGAAGGGAATCTCGCCGTGGAGATCGTTGAAGGGAAGGGATAACACTCTGAGCTGTTTGAGGTTTCCTACGACAGCCGAGAGCTTCCCTCCGAGCTTTCCATTAGTTGCTGCGGAAGGATCGAATGTTATTTATCGCAACTATGCGATAAAAATGAGCAGAAAAGAAAAAAAAAGTTACATACCTCTTATGTTGAGCGCCGAAACTCGGGAATTCGAATCGCACGAGACCCCGAGCCACGAGCAGTGGCTCGAGCTGTTGTTAGCGCCCCAGCTCTCGAGGATTTCGTGCGGGTCGGACATCGAATCCTTGAATTGGATAAGGATGGCCCTCTCGTCGGGGACTGAGGACTCCCCGTAAACTGATGGGACGAGGCAGAGTACGGCGAATAGATAGAGCATATCCATTGCGGCTCGTATGTTAGGTGATGAAAAGGGCGCTTTTTTTTTTCGAACGAAGAATAACGGGCAAATACAGAGGGCGCAAAACACCGAGATGTTCGAAAATACGAAAGAGGTAAAGGAGAGAATGAAAGAGGATTAAGAATGGCTTTGGCTTTTCAAAGAAACTTCAAATCTGCGAACAAGAATGAAGACACAAGCTAATAAACACAGCTTAAGAATTGTGTGTGTATATATATAAATGTTGTGTAATATTTTCTATTGCAGCAATCCTAGGATTTTGCCTTTAAAGCTTGACCACTTCTTCAAGAAGATTGCATGATTAGTCAACGGCCTTTGATATTTATTTATTCATTTATTTATTTTTCAAAGATTATGTGAAGTTCTTGGGCACAATATTACACAATATTCACATATGTTTGTCCACGTGGCACGACGAAGATACTGAATACATGGGGAATGAGTTCCTTTTGCCCTCAGACGGCGTCGTTTTGGGTCGGGTTAAAGTAAAAAACATAATAAATAGTCAAACAGTCATCAATAATCTTTGAAAAAAAAGTCATCAATAATCTTCCATCCATTTTCTGTTTTCTCGTAAACAAAGTCTTGTAATAAAATTGGAAAAGTAGGATTTTTTAAGGAAAAATATTTAACCATAATCTTGACCATCCTTTTGTTCAATATTTCATATAATGGGATTTCCTTTTTTAATTTATCGGATATTGGGTTTTTAATTTTTTTCGTGATTATCTGTAACATGGCCAAGGGAAATTATTATTACAATATGATTAATAGTATATAAATTAAAACCCACATTTAAGTAAGAAGCTGGAATAGCTCAGTTGGTTAGTGCGTGTGGCTGTTAACCACAAGGTCGGAGGTTTAAGCCCTCCTTCTAGCGATTTTTTTTATTTTTTATTCTTATTTGAATGGAATATATTCGTTATTCTAACACTATGGACATGCCATATTGCATCAGTTTCCCTTCATTGGACGTTAGAGCATCAACTTTCAACTTCATTGTATCATTTTCGCAGTTCATATGTCCAAATCCTTTATATATCGAGTAGCAATGAAGCAAGTTATTCCTCTTCATCATGTTGTACTGAAATCGGACGATGAACTGCCTCATTACCATCCTTTTCTTTTGGGTAAACTTTATTTAATATATATGGAGCTTCATGCATAAAGATGGACATAAAGAATATATACTTAATGCTAAAAGATAAAAAATGTTCAATGATTTAGAGCTTATCAATTTCATATGTAAACATTACATCATTTATGGGCTGCAGAGACATATTCCATCTCCCCTATGTAACAAGATAATCTCCATCAATTTTGTCTTACTATTCATTTCTATGGATTCTGTACATTGCTGGAAATGAAGAAATTTAACATTTTAATGACGAAATGACCGTTCGTCGCTAACTTACTTGGTAACAATCATCTGAAAACAATCTGTATCTTGATTTTTTGCAAAGGTGGTTATATTATTTCCGATGACCCGAAGAAGCCATGAGCACGCCAACAGCAACTACGAACATGGACAACATGCCGCCGAGAAGTATGTAAGTTCTTTTCGACGATCTTCTGTATTCGCCGAACAAAAGTACGCCCCAAAACGTACTCACCAGTGGGAGCGCCTGCAAATATACATGTAATGCAAAGAGTATAAAACCATAGTACAATTTCTTTCTAATGATCTTTTTTGGGTGCATAGATTATGTGTTTTACTTAAATGAGCTGACCTGAACTGCATCTGCTGCAGCGTAACCAGCGGCTTGGCCGCCCATAAACTGAAGCCCATTGCCGAACCCACACAAGAGCCCGGCCAAGAAAGCCCAGCCTCTGCCGCTGTTGTCCAGCAAGTAGGCCTTGATGGACGATTTGGGTAGGTTCAACACGGGCCGGTACAAGAAGGTGATGTTGAGCACAATGGCTAACACAAAGCATGACACTGAGAAGTAGAAGAACGCCGTGTATACGCTTAAATGAGGGGTTCCGTCTTTTAGCGTGTGCCACTGATCGTTAGTGGCGAGGTTGAAAGCTGGGGAGAATAGGGAGAAACAGATTCCTGCAAAGAATGTTATGACCAAGCCTATGCATGTGCCCTTTCCCAAAACCTGACAGAAAAAAAGGTAAGAAAACTGTCAAGAAAGGAGATGATCTCTTTAGATTTGTTAGAACAGTTGTCGGAAAAAGCAACGACCTTGATCGACCGTTTGTTTTCAAGCTCGATCAGGAATTGCGCCGTTCCAAATTTCGCCTTCTCCACTGCGTCAGCTCCGTTCTCTAGATCTGCAGTCGAAAGCATGAGTTTCTATGTTCTGTAATACGCGCAGATATATTGCTATTTAGTGACTCTTACCTTTGTTTGGATTTGTTCCTTTGGATCCGAAAGCATCCTTCGTCCTAAACGAATATATCAACGATCCAAACGTTGTAAAAATGGTTTATTTTGAACCCTGAAAGACATGAATGAAGGGTGAAAAGTAAGCTCACTGTTGTTTGCTATCATCAGTTAAGACAGTGAGCTTGGCCTTGTTATCTTCGGCATTGGACGAATGAACGGCCGAACCGAAACAAACGGCAATCAAGAAGCATGCAACGCCGGGAAAGAGAATCTGGGCTTTATTGATCTTGTCATCTAAGAAGTAATTCAAAGTTGTGCCTGTACAACATATGTATATAGTAACTTCAGACCCATAAAAACCAGAAGGAAAGGAAACAAATCTGTGTTTTCTGCAGTAAAATGTACCTATTACTACAGTGATGCTGGAGGTAATAACCTCAGTAACCGACAAGCCGACGAATGCCCAAGCGTACTGCGTTGCAAGATTTCCGAGGCTTAGAACAATCCCTCCGGCCATTGCAAACATCACGCTTGACCAATTATCCTGGAATTATATGTTTTCTCATAAACAGACTCGATCTTTCCATAGAAAAGGCTGATATAATGCTTGTCAGACCTGAGACAGCTGTTCAATGAAATTGGGCTTCTGTGCTGTGCTGCTACCAATCTCACCGAAGGTGAAGGCGATTATTACAGCAGCCAAGAGATTGGTCATAGTGTAGTCGAGGTAAGTGTGCTGAGGAAGACGACCACGCCTTTCTAGGAGGGTCAATATAGCAGGCCATGTGCCTAAGAAGACGAGGGAAAAGAGCATACAAGCTATTGCACCTCCTTTGCTCTCTACAAGATACATCTTCTCTCAACCAGACAGACAGCAGAACAACACTGTTTGTTACCTCGATTGTGTCCTATGATCATGAAGAAAGATAAGGTATAAGTGAAGATGGATATGGCCATATCTATGTACAGAAGATGAAGCAGCCAAAGATGTATGTATGTATGTAATCAACAGAAAACATTAAACGGTGTCTGATTTTCCAGACAAATCTCTTACTTGCAGAGTCAACTGATTGATGTCCTGATAACTTTGCAGAAACATATGCAGATGCAGTAAAATGAACAGAAAAATCCAATATAAATCAGAATTTATGATTCATTATCATGAGGAAAATCTTCCAGGACAATAAAATCAAGTGAAGATGGAAAAATAAGGTATTTGTGGTTAGGGGAAAGAAGAACAAGAAAGTCACGGTACCCAATTGGTTATCTTTTCACAATCAGAAAGACTTCCAAAATCCAAGCAGATGCACCTTCTTTGTTCCTGGGCAGCAGTCAAATCTCTCACCCTAAAAAATTAGTGTCAGTAGAAGAAGAAATCAAGAACAGTGAAATGAACTCAGCCATGAAATGCTTGGCCAAAAGAACATGTAGTTATTTATATCCCAATGAGAAAAGCTCATCTACATGTGTAATGGTGATGGCATATGTACCTACCTAATTTGAGTTCGGTTTATTCTCTATGTTAAGGAACTACACATTTTTTTTTTCCAGGCACGAAATAACATGTGGGCGAGAAAACAAAGCCGTATATTCGCACCTACTCGACCATAAAAATGACGACTTTGTTTAAAGAAAACAGGCGTGTTGAACTGGGAATCTCTACTACTCTAGCCAAGCCAGATTCATAGAGGTTAGTTAGATGATGATTCATTTCATCTTACCAATATTATATTATACTCATTTGCCATAAAAATAGGACGAAAAAAAATTTGTGATGATTGGAGGCCTTTAAGTCAAATGAGTGAACTTCAAAGACTTTTGATGTCACTAAAATCTAATATTTTATTGAAATAGGGGGCTCACACGATTGGTGCTAGCCAGCCTATCCTTGTCACTTTCATCGTTAGCATCTTCAACTTCTCTATGGAAATGTCCACTTCAGTTAAGTCGACAACATTATCGTCCAACTAGTTTTATTTTATAGGCCCACCCAGACAGACCATTTATGTTAACTCGATTGTCTTTTGTAAGCCCAACTCTCTTGTTTTGATCCAGCGGTAGTCTTGAAAAAGAGTGTTCTTGAGCTGTAGATTTAAGTTTCCTTGTTAGAAAAACCATTGCTCGTTCTCTCATTAGTGGGACATTATCATATATTTCAATGCTGTAATGATCAGTTATTACAGACAGTGAAAAGCATGGCATTTGATATGGTTGATGTTCAAAGATAGGCTGAAATATAAATGAAAACTGTTACAGTGAAAGGCCAAAAGCCCTGAAAGTAGGGGTTATAGTGAACGTGGATTAAATTAACCCAAGGAAAGCTCTCTTCTCAACCCACAGTCTACCATGGTTACGTCGAAATCTTGGTCCGAGTTGATGAAGCATGAGATATTATTTCTGAAAAAAAAAAAAAGGTATTCAAGAACATTTTTTAGAAATTATGAGTGTTGTTAGAAATGTGGTAGTTCTCAAAGATGCTGAAAATCAATTCTATCTCACTGCCTCAGTTTGTAATGGAGTGGATTCATCAGCTTTCGTATTACTCTCCTCGCCTGCGAAGAGAAAAGCCAAATTAATGTTCGCTGATCATTGCCGAATGTTCTCTTCTAACACAGGAATATACATTACCGTCGTCGGGCAGATCAGAGGTCCAAAGAGTGAGGTTATCTCTGAGCAGCTGCATAATCAAAGTGCTGTCTTTGTACGATCCTTCGCTCAACTAATCGAGCTCAGCAATGGCCTCGTCGAATGCTTGCTTAGCCAAATGGCAAGCCCTGTTTATTCAGTCATTTCCATCCATGCATTTCAAGATTTATTACGTAGTTAGTGACGTATAAAATGTTATCATTACCTCTCGGGAGAGTTCATGATCTCGTAGTAGAACACCGAGAAGTTCAAAGCCAGGCCGAGCCGAACAGGGTGCGTCGACGGGAGTTCGGCGTTTGCCGCCGCCGTCGCAGCCTGAAAAAAAAAATATGCAAGAATAAGCAGATTAAATGGAGTCGTAATAATATGATTAGTTTGGATCAATCTCGCCTCCTAGGCCTTGAGCGCCTCTTCAAACGCATCTTTCCTCGCCTGATCCTTTTTAAACTCGGCGAGATAGCGGTAGTAGTCGCCTTTCCTATGTTTAGCCACACGCACACAGACAAATAATGAATTAGGACCAAATTTGAATTTTGTTTTTTAAAAAACCTCGGCCATCAACATAATGTTAAAAGATATCCCGGGAAAAAAAAAGTTCAAATCCCGACGGGACATACATCTTGTCGTAGAAAACAGCTGCCTCTCCTGGAGAAGCAGAGGGTGTTGGATTATAATATCTAGCAATCCGATTTTGATAAACACAAAACTTATTATTGTGTCACTAACATATTTACTTGAGTGCGCAGATGAACCCTACTCGAAAAACGGATATCAGATATGAGCTCAGTGTGAAAAATCGAGTCGATCAACTGTCGGTCAGCACTGGTCAACGCCTGGTCAACTCGGGTGCCTGGTCGGCTGCTGGCTGGGTCCTGGTCAAGGTCTGGCTGGGTTCTGATCAGGATCTGGTCTCTGGCTCGGTTCTGGTCAGTGACTGGGTTCTGGTCAGGCTCCTGGCTGGGTTCTGGTCAGGACCTGGATACTGCGGGTTCTGGTCAGGCTCTGGTCGCGGTTTCTGGTCAGGTCCTGGTCAGTGGCTGGGTTCTGGTCAGGCACCTGGCTGGGTTCTGGTCACCGCGGGTTCTGGCCAGGTGCTGGCTGGTTACTGGTCCTGGTCAACTGGATGCTAGCTGATGTACAAGCACCTTACTGCAGCAGGTACAAGCAACTGAAGTTGACAGCTTTGACCAAGTAAGGACAAAAGCTTCCAACGGCCCTTTTATTGTGTCTAACGGCTACATCAAGGTTGGAAGGCTATAAATACAGTCCAAGTACAACAAAGAAACGTAGGATCCTAGAGACAACAAGAACACATTCAAAGAGAGATTCAAGAAAGAAGAACAAGATCAAAGAGGCTAATCAAGAGAGTTCTTCTTTCATGTGTGGGATACAAAAGATAAAGAGAGCTACAAAGTTCAAACACACACACCTCACTCACACAATAGAGAGATGAGCGAAATAGATTAGTTGAGTGAGAGTCCTAACACAAAGACGTTAAACTATGTGTTTGTAGTCTTCGCACAAAGACGTAAAATAAGTGCTTATAGTCTTAGCATAGAGACTCTAAAGATGTGAGCGGATTGTAAGGTTGCGGCCTACAATCATTGTGTACCGATGGACTTTAAAAAGCTATCGAAGATAGTGACCTTGCGGATTGAGTGCTAGGAGTTTAGTTAGCGGGAGTCTAGCTATAGAGGGTTGTACTTAAGTGTACATGTGACCGAATCTTCTAGTGGAACCTTCCTTGCGGGGAAGAAGGGGAGACGTAGGAGATTAAGCTCCGAACTTCCATAAACAAATCCCGTGTTCACCTCATTGCATTCATAAGTATAGCATGCATAGTTGAAGCATTTTAAGTGTTTGATAAAATGCTTCAACCAAACCGGTTTTTAACTTGCATAGTTTTGAAACACTTTTAAAAGACCCGCAAAACCGATTTTAAGAGGATTAGGTCGAGTATTTTCCGTTTGGTTTAAAATCGTAACTCGCTTACTCTCTCGGTGCTCGTATATTTCAAGAACCCGAGTTATTACAACTCAAGTATGTTTAAAAAATTCACCCCTCTAAACACTAACCGATCCTGGAATGAGATGCTCATCGATGACGGATAAATTGCTCTGGCAAATCTCGGAGAGCTCTAGCTTGACTTTCTGGCAGTAGCCCTTGATCAGCTTCACGTTGTTATCGTTTCCTTTGGATTCTTCTTTCTGCTCGATTGAAGACACGATTCTCCACGAAGCCCTTCGAACGCCGATGACGTTCTTTTTTGCCACTGAGAGAAGGTTTCTCTATTCGATGGTTAGATCAACGCCTAGTTAGACTACCTTTCTTCATACTTTCCACCATTTCTGCGGACAGTAAAAGGGATCTCTCATATTGTCTGTACAAGCGCGGTTTTCAAGACCCTTCTTGCATAGATTACGGACAAAATGCCTATGATTTCTCGAATTTTACGGCATATCACGGAAAAAAAAAAACCAAAAGTCGAGTCAATTTCATGATAAACTTGAGATCATAATATGCACGGTGGCATGCGGCGCACAGATTATAGAAACGGAACAATAATGAACAAAAGAATATGATGTCGAAGAGTACCATCGTAACGTTCTGCTTGTTCGGCGAGCTTCGCCAAGTAGACGTGAGTCTCTCTATCATTTTCCGTTGCTGCTATTCTATTATTGAATTGTTATTGAGATCTGAAAATGATTGAAATACAGAGATCTTCCTTTGGCTGCTTATTGATGAACGAATGGGGATGGAAACATTATTTCTAGGGCAGTTTTGTAATTACAAGAAAGGGCGGGCGCAAGTTGTGGAAGTTGGGAGAAGGGGTTGTTAGCGTAGGGGTATCAAACCAAATCTCACATCGGATAATTCGAAGGTGGATCACTAGTATAGTGGGGTATTCCCTATAATTGTCAATTGGCTTTAAAAATGGAATCTCACAAGGCTTATAAGGTTGGGGCAGTTCGGTGTTGATTCGATCCTTTACAATTGATGCGGTGAGAGTGGATCGAACACGTGATCAAGAAATCGATCGTAAATCGAGAATTAAGTAAGCGAAGAAGAGCCCAGATACGATGTGGATGACGTGTCCACGGCCCTTGCAATAACGATTGAACGATTATCATTGAAAGGAAGGCTCGTTCGATGGTCTTGAGTAGAACAGTCAATTTAGCCCGCCTAAAGGGCGGGGCGGGCCTGGAAATTTTAGGACCCGCCAGGGAGCGGGCCTGGGAGGCAAGCCCGCACGGGCCGCGGGCTTTGGCGGGTGGGCTGGCGGGCCGGCCCACCTGAGATTTTTAAAATAATATTTATTTTTAAAATTAATAAATAATAGTGAAAATATAAAAAAAAATAATTTTTAAGGTTTTGTAACAATAAATAAAAGAATAATTACTGAAAAAAAAATAATTCCTTATTTAACAATAAAAAATATATTTTTTTATGATAGTGGGCCGCTAGGCCCGCCCCGCCCCGCCTAATGGCGGGCTTCAGGCTAGCTCGTCCCGTCGGCCCGTTTTGATGGCTCTAGTCTTGAGTTTGAGGCGGAGATTGTTGGGGTATCAAACCCAATCCCACATCGGATGATTCGAAGGTGGATCACTAATATATAAGCTTGTGGGTTATTTTCTCTAATTGTCAATCGGCTATTAGAGTGGAACTCCACAAAGCTAATTGTCAATCTGATTCGATCATTTATAGTTAGTAGGACGGGGATTTCCAGTTCCCGCGGGTATTCACCCCAAACGGGCAGGGAATCCTTGATTTATATCCCCGCCCCGTAGGGATCTTCGCCTCATTCCCTGTGGGGATCTGATGTTATAAATTACAAAAATACTGAATTTATATTATTATAATATAGACAATATTTAAAATATCAATTAAATATTGTATCCAATTTATATGTTATAATCAGAGCCGTCAAAACGGGCCGACAGGCGAGGCGGGCCGGCCTGCCATTCAGCGGGCCTGGGAAATAAAGGCCCGCCCCACCCCGCCGGCGGGCTGCGGGCCGGCCCGTCTGTAGTGAAAAAATAAAAAAAATAAAATAAAATTTAAATAAAAAACTTGGTCCATTTAAAAAAATAAAGTCCACTACAATAATTAATTATTGGCCCACTAGCCCATTAAAAAACAAACCTTGAAGCTCAAAATAATATTTAATTAATATAATATAAATAAAATATATAATATAATAATTTTTAATATTAGGCGGGCCGGCCTGCCTAGGCCCGCTCTCTGGCGGGCCTGAAAAACTGAGGCCCAACCCGCCCCTTTGGCAGGGCGGGGTGGGCCGGCCCGTGGGCCACGGGCCTAGTTGACGGCTCTAGTTATAATATAAATAATATTTTTAAAATAAAATTTGGTTGGAGGGGAAATCCCCATTTAAAATACCATTTAAATATTGTACCCAGTTTATATAATATAATATAAATAATATTTTAAAATAAAATCTCGTGGGGGCAGGGATCCCCGAGGGACAGTGCGGGGACAATTTCGTTCTCGTTTACTTGGCGGGGACAGTGCGGGGACAATTTCATTCTCGTTTACTTGGCGGGAACGGGGATCCCCGCCCCGAATCCGCCCTGTGTTGACAACCCTAGTTGGGAGATTGAAATTTTTGATTTTGACTTAATATATTTAAATATGTTATTAACATCTTATTGTGGGAATAAATTTAGGTTTCGATAATTTCTATCAAAATAAATTGGAAATATCAGAGATCAAGATCCTTGTCGGATTTTCTGACTTATTTCGTCAGAGAAAAATAACCGGATATCCAACTTTTTTATTGACGTAATTTTGTCAAATATAGTCATCTAAAATCGATAATCAGACAACCTTGTTATAAAAATATTAATTGTGATTAATATTATATTAAGATTATTTTATTTTAATTATACTTATATTAAGATTATAATGATAATATAACTTATAATAATAAAGAGAGAGAGATTAGAGAGAGATTAAGTATTTCAATACTTGATGTGATTTACAATGAACTCTAATCACCTATTTATACTACTAATAATTCAATATTACAACTAATCACATTAATTACAATTATACACCTCACACTAAAATACAAACTCTTCAATTAAACACCTCATCTTATCATCTTATCACATTATCATCATTTAATATAATACTTCCAAATCATCAATAATTTAACTAATATTATTATTTAAAACATCAACATTTAATTATTTCATAATACTCCCCCTTGGATGTTTTCAAAGAATATGCCTCGTTAAAACCTTATTAGGAAAACCCCAATGGGATAAAAACCTAATGAAGGAAAAAGAGTACATGATTCTTTTAGATGCGCTTTCGATTGTTGCCTCATTAAAAACCTTACTGGGAAAACCACATGGGAAAAACCTCAGTGAAGGGAAAAAGAGTGCAACGCGTATTTACTCCCCCTGATGATGACATCATTTAAGATCTCGAAGTTTTCGAACTCCAATTGAATATACCAATCTTTTGAAAATTATTGGGGGAAGTGCTTTCGTGAATAAATCTGCTTTCGAAAAATCCGCTTAATTCCATTCCAATGTCTACGAGTCGGTGACGAACTATATCTCGCCAATAGATTCACAGCGAACGCTATATCAGGTCGCGTATGACTCGTTAAATACATTAGGGCTCCAATAGCACTGAGATATGGTACTTCAGGACCAAGTAGTTCTTCATCGTTTTCGCAAGGTCTAAACGGATCTTTATTCACATCTAAAGATCGAACAATCATTGGAGTATCCATATAAAATCTTTTCAATACCTTTTTCGTATAAGTCTCTTGATGTACGAATATCCCATTCTTTAAATATTCAATTTGCAGTCCAAGACAAAATTTCGTTTTACCGAGATCTTTCATTTCAAACTCTTTTTTCAAACAATTAACGGCTTTTGATAACTCTTCAGGAGTTCCAATTATGTTAATATCATCAACATAAACTGAAATGATGACAAATTCATTTCCAGATCTTTTCATAAATATGCACGGGCAAGTTTGATCATTTTTATACCCCTCTTTCGATAAATATTCACTTAGGCGATTATACCACATACGCCCAGATTGCTTTAATCCATAAAGCGATTTATTTAGCTTGATTGAGTACTCATTTCGGGGCCCTGAATTTTCAGGTAACTGAAATCCCTCGGGAAGTTTCATATATATATCACTATCAAGTGATCCATATAAATAAGCGGTGACAACATCCATTAGACGCATATCGAGTCCTTCACGTACTGCCAGACTAATTAAATAACGAAAAGTAGTTGCATCCACCACAGGAGAATACGTCTCCTCATAATCAATACCAGGTCGTTGTGAAAAGCCTTGTGCAACAAGCCGTGCTTTGTATCTCACAATTTCACCGTTTTCATTTCTCTTTCTGATGAAAACCCATTTATATCCAACCGGCTTTACATTTTCTGGTATGCGGACTACAGGTCCGAAAACTTTTCGTTTCTCAAGTGATTTTAATTCTGCTCGATTGCATCTTTCCATTTTGGCCAATCATTTCTTTGTCTGCATTCTTTTACAGACCCTGGTTCATGATCCTCATTCTCATTTATCTCATTCATTTCATGTAGCGCTACGTTAAATGAGAATTTATTGTCAACGTTGACTTTTTCTCGGTTCCATCTAATTCCATTTTGAGCATAATTTATCGAGATCTCTTCATTATCATTATTCTCAAAAATTTCAGGTACCTGATTTCATTATCATAATCATTAATGCCCATTGACTCTTCTAGAGTCGATAAATCCTCGACTGGACCATTCTTATTATTTGCTCCTTTTCTTTTTCGAGGATTTTTATCTTTGGAACCCGAGGGCCTACCACGTTTTAGTTGTGGCTTAGGCTCGATCATTATATGTTCTCCAGGAACATCAACTTTTGCAGGAGCATTAACAGCTGGTATATGTGACTTAGTCACTCTTTTAAGGTCAGTAAAGCTATCTGGCAGTTGATTAGCTAATCCTTGTAAATGAATTATCTTTTGAACTTCTAGTTCACATTCTTTCGTTCGAGGATCATAATGATTTAGCGATAATTCATTCCAACTAATACTCATTTCCAGCTGTTTCTTTTCTCCCCCTAATGTCGGAAAATTCGATTCATCGAAATGACAATCGGCAATCTAGCCGTAAATAAATCTCCAGTTAGAGGTTCTAAATATTTTATTATCGATGGAGATTCAAATCCGACATATATTCCCAACTCCTTTGAGGTCCCATCTTGTGCGTTGTGGTGGAGCAATTGGAACATAACCGCACATCCAAAAATTCTCAGATGGGAAATATTTGGTTCCTGACCATAAACCATTTGTATCGGGGAGATATTTATAACTTGTTGGCCTGATGCGGATTAGTGCCGCTGCATGTAATATAGCATGTCCCCAACAAGATGAGGGAAGTTTCGACTTCATTAATAATGGTCTTGCAATTAATTGCAACCTTTTAATCAACGATTCTGCAAGACCGTTTTGCGTATGGACATGTGGCACGGGGTGCTCAACATCAATTCCAATAGACATGCAATATTCATTAAATGCCTTGGAAGTAAATTCACCAGCATTATCAAGGCGTATTTTCTTTATTGGATAATCCGGAAAATGTGCTCTTAATCGAATCAACTGAGCAAGCAATCTCGCAAAAGCTACATTCCGCGTTGATAACAAACATACATGAGACCATCTAGTTGATGCATCAATCAATACCATGAAATATCTAAATGGTCCACACGATGGATGTATCGGTCCACAAATATCACCTTGTATACGTTCCAAAAATCTTATGATTCATTCTTTATTTTTATTGTGATGGACGAATAATCAACTTCCCTTTAGAGCAAGCAAACATGATAATTCATTCGATTGAAGAATCTTCTGGTTCTTCATTAAATGTCCACGTGAATTTTGAATTATTCTCCGCATCATAATTGAACCGGGATGGCCCAACCGGTCATGCCAAACAACAAATGTATTATCATTAGTAAACTTCTGGTTTACGATAGCATGTGATTCAATTGTTTTAAGATATGTGTAATATAGCCCAGAGTCAAAAGATGGTAATATTTCCACAATTCTTTTGTCATCGATATCACTTTTGTAATATGCAAATATTCAATATCTCCTTTTTCTGCAGTCTCAATATGATATCCGTTATGTCGAATAGCTTTAAAGCTTAATAAATTTCTTTGAGACTTAGGAGAATATAAAGCATTTTCAATTATCAGCCTTGTTCCTCTGGGCAGTAAAACATTAGCTCTTCCGGAGCCCTCAATTATATTCGTGCTACCCGATATAGTAATAACACTGGCTTCTTTCATATCAAGATGATCGAAATATTTCTTATTTTTTAGAATCGTATTCGTCGTTGCACAGTCTGCAAGACACAATTCTTCATTGCACATGCCCGCATCCATCAAATAATATCCTTTATAAACAAACACATAATATTTATTATTGAAAAAGAAATATTGCATTACAAACATATAGATAACTTAAAACAACGATATATATAAAACACACAATAGTAAATCATAATGCATAAATAAAATCATAGCAGATTAATTTTCATCGATCAGAAAATCCGCAGCTTCCAAATGAGCATTTTCATCATTGGCATCAGAGGTAGAGGCGAATTCACCCTGAACAAAATTCATTTCGATTTTCTTTCCTTTGCCCTTTTGAGATTCCTGATATAGCTCAATAAGATGTTTGGGCGTACGACAATTGCGCGACCAGTGGCCAGAACCACCGCAACGATAACATTTTTCATCATTATTCTTTTGTTCAGTTTGCCTCTTCTCATCTTTATTATCAAAACTTTTCCTCTTCTGGGGAATATTTTGATGACCGCCACGATAATTATGATAACCACCACGGAAATATTGATAACCACCACCATAATATCCTCGGCCACGACCACGGCCTTGACCACGACCACGTCCACGATCATTACCTCGACTATTGTCATTATTAATTTTGACTGCATTCGCTTCAGGGAGTGCAGTAGAACCAGTCGTTCGGGATTCGTGATTTTTCACCAGCAATTCATTATTTTGCTCAGCCAAAAGTAAGCAAGAAATTAGATCTGAATACTTTTTAAATTTTCTCTCCCGATATTGCTGTTGTAATATCATATTCTGTGGATGAAATGTGGTGAATGTTTTCTCCAGCATATCGTTATCAGTAATTGTCTCTCCACATAATTTCAACGTGGAAGTAACTCTATAAACGGCAGAATTATATTCACTTACCGACGTAAAATCCTGCAATCGTAAATTCAGCCATTCGTACTTTGCATTGGGGAGAATAACAGTTGTCAAGTGGCCATATCGTTCTTTCAGGTTTTTCCACAACTCAGCTGGATTCTTTTCTGTTAAGTATTCAACTTTCAGATTTTCGTGAATGTGGTGGCGAAGAAAAATCATAGCTTTCGCCTTGTCTTGTTCAGTTGTGGTTTTCGTGGGATCAATGGTGTCACCTAAACCTTTTGCTTTCAAATGGATTTCAGCATCTAGTACCCAAGGTAAATAATTTTTTCCAGTGATATCGAGTGCAACAAACTCAAGGCTCGCCAAGTTCGACATATTACTATAATAAAATACAAAACATGTTATTAAAACATTACATAATAAAAAAAACTTATAATTAATCTTCTTTTAAATCTTCTTTTGTATCTTCTTTTGTAAAAGTTCTTATAAAAAATGATATCCACATCCAGATCAGTGTCGCCGTAATAATAATCATAAGTAAAAGATCAAACATCGGACAGAGCGACATCCTTCAAAATAAAATATATTTCAGTAATTATAATATTAAAGAAATTACAATTAATAATTATATTTTAAAAATATTGGTAAAAATATTATCCACATAGTTGAAAGGATCACCGTAAATAATGTAAGGAGTAGAAGATCCATCTTTGTATAAAACGACATATTTTTTTTTATTAAAGAAAGATTAATAATATGCCGCTACTGAGGTTGGGATTACCGCAAGACCTCGTGGGCTTGTGTTGTGTACGTGCATAAAAAAAAAAAAACCACACGCCTCCACGGGGATCGAAACCTGGACCTCTCGTCACTTGTAGTGAACGATATTCCGCGAAACCACTCGGGTATTGGCGTTTAGTTATAAAACCTTTAAATAATACTTTTATAATATATATTTTTAAATTAATCACAATTAATATATGATTAGTATAAATTAAAAATTAAATTACCATACCTTGACTAAACTCGTACGAGATCTTCGATGGGGGTTGATCTTGACGACGGAGAGCGGTCGTGCTGATAACGTGTTATAAAAATATTAATTGTGATTAATATTATATTAAGATTATTTTATTTTAATTATACTTATATTAAGATTATAATGATAATATAACTTATAATAATAAAGAGAGAGAGATTAGAGAGAGATTAAGTATTTCAATACTTGGTGTGATTTACAATGAACTCTAATCACCTATTTATACTACTAATAATTCACTATTACAACTAATCACATTAATTACAATTATACACCTCACACTAAAATACAAAACTCTTCAATTAAACACCCCATCTTATCATCTTATCACATTATCATCATTTAATATAATACTTCCAAATCATCAATAATTTAACTAATATTATTATTTAAAACATCCACGTTTAATTATTTCATAATAAACCTATAATTTTTCCTAAATTATTGCATTGTGGTGATAATTGAAAAGTTAAAAAATTAATGTGTAGCTAACACACGCCATCTCGTCGTGGTTTGCAGCAATAACTCCAACAAAAGGTCAGACCTCAAAACTCAACATATTGTTCTAGTCCAATGCATAAAAAATATTAAATAAATAAAAATAAGAAATTGCTACCAACTCTTGGTTTTCTTTTCCTTGTCATGTACAGTTTCGTCTCAACTCCCATCCCATCTTTCTCGACATTTTTGCCAATTTTTTTTTTTTTTATTATTATACAGATTTGTTGACTATTACTTATCAAGATCTCTGAATTGAACAACGTGTGAGAAATAACCAGATAAAAAGAGGCAGGTTCTGGGCAATGGAGATGGGATAAAAGAGTTTTTTTTTTCCAGAGTTATTTTCTCAAGAATGGTCTTTGACATACTAATAGACGATGGTCACTACCATTTTGAAGATCGATCACACGAGCTTCCCAACGGAGCTGTGTCACGAGCATTCGCGCTGTTTCAATATGACCGACCTTATCGGACATTATAACCCATCCCTGCGAATTTTTAAAGCCATGTCAAGAGTACTAAGAGTTGGGATGATATGAAAGTGATGAAACTCTGGATATTTAAGAGGCCCGACCTAACTAATATGTGGAAATCTTACCTCAGGCCGAAGAATGCGATCCATCTCGAGAATTAAATTAACCATACTGCAACCCTCTGTGGCCATGTGAGAGAGGAGTCCCTTGGCATGAAGCAGATCGTATGTTCGAGGGTATGTAGGAAAAGGTTCGCACCTATATTCGAAAGAAACTTAGTTTCATTGGTTATCGATGGAGAATTTGATCATTGGCGGTATAAAGTGATGAAATAGAGATGCATGACAGCCCAATAGTGAACAAAGAAAAAGAAAGAAAATTTTGATTTTTATAGTAGGGTGATCTTTTGGAACAGAATCTCCTCATGAAGTGACTAGTTGCTAAAAACTAGTTACCACATCAAGTAAAAGGAGAGTTAAAAGTTTCGTATGAAAATATTTCCTTACCAGTTATGCAAGACCCCAGCAAATCCTTGATCCAGAATCACGGGAAGAGTATTGCGTTGACCTATTGGAACGACGTTCATCACCCAAACGGACTTTCTTGCTTCAACAAGTGCAGCGTTTAAACCTCCGTAGTTTGCATTCATATCCATTACGTTGCGAACCATATTGTACGGAGGTGTTGGATCTTCATCTCCAGGCCTTTTTGGATGGTCGGAGAAAATAAGAGGAGAAAGCAAAGACCAATAATCTCTTAAAGCAGATCTCCAGAAGTTTAGTTCTTCGGAGAAATCTTCGGAATTGATTCCTGTAAGCATAAGCTGATTTGGTTAGGAGCTAAAATATGGCATGGGGTTAGCAGCATAAAGAAAACTTAATTAGCATGACATTACGTACCATGGACCTCAAGCTCAGTAGAACTGAGAGATTCAGAGGATCTATTCTGAATTGGGATCCAACGCTTGCTATCAGTCCCAGAAATACATTGAGCAAGTGGCCTATAATATGATTGCCCATCCTCTCCTTTGCACAGGGGAAAAGCTCCCTGCTTACTGAAATTGAGAACCAAACAATTCCATTGAATTTAAAGGACAAATATGTGTGTGTGTATGTGTGTGTGTATGAGAGAGAGAGAGAGAGAGAGAGGTTGACTAGAATTTTCAATGATGTGAGGATTGAACAAATAGTTTCACCTGATGTAGCATTTTGCGTCGGTTGTTTTCTGCCAAACGAAAGTCTCCTCTTGCTCTGCCAATAGATTCCAACAAAGCCTTTTAGTTAACTCCTCAAAAGGCGGTGAACTGCTCCCTTTACTTGCTTGTTGCTTTCTACTTGGTGAGGTTAACACAAAGTAACCTCCAGACTTCAATATTCTATCAACTTCAATGAGTAGCATTCCCTCTGCAGAGATGCATAATATGATAGGTAATGATTTATCTAAGGTCAAAATGGCCGAAGACCAAATAGTGAAATCACCTTTGTCATCCCAGAAAATGCCACACTGAGTACAATGAACCATGCTGTATGATAACGATGGAAATGGCAGTTGCCTCGAGATGAAGTTTCCAATAACTGCTGGGAGACCTCTCTCAAGGGCTAGCTGAACCTGGCTACCAGTCAACTCATATGCTGCCAGACAAACAGCCATCACCTTCAGGGAAAGCAGATGTGCCCCGAAGCTACCAAAACCACAACCTATATCTAGTACATTGCGAACCTGCAGATCAGCAAAATACAAACAGTTTCAAACAGATGATACCCATTCGTGATGGATGAACTTTTAACTGAGATGACATATTAACTAGTTCCCAGCACGAGCAAACACAACTATTTTATCAAGAAACAATGGCATCTTAAATGATGGAGATATGTTGACTCAAAAGAAGAAATATGCCGTAGGATACTTATGACTGCCAAGTGAAAAAACTTACACCAGCTTTGCGAAACTCGGCATCACTTCCCAATCCTATCATTTCAGCAATCTGGTGAGAATAGTCTTTCACGCCATCGACGATCATATCATCATCTGAGTGGAAAGAAATTTGATTCTCTTCTAGCAACATTAGCCTACAGAAGATGCAGAACAAAAAGGTGACACAGGTGTAAAAATCTGAAATCTTTCATTTTTATTTCCTCACAAGAGCTACGAGCATATGATTCTGTTGGTTCTTACCATAGACGGTTAGAATAAGAAGTAGGTGAGTAATCTGAACCGTATCTGTGCATTCCTTATTTAATTAATTACCTTTTTGTCATACTTCCAGATGAAAGAAATTGGTCTTTGCTCAACTTTACATTTCCACTCCAAATAATATCCCTTCCACTTGGCCAAGTCAAAGGGATCTTGTAATCCTTTGGTGGCCGTACCAAACAATACTGTTGATCACTTGATAGCTCACAGTGACGATCAAATTCCTCCCCATCTTTAAATCCAGCTAATAGATTAGCAGACACATTGTAGCAAGGTATGAAATTCTCTCTTTCCTTTCCACAAAGATCAAAATCCTTTATACGATTAGCTCCTAAGCTCCTCAACTCCAAATAATCACTCAAAGCTTTCTCCTTCAACCTTCTATAGTTCGAATAAATGTCTGATCTAACAGGAGCAGCAATAGAATCTAATCTATTCAAGGAAGAAGATCCGAATAGCGCGATCAAAACTAATACACTAACCAAACATACTAAAAACCAATTGAGCGGAAGTCTATTGCCGACAACCGACAGTTTATTATACCAAAACCTTCTCATATCCAATTTCAGCAACCTCTTTCCAGATCAAATAAACCAATAATCTCCCGTCTAATCGATAATTCTACTACCTCCAGCTCCTTAAACCATAGTCAGTCATGAAAAAAGAAAAGGTCTCCATTGTAGAACACACAAATCTCTGAACCGCCACGCCTCAAATCCAAGAACTAGTGACGGTAACCCATTCAATAAACCCAAAATATCACCAAATATCTACAATAAGTCTCAAAATCACCTCAGAAATCAAAACTTTCAAAAATGCACGCACTCACTAGTCCTATCCACTCCTAAAACCATCACACTCATCAACTTCCAAACAGATCACCGCTGGAAGAAAACAAAATATAGCCGGATGCAAAATCAGGAGCTCCAATCCAGAAATAAAAAAAAAAACAACGAATCGACCAGCTCAAACTGTGAACGAATCGTCAACAAGGAAAAGCCTCCTGAGCAAACATTGAATACCTGCATTGCATCAAAAGACAGATGCGTATCAATAAAAACATCGACAGCATGGCAAACATCACTTAGATCTCAAGATTCGACAACACAATTCAGCATATAGACAAACACTTAGAAAACGACAAGCAAAAAAGAAGCCTGTCGTAATGCGATCAAATCAGAGGTTTAAGATCACTCACCAGCCGTTGGAATTGTGAACCTATGGGACGTCGCTAAGCAGAAGAGTTCCGATTTGCCATCGACATCTAGAGAGAGAAAATGAGAGCGTGCTGTGAGATGGCCGAGCAGCTTTTGTATTGTTGGTCGTGGGGTTCTCTATAATTGGGCATTCTTAATAAATAACATTATTTATAAATAATAAAATATTGTCTCTCAATATTTGTATATTTATGATGCGATTGTTGTTACGACATAAGTATAATATTTATTGTGATTTCTTTATACTATATTTTATTGGGTGTTATAGTAGGCTCGAAAATTGAGAGATCTTTTATAATTATTAAATACGAATTATGAGAATGCTCGTGTTGTTGAGTTGTCCCCCACTTATTAATTGTTATTTCCTAACTTTCCTTTTATTTTAAGGGAATTAAAAAAATTAGCATAAAGATTTAACTCCAAAACTATTTATTATTTTATTTACTTTCAGTCAGTCAGTGCCATGGCACGAAAGAGATGTATCAAGAGCAAAAATCTGAATCCATTTCGCATTATATACATGTGAATATATTGAATGCGTCATCAAGGGGACAAATTGCAGATTGATAGGTGCTTTATTGAAAATTATAATTAGTCACATTTAATCATATAATTCATAGACTTTTGATGTGGGAACAAGATTAGGTCAAGTAGCCAACCAATTATTATTACAGATTATAATAATAGTCTTATGTTTCATAGGTTTATTTACTTAATTGTTGCATCCATAACTCTTGAAAGTTGTGTCGGTACATCACTTAAAATTAATTTGGGTTTATGAAATTAACTTTTAATGAAAAGAAATAAAGATTATTATTTTCCTTGTCCAATCTGATAGAAGTGGGTGAGATATTAAATAATGGAAGATATGATCACTAAAGATTCTTAATAACGGGATTAAATATTTGTAATTTATTGCTATCTACTATAGACCTCAAAATTCAAAAAACCGGTAAAATGTTTTGTCACATGTAGTTTGTAATTCCCAAGAATCATCATCATGCTACAGACTGTCTATAATTATTCGTAAGAATTAAGATAATAATAATAAAAACTACAATAATTGATACTATAAGCTAATTTGTCAATTTAATTGGCTTTCTATACGTAAAAATTATTGATTTACATTATGCAATTGACAGCTCAATGTTTGTCGTTTGGACATATGCCATGACGTTTTATGTTGTTCCAGAACACTTACAAAACCAACATCTCTCTCTCTCTCTCTCTCTCTCTCTCTCTATCTATCTATATATATATACATCAATACACAATAAAATTATATATAAGCATTTATTATTTTATTTTCATTCTCCACTTTTGAACTCAAACCTTCTATTATTTATTGTTTTTTTATTGTTATTACTTTTAATGTCGTCCTACTGGTAACATATAATTTTCTAAAATGATAGTAAGTGTCGCATATATATATATATATATATTTGCAATCTCATATTTAAAGTAGACAATACATACAAGAACTATAGATGGTCAATAATTTGACTGAATATTATAAAAACTCATTTTCTAATTTCAGTCTCACGCTCGAGTTTTCTTGGATTTTTGCCACCAAGAACGTTAGTACTTGTAAACTTATTGAGCAGTATAACCCAGGTTTTTTTTTTTTTTTTTTTTTTTTTTTTTTTTTTTTTTTGCTTTTTATCTTATGAATTAATTGAGTTAATATATTTTATATAATTATATTATATATACACATATCTTGTGATTCCACTTTTACTTCCTACTATATTTGATGGGTCAAGCCAAGCCTGAATCATGTGGTAATAATCAAAGGATATATATTGCTGACTAACATTAAATATAGTCTCTTATTAAGAGTTGCCTGCAGGTTTTTAGAATAAAAATCAAAGATTAAGCAAAAAAGACAGCGACAACAAACAAAGGAATACATAACAGTGAAAACATATATAAGGTCTCGATGTAGATCTAAGAATTAAGCATAAGTGATTAGAAATTTTCATAACATGTGAAAAATGACAATGTTAAATAATTAGAATGGAGTGTATATTTGATGAAATTTTAGACAATGGATACAAATATGAAAATCCATTCGAAAAAGCGTTGTTGTATGCTCAAAATCATGAATAAGAGAAAAGATTCAAACAAGAGGCAGCCAACATATCAAATCGAGAATCTCCCACTTCTCTTGTTGTATGGATATTAAAGATAATTAAGAAATGAGTATATAGAGTGATAATATATATTAGCATGGATATAGATTTAAAAATTGGCAAAAAAAAAAAATAAAAAAAAATGCATAATCTCGTCAAACTATGAACAAGTGAAAACATGTATCATGGAGGTAGATCTACAAATAAATGTGAAAAAAGCATAGTCGTCGTCAACATGCGGCCAATTTCACATGAATAAGAAATCTCACTTCTTCTACAGCACAAATATTATCATAAGATGTAAAACAAAAATAAAGAACGATAAATTAGAAACGAACGAATAAACAATGACGAAAGCATATATGGTGCTTATAGATCTGAACGGTTTTAGAAGAATTTAATCATCAATCCATGAATAAGTAAAATGAAATTCTCACAATTAGGCCATCGGTCTACCAAATCAAGTTTCCCTCATTTCGTTTGTAGCATAAAAATACAATATTATGCAAAAAAAAAAGACAATTATAACAAAACAAAGGAATATATAATAATGAAAACATATAAGGTGAAGCAGATCTAAAAATCAATATGCAAAAAACTTAATATCAACTATGATAAGTGAAAAACATTCCAACACAATAAAGAATCTCTCTTTTCTCGTGCTGCATAAAGATTAAAAATTATCATGAGATGTGAAAAAGACAATGTTAAATAAGAATGTGGAGAGTATATATTGATGAAATGAAACTATTTAAACAATTAATCTCTCACTTCTTTGGTTGTACTGTACAGATATTAAAGATTATCATAAGATGAAAAAAAAATATAATAATTGTAGATAAAACGAATAAAACATATGTTACCATGGATATAAATCTAAATATTAGGCAAAAAACAAAAATAGCACAATCACCAAACCAAACTACGAGCAAGTTGAAAAAAAAAGAAAAAAATCCAAAACAAGGCCATCGATATACAAATAAATAATATATTCCTTCTTCAGCAGTATAAATATAAAGATTATCAAAACATATAAAAAAAAAACACACAATGATATATAAGAAATGGGTATATAGTGATGTAAACATATACTAGGGATGTACATCTAAAAAAATCAACAAGAAAAGAACTAAATCGCCAACTTTGAATATGTGAGAAACAATTTCCAAAACTATCATCATTCAAAATCAAGTATCCCTTTCTTTTTGTGCTGCATAAATATTAAAGATCATTATAGGATGTAAAAAAAGACAACCATAAATAAAAAAAAATGAGCATGTACAAATGAAAAGCTGAAGATCTGAAAATTGATGAGTAAAATCATCATAGAACTAAAATTAAAATAATCCGTATGCAGAACTAAATTTCGGTGTGAGAAAAACTTCAATCACCAAATCATTAATAACTGAAAAAAAATACCAACATGAGGCTATCGACATATGATTTCAGCATTCTCATGCTTGTTGTGCTACATCAGCAATAAAGATTATCATAAGGTCACATACAATGATTAATAAAAAAAGATTATAGAAAGATAAAAGTGTTGATTTTGATGTAGATCTGAAGTAGTAAATAAAAACCCTAATCGCAAAACCATGAATAAGGGAAAAAAATTCCAACATGAGGTTGGTTTTTAACATATGAAACTAGGAACTTCGGTCTGTTGTTGTAAAATAATTTAAGATCATCATAAGATTTCAAAAAAAAAAAAAAAAAAAAAACAATGAAAAATATGAAATGAGTAAATGAAAACATATATCGTGGATGTGGATCTGAAAATTGGTGAGGAAGGAACTTAAAACAGAAACGAGGGCGTAAAAATCAAGAATCCCACCCTTCTTGCACAGGATATATATTAAAGATCATTTTAAGATGAAAAAATAAGAAAGAAAAATAAAAAATTGAGTATACGGCGATGAAAAACATACCGTGGATGTGGATCTGAGAATCGATGAGAAATTAAAGTCAGTTTCGCACAATTTTGCCGATCACCATACATGATAGGACGGGGAAAGAACATTTTGGCTAAAATAAAAATATATCATCGATTTTTAGTTTTTAAAGAGTATGCTATGCTATGCTATGCTAGGCTTTCTATGGTTTCTGTAAAAGTAAAAAAAATAAAAAAATAAAAATAGGAGGAAATACGGGGATTCGACTTAAATATACTCAATAAATTGCATATTTTTCTTTCGTGAAAATGAAAAAGAAATACGCGTCCTTTTCTATTGAATTCATAATTTAGCTGGCAAATCTCATCGTCGACATCAAAATACAAGAAGCCCATGAAGATACAAGTCCATTTTACGTTCTAAAACCTATTTGTGACGAAATGGTCCACCAAACTATATACTTTTCATTGTGTCTTTGAATATTCAATTGGGATTTGATTTGTCACCCCCAACAATCATTTCATCAAATACATACAAGATCTCTATACCACACATTATCTAATCATCTTATTGGATCGTTGTCAACATTGTGCATAACCATCGGAAAATTGAGAAACATAAAGAAACAACATCTTAATTAGAATAAATTTCGCGGGATTGGGTTAGGCCATCTCCAACGATCTCTTAATATAGAGTTGGATACATTGCAATTCCTTCATATTTACATTTTGAATAGTATCATCGAACTCCAACTAATTTCTCGGTAGAAAAATATTCTCAATGTATTCCTTAGTATATTATTTTATATTAAAAATTTTATCATAATTTATTCTTTGGAAAATAATATATTAAAATAATAATAATAATAATAATAATAATAATAATAATAATAATAATAAATATTAGTTTATCATCGAATTAAACAAATTTATTGGAAAATAATTTTAAATAATAAAATAACCAACATTTGAATTCATTATTTAAGTGCACTATATTTTATTCTAATTCACAATTCTTTAATTAGAAAAATCATTATGAATTAAAAAATAATAATAATAAATTTGTAGTATAGACATTTTTTTTGTAATTTTGATTAAGTTAACAGAGGCATAGTTGCAATTATAAATCAAAATTTCCCCCAATTTTTGTATCAACGTCCACGTCAATTGTCCTAGACTGAATAATGACACTCATTAGACTGAACAATATACAAATCTCATTAAAAAACTTATTCTCAAACTCAAAATCATTCTCAAACTCTAAATTCAGTAATTCTTCTTCAACCGTTAAACACATTCTCAAACTCAAAAAAATATTCTTGAAATATTCTCTTATATACCAACTTTTACAAATTTTCAATATCACCTACATATTTTATAACTTTTCAAAATTATATTTTACTATTACATTACATATAATAAAATATAAGAAAATAAATAATTTAGTATTACTAGTATTTTGTATAGAGTATTACTAGTAACTAAAACATTCAATTACTTTTTATATATTTTATTTGTTTATTTTTATTTTTTAACATGACCACTTTAATAAATACAATAAATAAGGGACTTGTTGTAATTTTCCAATATTACAAACTCATTTTTTGAGTTGAAACCCAAAAATGGATTTGAAACAAGAGAGAAACAAGAAAACTCATTTTAAGTATGAGTTTGGAGTACCATTGGACGACTTTTACTTCATATTTGAGATTTTACCGCTCGGTTAGAGATGATCTAATTTCAATCTGACGCTCGAGCTTTCTTGGATTTTGCCACCAACACCGTTAGTTATTGTAAACTTTGTTGAGACTTTTTCCTTTTCATCTTCTGAGTTAATTGACTTTATATATTTTATATAATGATATTATATATACATATTTCCAATTTTACTTCGTATTTGTTGGGTTTCGGGTCAAATAAATAGCTTTAAACTCCTAAAAACACATAATATATTAGTTGGTTTAGTGACATGAGATCAAAAATTATTTTGATAGATAAAGTTAGTTACATATTTTTGTAATTATTAAAAATATTGACTTAAAATTGAATATCAGAATGTTTAGCAACACACTTATAATTTTCAGGCGAAATTATGAAATTGGGTCACTAAGTATACATGTTTTCGTTTTTGGGTCACTATGTTTGATAATTGCAAAAATAGGTCACTAACTTTGTATGTCAAAATAATTTTGGATTATGTTTTCAATTTTGGGCCACTAAGTATATATTTTTCGATTTTGGGTCACTAAGTATCAATTTTTCAATTTTGGGTCAATTTTTAATAAGCCAAATGAGTGATCCAAAATTCAAAAATTGATACTTAGTGATCCAAAATCGAAAAATATATACTTAGTGACCCAAAATTGAAAACATAACCCAAAATTGTTTTGACATACAAAGTTAGTGACCTACTTTTGCAATTATCAAACATAGTGACCCAAAAACGAAAACAAGCATACTTAGTGACCTAGAATTATAATTTTGCCTAATTTTCTCATATTGAAGACCATATCTGCATATTAATCCACGGTATTATTTTTCAAAGTCTTGAAATCAGACAATACCTTAAATAAATATACAATCAATCATTTAAAAAGCTCAAAACCCACAAAAGCGCCCGACTTAATCTTTCTATATTCTCACACACGTCTTTTTTTATTTTTTTTTCCATGCATCGAATTCACCTCCATAATAAATAACACTATCAATCACAAAAAAAAAAAAAATGAAATATATATTCGCATAATTGCATTTTATATGAGGATGAGAAATACAAGGAAGAAACAGTCTTTCAGTTTCTGTTACAATTTTCATTTTTTGCCTTTGATTGGTTGTGCCGACTTCAAGGCCATATACATAGCGCGTCCAATCTGTTTTCGAAAAAACGTTCGTTTTTTTCTTTTTCTCTGCATTAAATATTTTAGGGAAAAAAGAAATCTTCAGCATATTAATTTTTAGCATACGGAATAAAAAGCGCTCTTGCCATGTTTTGTGGGTCTCTTGATCTTTTTTCTTTAACCTGCCTATTAAAACTGTAACATCTGAGTCTGTTTCCATCGTCTTGCCCCACCCCCCACGTTAAAGATTTCATCTTTTTTGAGTTCGTTTACTCCCTTTTTGTCTAGTTTTCCGATTTTTCTTTGTGGGCTCCTTGGATTGCTTAACTGTTCGTCTGTTAGTGGAGCAAAAGATGGCGCATGTTAGCTGAAAATTAAGTTTTACTTTGCTTTCTTAGTGATCTGATCTGTTTAACTTTAGTCTGTCGGTTCGTTCTAGTTGGTTGAGGTTAAGTGAAATATGATAGTGATGGAAGAAGATTTTGGGCTGAAGAAATTTGTTAATAAGAAGTATCTATGTGGAAAATCATCAGATGGTCGCATGAAGTCTCGCGTAGAAGCAGAATCAGCTGAATCTGAGGAAGAAAATGGTGGTTATGGGCTGAGAGAGAATCCTAAGAAGACGACCAAGGCTTCTGATTCAATATTAAACTTATCACAATACAGTGCTTGCAAGAAATGTGGTGAAGGGTTTGTGTCGTGGAAAGCTTTTTTGGATCATGGCGCATCTCACTCTGAGAAGTTGAAGGTTGATTATTCTTGTAGTAAAGATAGTCGAAAAATCGTGCCTTACTGTAAGCGTAGGACTGAATCATCGAAGAATAAGATGTTAAAGAGAGTAGGCGTTAGTGTTAACTCTCCTTTGAATGGTTCTCCATCAGTTTCTGAGATTGATGTTCTTGAGAAAGAGGAGTTGGCTATTTGTTTGATGATCTTGTCGAGGGATTCTTGGAACAATGGTGGCGTTGAGTCTTCTGATAATGGCTCTCTAGTTATGGAGGCTAAAAGCAAATGCCCTTTTAACATTCAGAAGCAGAGTGAGGTGGAGAAGACGAAGTTAAACCTCGTCGTTTCGAACGATGAAAACGCTGAAACTGAGGATTCTGATTCAGGTTATTTCTTGGGTGAATGGACAAAGGCAGAGTCCGATGTATCTGTTGGTGGGTTTCGAATGAATGATACTTTGAGCAATTTCAGTAAGACTAAGTTTAGTCCCAAGGAAGGAGGTAGGAAGGAGTTTGAGGCTGGAGTTTTCAACAATGGCAATAGTTTGAAAAGTAAGAGAAGTATCAGAGCAAAGTTTAGCAGCAAATTAAGCAAGGGAAATGAGCATGGGACAACTTCAGGTTTTGTAAGAAATGAGTCAAGAAAAAGGGAGTTGGGATCACAGCTGGATAGTACAACTCAAAATGCTCCGAAGAGAAGTAAATTCGAATGCCTCGACTGCAAAAGGACGTTCAAGACTTTCCAAGCTCTCGGCGGGCACAGACCTTGCCAGAAAAGAATTGCGACGTATCAATCCGATGATTCAAGTCATCACATAGTCTGTCATACCAAGCAGCTGGCTGAATCTGGCTTGACCAAGAGAAAACAGCCAAGTGCTTCTTCTTCATCTCAGAAAAAAGCTGTCAAGTCCAAGAAGAGCAATAAGCCTCATGTCTGCCCCTACTGTGGCCGAGTCTTCAAGAATGGCCATGCTTTAGGTGGTCACAAGAGGTCGCATTTCGTCGGTAGAAATGTGAAGCAAATCAGCCCCGTTACACAGTGCGAGCATGCTTCTGGCTTGCTGGATCTTAATCTCCCGCCTCCTGAGGAAGGTGATGAGTTAAATGGGCAGTTCTTTTATGGACTTGAGTCCTAGTCTTCATAGCAAGTATATTCCCTGCCTGGTTTCAATTCAATATACTCGACAATAATAGTCTTTCAGTTGCTGACATTGTGGCTTCATTAATTAGAGACTTGGGCTCTGTTTTTTTTCACGTCGGACAAGGTTACTTGGGTTGTAAGTGGTCTTGTCTGTCATCTTCAATATGTTACACATTTACTTACATAAGGTTTTGTTGAAATCACTCTTACATTGAATCTTAGTTCATTATCAGTAACATAACAAAGTAGAAAAACAATCGAAATTATTTTTTGTATAGTTATTGCCATAACCATAGATAGCATAAAAGTAGTTGGGCCAAGTTTTGGCCCAAAATGGGATGAGCAGAAAAAGTATTAGCTGGGGCGTTCGAAGAATCGAACTCGGGACCTCTCGCACCCAAAGCGAGAATCATACCACTAGACCAAACGCCCGACTTAGTACACTGACTACCTTTTAATATCACCAACTTCAATCATAAGGTTATGTCATTTGGAAATTTCCACTTTTTTTACATAATATATATAGTTTCAAACATGTGTTCTTTCAAACCCTTTTATTCAATATTACTGTACTGATCATATCAAGACTGCATATTATTAGGATAGGAGGGACTACGAACAAAATGCAAGTTTACAACGATATAATCAAAGTCTTCATGTGATATAAGCTACAAAATAACAAGCACCAAGCTCTGCTGCATGCTTGCCCATTGCCTCTGAGGTGAAGGGACACTTTTACAAGATAGTAATCGATTTTACTTTTACGGCAACACGACGGGTTCGATCATCCATATGTCTCTCGCATACTGATGAATCGTCCTGTCACTGCTGAACTTGTAAGAACCAGCCGTGTTCAAAATCGACATCTTCGTCCAATTCTACAAAAAAAAAAATGACAGTAGGTATATAGAAGAAAAAATCATGAGATGCCTCAGGTGCGAAGGATGTGAAAATTGATGATGGTTTCATTCAAAAACTAACCTTCTGATCTCTGTAAGCCTCATCAACTTTGTCTTGGCATTCTATGTAACTTGGAAAGTCCTTTCCCACCAGGAAATAATCTGCCCGCCCATATCCTTCGTTACCCTCCAAAGATCCCATAAGCTCGTCGTAGTTGTAAGGTCCAAACACACCGCTCCTGACATATGTTTTCACTTCTTCGAATCTAGGATCTGGTACAAACTGCACAAAACAAATATGCAAAATAATAATCTTATAATGCCTGAGATGATCATTGCCAATGTATAAAAACTTGATGTATCAGAATTTTAGGTTTGGAAATTAGCACATACTCTTCCCTCGGATCTTTCTTGTCGAAGTCCAGCAATTTCGTGAGCATGCGCACCGAAGAGGAAGAAGTTTTTATCGCCAACTTCTTCTCTGATCTCAACGTTTGCACCATCTAATGTTCCTATGAGTATACAGCCATTCATAGCAAATTTCATGTTGCTTGTTCCACTAGCCTCCATACCAGCAGTGCTTTTAAAGTCATGGAGAAATTACAGTGAACTGCCCGTATATTCATTAAAAAATAAAAAATAGATGCTCGAGGCTATTTCTGATGCATCAGAGCCAGATGCAGAAATAATGGATTAATGAATATCACGTTATAATGCAACGGTACCTTATATGTTGAGAAAGCTCACTGCCAGGGATAAGCACTTCTGCAACACTTACGTTGTAATCTGGGACAAAGACAACCTGGGAAAGAGAAATACTTATTTCTTTAACTGAAGTAGAAAATAATAATGTAAGAAGTTTTGAGCCGTGTGAAAATATTCACAGTGCGTACCTTGAGAAGATCACCAATATCAGGATCATTATTTATGGTAGCACCGAGATCAGTGATAAATTTTACGATTCTTTTGGCTTGTAAGTATGTTGCAAATGCTTTCCCTCCGAATATGCAAACCCTGGGAACGACTTTCGATTTTCTCTCTTCTGCACTCATCTCCTTAATCTTTTTGTACCGGTAAACAATCCCTAAGGCGTTCAGCAACTGTCGCTTATATTCATGTATGCGCTTTACCTGAAATATATTAGTTCATTTTAGTCGCTTTCTGAATGCAAAGGGAAGATTGGAAAGATATTTAAATCTTCATTCTAAAGCATAAGGTACTCAGTTAAGCACCTGCACATCAAACATAGCATCTGGGCTCACGATATATCCTGTTTTCTCTTTAAGGAAAGAGACAATTTTCTTCTTATTGCTCAATTTTGCCTCTCTCCATTCAGATTGGAGTTCTTCATTATCAACAAACTAAAGGGAAAATTCATGAAATCGATTAAGCATATATGCATGACATGATTTATGATATTGGCACAATATTTTAGATGAAAAATTTGTAAGTTATGAATAAAAGATTGTAAGGAATTGAACATGTTACCTTTCGCAGTTCCGCTAACTTTTCTGTATTTAATATCCAATCATCTGACCCTGTCCACTTTGTGATGATCCTACTGAGCTCAGGATTACAAAATCCAATCCATCTTCTAGGTGTTACACCGTTGGTTTTATTTTGGAACTTCTCTGGCCATATCTATCACAAAGAAAGAAAAGATTAGTAAGGAATGATCAAAACTAGTAGTTGAATACAATCTCTAGCTTTATTTACCTGGTAAAATTCGTTAAAAACCTCTTTCTTGACTATATCACTATGAATTTCAGCAACTCCGTTCACTGCATGTCCTCCAACAATACATAAGTTAGCCATGCGAACTAACTGTGGTTGCTTGGGATTAGGTTCAAATTTCGACTTCACTTTAGCTTTCAGATCTTTGGCCTTTGGAACTTTAGCTTTTGTATCCCCTTCATCCGTTTCTTTTTCTTCCTTTTCATCCTTCGGCGTCGTCACTTCCTTGGATTCGGAATCTTCAGTTTCCTCTTCGTCTTCTTCTGCAATATCTTTGACCAGGCTTTCCTGTGATTTTACAAGCATATCTATGAAAGGCGAAGGTAGGTCGATGTTGTCCAAAATTCTCATCTGCTTCAATTTTTCCTTCAACAGGTCCAGGTCTTCAGTGCCATATTCTTCTATGATGGTGCTAATGAGCTGAACAAGAGTGAATGTACAAAGGTTTATGGAGAATCTATGGAATGCTTAATTGATTTTATTTCCTTAGAACAGGTTTCTTCATCATTAAAGCAGACCAAGTACCTGTTCATCAATCAATCTTATGATCTCAACATGCCTAGGAAGAAGTTCTTGTAATAGGCTCAAACTCCATTTCTCCAGAGCCTCAGGTAGAACGGTATGGTTAGTGTACGCCACCGTTCTATTAAAGTATCGCGTAACATGCAGCGAAAATATAGAATAATCATAAGGGATCAACATTATAATGCAGTTATTCTATTTTCTATAAGATCTGTATATTGAGGTACCTTTGAGTGATATCCCAGGCTTCTTTCCAACTCAGACCCTTCACATCAATTAGAATTCTCAAAAGCTCAGGTATACACAACGTGGGGTGTGTATCATTCATTTGTACAGCAACTTTCTCGGGAAATTTATCCCAGTTCACTGTTTCGCCTGATCTCCTCTCAAACCTAGCTATAATGTCCTGTAGAGAAGCTGAGCATAGTGTGTATTGTTGCTTCAATCTAAGAGTCTTTCCTTCATGAGATTCATCCCCTGGATACAAAATATAGCATATCTGGTACAAAATACAAACGAAGCTATATCACATGAAAAGATAACAGAGAGACATTTCATGAACGAAGAAGATATACATATGCATACATATATGAATCTACACCGGTTAGTACCTTTTCAGCCCTTTTCATGGCATCGTATGCTTTTGGGTGATCGCCAGCATTAAAAGCATTTAAATCAAAAACCTCAGAAGCGACTTTTGTTGACCAAAGCCTTAAGTTGATGGTAGTTTTAGTTTTATATCCCGGTATAGGCACATCATAAGCAACGGCCGTTATATTTTCCCCTCCTACCCATTCTTTTTTCCCGTCTTGACCTTGAATGACTTCACCGTAAAATTTAACAGGATAGGAAATATCATTCCTTACAATTTCCCACGGATTGCCCATCTGGCACCAAAAAAAAATAATAATAAATGAACGATCGATAATGCAATATCCACATTATTCCACAAATTGATTGAATCATCAATGAATGAACGAAGTGAACAAACGAACGAATGAATGAAAATATATTACCTCAAGCCAATTTTCAGCAACTTCTTGTTGACCATCTTTCGTGATCAGCTGCTTGAACAGACCATATCTGTATCGAAGCCCATAACCCCAAGCTGGATAATTGAGTGTTGCTAATGAGTCTAGAAAACAAGAAGCTAGCCTCCCCAATCCTCCATTACCTAGTGCTGCATCAGGTTCCTGTTATGACAGAGACAGATGTAGTTTTTTCTAATTAATTTGTTTTTTACTAGACAAAAGAACAAATCCCAAATGTTTAGGGTAAAAAATATCAGAAGGATGATAAGTAAATATCACCTGTTTCGCAACGTCTTCCATTTTGTACCCGAGCTTCTTCAATGCATCTGCATAAGGCCCAGTGAGTTCTAAATTTCCTATCGCATTCAACAATGCTCTACCCTGTTAACATTAAAAAAAGGAGCTATTTCGAATGAATAATATGCAAGCAATCGAACCATCTAAATCTGAATTTCATTGAAGTACAGAACCTGCAGATATTCCATGGAGAGATAATAAGCTTGCTTCACATTCATCTTCTCATAATGATCATAGGTCGCGTTCCAATTGATGATGAGCATGTCTCGCACACTCTCAGCAGTGGCGTAGTAAGCTTTTGGAAGCTCAAATATATCCGGAGAGAAAGATGGTGTGAACTCTGCGTGATACTTGATACTTGATGCGATGGAAGAAGAATCTGGCTTCAAAGCCTCAAATGAAACTCCTAAAACAGAAACACACACAAGTCTCATTTAGGCTTGAACATTTCATTAAGTAAAAACTCCCAAAAGTATGCATTACACCCTAACGAGGTTGTCTGATGATGAGCAGCTCGAAGCGGACACCACGCTCAGCCCAGCTTTCAAAAATGCGTGAAATGAATTGCAATTTTGCAACCAAAATGTAGAGCGATGATGATCGAAATAAAGAGAAACGAAAACGAAGCATCGAATACAATAAAAGCTACCAGAAACATTAAATCGATTAAAATACACCTTCTTGTTGATCAAGCTTCTGAGACTCCTCAACCTTCGTTTGCTGCTTCTTACTAGCCACGTTTCTCACGACCAAGCATCGGCGAGGCTTTGATTTATGAAACGCAAACTGCCATTTCCAGTGCTTGTTCCTGCTGCCAGCATTCAGAACTGCAAGGCTAGTAATTGCAGTTGAATGCGATATAGACAGCGATGAAGCCTCCATGAATTAGGTAGAAGATGCCCAATTTCACCACACACAGTCGCGAGATGTATCTCCCCTCTATTGCGTATGATTGTGCAGAGTGGGTCTGTGTGAAGCTGATGAAGAGTTGAGCAATCTCGTTGGGAAATTTTGATTTGTCGTTTACATAGGTTGACAGATATTTTCGTCAAGAATTAATATCTGCCCATTACGCTACGTTCCTTTTTTATATATATATTTTCCCCCAATTAATCAACAAAAGACATATTCTTAAAAAAAAAAAACTTTATTTAAGTATAAGTTTCCCTATTTAAAAAGTGATTCAACTTTTGGTTTTTTGTTTCTTTTTGTGTGATAATTATGGGGCTCCCTTTTCCATTGACGGTTACCATTAGTTGTCCGTGATGAAGGCTGGGTCCCACTTTCATCTTAGATTTTAGGGTAAATTATACTATACCCACCAGATATTACTATCTTATGTTTCTTTTATTACATGAAACTTCTATATGATATCTAAAACATAGCATCATACCCTCATGGTGTCTAAAACATAGCATTGTACCCCCAATTAGGAGGTAAAAATGACAAGGAGCGCATAATTAAATACCACAAGGGTGTTTTACGCTATTTACAAATCATAGGGGTTTTGATGTTTATTTTTTAAACAACGGGTGAGTTATATGCAATTTAGTCTAGATTTTATGTGAAATGTTGAGAAACGCTACTAGGATCAACGATCACAACATTGGGCTCAATTAAAATACCACATAAGGCCCAATTACCACTTAACATACATGTTAACGGTCAAAAAACTGGCGCCTTATTTTCTGCGAACTGAATATTACATAAAAGAAGTTGCTAATTAGTTATTGCACGAACATGAATAATACAGCACACTTCGAAACAACGCAGCATTTGCTTCTTACACAGCAATAGGCGCGGCCGATCGACGAGAGAAGCAGCCTGAAATCACTTCTATTTCGACGGGTACGGTGCCTAAATCGACCGTTCCGTTCTGACAAAGTCGAGAAATTTTCAGACAGCATTACCAAATAACAACAAAACCATCCTACATAAGAACCACCACGTTACGTACCAGAATGATTCTCGGAAGAACTCACGAATCATCGCTCTTCAATGGAGTCCACTTAGTTCCATCCCTTCTCAATCGCGAAACAAAACCCAAAACATATCCCGCAAAAGCTCCCAGAACAACTAAGCTAGCCACTCCAACATACCACGACGACGTAGCGCCAACATCAACGTTGCCCCTATTCCCAACCTCCATAACATTGTCAGAAACAGAACGGCCATTAAAGACCCGCCCCGAAGCAGTTATCTCCACCACGTCGTGCACCTCGCCGTCGTGGTTACCCACGTAGGACAGCCTAAGCCTCTCCTTGTCCGCCTCGAGCCTGACATACCCAAACTCGCCGCCGCGGTACAGTGATATCGCCAGCTGTGGAAAGACGGGGTCGGTCAAATGATCCATCCTAGGTTGCCACGTGGGCTGCCAGTCCTGCCCGCCCATTCCGATCACCATGTGCACGGGATAACCCTCTCCGCAGGTGAAGTTACTCAGCGGGCAAAAACGCTCGTATCTGTGCACGTGGCCCCACAGGGTTACGGTCACCTTGTTCTTCACGAAGAGGGGCTCTATGTGCTCCATCAGTCTCTGCCTCAGGGGAGCATCTTTTGCTGCGGCGCTCGTGGTGTACATTGGCCTGTGTCCTTGCACGACCACGAAAGGCGTCTTGGTTCTGTCGACAGATTCCAAGTCCTTTTCCAAGAACTCGAACTGCTCGCCGCCGGGGAGGAAGTTAGTTTCAGTGGAGAAATAGACGAAATGGACCACGCCCATATTGAAGGAGTAGTAAAGGTTTCTTGTCGGGGGTGCTCTTGTACCAGTGGGCTCTTTGTTATTCCCCGGCATGTGGAATCTGAGGCTATAAGGCACGCCACACTCTCCACCGCCGTCACTGCGGTAGACGGAGGAAGCCCAGTCGGGTCTCCAAGGCTGCGATGGCCAGTTATATTCGTGGTTGCCTATGTAAACCATGTAAGGTGCAGCCGAAGCGATTGGTTCTACCTGGTTAAAGAAGTTGTCCCAAAGCCATGAGTATCCCCGAGCATAGCTGATGTCTCCGATGTGGGAGATCACAAAGGGTTTCTCGCAGAGTGCTTTGATGTCCCGGTTTATCCACTTGACGGTGGATATGCTCTCGTCTTGCACACGGTAGAATGTTGAGTACGGCGTCGAAGTTCCCATGTCTCCGAATAAGAAAGCCATCGTTTCGTTTGCGTTTCTAATCGGCGACACAAAGCTGTAAACTGGGCTCCAACATCCCTCGTTACTACCAACCTGTAGGTTAGGTATGGACAAGATATTCTTCAGACAACAAATGATCGAACAGAAATTTCATCAAACACCTAAACTACCAGTCGCAAACACACATATGGTAACCAATCAGCAACCTTCGAGATTGAATTAAGGCGATAGAAGTGAATTTACCTGGTAATAATAACGTTTACCATCCACCAAATTGACCATAAGCCCATCATGGATAAACCCTGGGTCTCTCCATCCAACGCTACTATTTGCCGGGGCATCGCACATATCCTCTCTTTCATACGTTTCCACGCTCGTACCAGCGACCTCAGACATCGTATTCCCCTCTTTCCCCAGCCCATACCTCACAAAACTCTCCTTCCCATCGGCAGTGACAAACATCACCCTCACCTCCCCAGCCCGGCCCGTTAGCGCCAAATGCACCTGCTCGGGCCCGCGACACGGCTCGAACCCAACTCGATCAGATTCGGCCAGTAAGTGCCTCGTCCCCGGCAGAGGGTTGTGGTCGTGGTCGGTTTTTTGGGGGGTCGAATTAAAAAAAATACTCTATAGTATAAAATGTATATTATATCCTTACTAATTGGACCACAGTCCCAACAAAGAAATAAATAGGTTAAAAGCAACACGGGTGGTTAGGTGGGTGTAGTGCGTAGTCAGACAGCTACGTAATAGGTCTCGGGTTCAATTCCTGATTAAAACATATTTTTTTCCTAGTAAGAGGTTCGTGCTTCATGGTACCCCATCCCTTATATATAGCACGGGACCTGATATCCCTTATATATATCACGGGACCCCAATGTTGTATAGTAGAGGTCACGTGCTATATGTAAGGGGTACCATGAGTCATGATACACTTTATATATAGCACGGTACCCTAATGTGCATACGAATGTACCATGAAAAATTACCAAAATATCCTTAAAATTGGAGGCTATGACTTAAAAGGTGAATAAGAAGGCTATTTTTTAAAATTGACAAAGTCAAAAGCTATATTTTAAAAAGACCCTTTTATATGCTGCTGCAAGACAGGCTATGATTATTAAAGTCGTTGCAACTCGCAAGGATGTTTTGAATGGAAATATCATATCTGATGTTGGAATAAAAATAGGATATATATATATATATATATATTATTGGGTTAAATAATTTTTTAGTCCCGTAATTTAGGGAGTATGATATTATAAGGACAATGATTTTAGCAGATAGTATTATACGGACAATAACTTTTAAAATTAAGCAATTTTGGAACATTATGCGCCAGAACCCTAAATTATGCCTTAAATTCTAGGGTTCCGACATATAATCTAGGTTTTCGGCGAATTTAGAGGTGGCATTTTACGGACAATAACTTTCAAAATTATACAATTTTGAGACAACCAAAATTGCATAATTTTGAAAGTTATTGTGCTTATAATACCACCCCCTAAATTTTCCGTCCATATAATGCCACATTCCCTAAATTACAGGACGAAAAAAGTAATTAATCCTATATAATTTTATGATATATTAAATGTTAAATATCCGTAAAAATGCTAAATACAAAATTTATTGTATTTTTTTAAGCAAAATTTATTGTATTTAAACACTGGTATCTATTCCTATGTTATTTTAATTTTTAGAATTGTCTTTATATTCGTAATAAAATAATTATCACTATTAAGAATGTAACTATTCTTTTATATAAGCACTATTGTATAGTTTCATAATAATATTTCTATATTTGCAAAAAAATAAAATCTCAATTACGAATATTTGAAAGCACGTCATAGTAGGTGTCATCAAATTAATTTAGAATAATTGATGCTGCCAGAAAAATCCGACCCCTCCTCGCAGGGCCTTCGGGTGGCCATCTCCTTGCCGCGAAGAAAGCCTTCTTCAGCCCGCGAACCGAACCGTCGCCTAAAAAGGGTCGCCGGGGTGGAAAATTTGGAGCATCAATGGTGCGTCGGAGTTCATCGAGTCTTCTTCTTCGAGTTCGTCTTCCTCGCGGGGTTCCTGTTTCATCACAAAGCAGCACACGCTAGGAAGGCGACGCTTTCGGCGACGCCCCTCCGACGCTCAAATCAGAGTCACCATCATCGTTTATGTTGGGTTTTTGGCTTTTGGGCCTTTGGGCCCAAAAGTGGGTAATTGGCCCAAATATAAAAAATATATCGGTTTTATTAAATCGAGAAGTCATCGTTCGTCGAAACTCGAAATTGATGAAAGATTCATAATCTACGTTTCGAGGGGAATCTATCGAATATTAATTTGCTCAAAACCGATGCCGGATGAATGAGAAATTAATTTTTAATCTCGGCCCAATAATATTAATGAATAAGGTGATGGTGTAAAAGAGGGGATCAAAAGTCCCACATTGGAAAAACATCTCAAGTTTCTCCACCTTATATATAGATACACATCATAAGTCATCAAACAAGTGGTGAGCCCAATGAGATGGGTTCAAGGGCCCATGAGCCCGAACCCAAGCCCACGCGCGCGGCCCGCTAGCCCAAGCCCATACCCGGAATTAAATTTATGATCCGGTGACGTGGCACCGATGATGACGTGGCACCGGTGGTGACGTGTCGTCTAGGTGGCAAGGTGGGGCGATGACGTGTCGTCCACGTGGCACGCAGTGTGGCGATGACGCGACAGTATTAGTGACGTGGCGGACTTGATGACGTGTCAGTGACACATAGGCGAGAAGGACGATGTGGCGCTGACGCAGCGCCACGTGAGACGACGATGAGGTGGATCGACCCGTTGGGTCGATGGGGCGCACCGGTTCGCGAATAGAGAGAGGCATTGGAGATGCCCGACCCGAAACCCGCGGTTCGGTCCAATGGGTCGCATCAGATGGGGTGTGATCTGGATCCATCCAGATCTGACGGCTCAGATTAAATCTGATCAAATGGTCAACTGTTGTGACTATTCACAAATCAGCCCATGCCCAGAAGTTGCAACTCTTTGCAGATTCGCCCCAGGTCACTTGAAAACCTATAAATATATGACAAAAAACGGTCATTTCATAGGCAATGGCTACTTCGAGAAATGGCTCTTTAAGATGAATGTAATGCCTCTAAAATGCGAGATTGAGCTCGCTAATAATAAAGATTATTCATCTTACTTGGTTGAGTGTCCTAATTTATGGCATGGTAGATTAGGACATGTAAGTTTACACAAACTAAAAAAGTTAGTAAATTTAAACTTGATTTCTCAAATGGAAATAGACTCACAACACAAGTGTGAGGTCTGCATTGAGGCAAAAATGGCCAAAACACCATTCTTCTCCGTAGAGAGAAAGAGTTCACCTCTAGAACTGATCCATACCGATATATGTGATCTAAAGTTCGTGCAAACTAGTGGTGGGAAAAAGTATTTTATTACTTTTATCGATGACTGTACGAGATATTGTCATGTGTATCTTCTAAATGGCAAAGACGAAGCTCTTGATGCCTTCAAAAGATACAAGAGTGAGGTTGAGAATCAACTTAACTCAAGAATCAAAGTAATTCGAAGTGACAGAGGAGGAGAATACGTGACACCGTTCGAAGAATTCTGCCAAGAACACGACATTATTCATCAGACAACTGCGCCTTATTCACCTCAATCAAACGGCGTTGCAGAACGAAAAAATAGAACTCTAAAGGAGATGATGAATGCTATGCTGATCAGCTCGGGGCTACCACAGAACTTGTGGGGGGAAGCCATTCTATCAGCTAATCGCATTCTAAACTTATTGCCACACAAGAAAAGAGATCAAACTCCATACGAATTATGGAAAGGTAGGAAGTCGTCCTACAATTACCTTAAAGTGTGGGGGTGCCTAGCAAAGGTCGAAGTACCTAAACCTAAACAGGTTAAGATAGGACCCAAGACTGTTGATTGCATTTTCATCGGATATGCAAATAACAATAGTGCATACAAGTTCCTAGTGCACAAATCTGAAATCCCTGACATGAATACATGGATGATAATAGAGTCGAGAAATGCTGTGTTTTTCGAAAATATCTTTCCAAATAAGGAAAAATGGAAATGAGTTCTGAAAAAAGATCTCACGATGCCGTCGAAAGTTCTTCTAAGGAAACTGAGGAATCAAGGCAAAGTAAGAGACAGAAAGTAGCCAAGTCATTTGGACCTGACTTTCTAACTTACATGATGGACGATGAACCTCAGACATTGCAAGAAGCATTGTCAAGTCCAGAAGCTCCATTCTGGAAAGAAGCTGTCAACAGCGAAATTTAATCCATCATGCAAAATCATACGTGGGAGTTAGTAGATCTCCCAAAGGGATGCAAGCCTTTAGGATGCAAATGAGTACTTAAAAGGAAACTCAAAACTGATGGGTCTATCGAGAAATATAAGGCTCGATTAGTCGCCAAGGGGTTCAATCAAAAGGAAGGGTACGATTTCTTCGATACCTATTCACCCGTAACAAGGATTACGTCCATTCGGGTTCTCGTTGCTATTGCAGCATTATATGATCTCGAGATACACCAAATGGATGTGAAAACAGCTTTCCTGAACGGGGAACTAGAGGAAAAAATCTATATGAAACAGCCCGAAGGGTTCATTGCACCCGAGCAAGAGAATAAAGTATGCCGACTTGTGAAGTCGCTTTACGGGCTTAAACAAGCACCGAAGCAATGACATGATAAATTCGATATGACTATGCTATCGAATGGATTCAAGATCAATGAGTGTGACAAATGTGTTTACATTAAGGGCACACCTGATGAATTTGTGATCATCTGTCTTTATGTAGACGGCATGTTGATCATGGGAAACAGTCACAATGATTGTGAACACCAAAAACATGTTGAAAAATTACTTCAGCATGAAGGACATGGGTTTGACTGATGACATATTAGGGATAAATGTCTCTAAGACACCCGACGATATTGTGTTGACACAATCTCACTACGTTGAGAAAGTGTTAAAAAGATTTAACGCATTCGATGATCCTCCGGCTAAGACACCTGTGGATGTCAATCTACATTTAGCCAATAATAGAGGAGAACTCATATCACAGCTCGAATACGCTCGGGTGATTGGCAGCCTAATGTATCTATCAAACTGCACTCGACCTGACATATCATATTCGATAAGTAAACTTAGTATGTTTACTAGTAACCCAGGAAGTAGCCATTGGATAGCACTAAAAGGAGTGTTAAGATATCTGAAGGATACAATTAATCATGGCATTCTATACTCAAGATATCCAGCAGTTCTTGAAGGATACTGCGATGCAAACTGGATATCTGATAGCAAAGACTCCAAATCCACGAGTGGTTACGTATTTACCATCGGTGGTGGAGCGGTTTCCTGGAAATCCTCTAAACAAACGTGTATAGCTCGATCTACGATGGAATCAGAGTTTATAGCACTTGATAAAGCCGGTGAAGAAGCAGAATGGCTTCGAAATTTTCTCGAGGATATTCCGTGTTGGAATAAACCTGTGCCACCTATAATGATACACTGCGATAGCATGGCGGCTATCGGTAGGGCACAAAGTTGTATGTACAACGGTAAGTCTCGACACATTCGTCGGAGACATAACACGGTAAGACAACTAATCTCTAGCGGAATAATCTCCATTGACTATGTAAAGTCTAAGGAGAACATAGCAGATCCTTTGACGAAAGGAATCCCTAGAGAACAGCTAAATACTGCAGTAAGGGGAATGGGACTAAAAATCCACACACCAAAGAAGGGGCTCGGTGGTAACTCAACCATGATGAGTGGAGATCCCACAAACTTGGTTCAATGAGACAACTAAGCTGAGACCGGTTCTATCGAATACTCTCTAAGTCCATTCTCGAGAGCTGTCCAAGTAACTTCCCGATGACGTGTGGTAGGATAAGCATTTATGCATTTAATGATGACTATACCAAAATCGGTGGAGTATTTCGGGCTACTCCAGGATTAAGTCCTAATAGTCGATCACCTATATAATTGAGAAGTGGGGCCGCTTCAATAGAAACACTTCTGAATCCGAGACATGGTCCATGGCCGAAACAGACACAACGTGAGAATCGAAAGAAATTAGATTCGTCATTGTGTGTATGCTGTTGTCTTGGTTTACACAAAAAGCCGCCAGTTCAAGACATCATGTTCACTGAGCAGCGAGTAAGTCCGATAGCATTTCACTAGGGAAGGTTCAAAGCCACAAGCTACATATCTCGATGCAATGATGGATCGTCGGGACTTTCTTGCTAAGAGTCAGCTGCATTGCATTTGCATTAATTTCCATTCATGTGGGGGATTGTTGGATTTTTGGCTTTTGGGCCTTTGGGCCCAAAAGTGAGAAATTGACCCAAATGTCAAAAACATATCGGTTTTATTAAATAGAGAAGTCATCGTTCGTCGAAACTCGAAATTGGTGAAAGATTCATAATCTACGTTTCGAGGGGAATCTATCGAATATTAATTTGCTCAAAACCGATGTCGGGTGAATGAGAAATTAATTTTTAATCTCGGCCCAATAATATTAATGAATAAGGTGATGGTGTAAAAGAGGGGATCAAAAGTTCCATATTGGAAAAACATCTCAAGTTTCTCCACCTTATATATAGATACATTCATAAGTCATCAAACAAGTGGTGAGCCCAAGTAGATGGGTTCAAGGGCCCATGAGCCCGAACCCAAGCCCACGCGCGCGGCCCGCTAGCCCAAGCCTATACCCGGAATTAAATTTATGATTCGGTGACGTGGCACCGATGATGATGTGGCACCGGTGGTGACGTGTCGTCTAGGTGGCAAGGTGGGGCGATGACGTGTCGTCCACGTGGCACGCAGTGTGGCGATGACGCGACAATATTAGTGACGTGGCGGACTTGATGACGTGTCAGTGACACATAGGCGAGAAGGACGACGTGGCGCTGATGCAGCGCCACGTGAGACGACGATGAGGTGGATCGACCCGTTGGGTCGATGGGGCGCACCGGTTCGCGAATAGAGAGAGGCATTGGGGATGCCCGACCCGACCCGAAACCCGCGGTTCGGTCCAATGGGCCGCATAAGATGGGGTGCGATCTGGATTGTTGGATTCAGATCTGACGGTTCAGATTAAATCTGATCAAATGGTCAACTGTTGTGACTATTCACAAATCAGCCCCTACCCAGAAGTGGCAACTCTTTGCAGATTCGCCCCAGGTCACTTGAAAACCTATAAATAGCCCCCAGAAGCATTGAAAAAAATATTCAATTCACTCCCAAGCATTTCAGCATACTCACTTCCCATCCCCGAGTTCCCGAGCAGAAATTCCCGAGTTTCAAGTACGATTCGCCGATAGTTTCGAGTCGTAGTGCTGCGATTACGAGATTCTGAAGTCGTTGTATCTTGGGGACGATCGTCGTAAACCCAAGTGAGCACTGAAATATCGGGGCGATATCGTCTTACGGACAGCGTATATAATACGCGCCTCGACTTACCGTACAGACGAAGTTCTGACGAAATTTTTGCCACCGACCAGACACCGACATCTCCGACGTACCGGAACCAACAGTTTATTCATTCTTTTCATTCATACTAAAATAGAGGAGTATTCATGTAGGTGTAAGAGTAATAGAGAAAAAGCGTACCTTAAACAAGAGAAGTCCTTGAGTATTTATAATAACCTGAATATTTACCTCCATATACTCCTTAACTGCCCACGTTGATTCTCGCATGTTCTCCTATGTTGCCCACCTTCCCGCTTTTTCTCATCCATTATCAGCTGCCCATCCTCCCACGTCGGTAGTTGTATTATTACTTATTCATCTCTTCTAGAATATTCCATGTTTCCTTGCTTATGGTTCTTCCTCGTTGGCACTCTCTTGGGAAATCTCCTCGGCCAAATGCCCGAGTAAAAACGTTCCATGCTCGAGGCTTGAACCATCAGCGCCCTTCATTTCCGAGCCGAACTTTGCTTATCGGGCAGCGCTCCTTCGGGCATATGCTACCTCGGAAGGTGCTTTCGCGGGGATATGTCCTACTTTCTTTTTGAATCGGATTGTTTTGCCTCGAATATTTTACCGGAAAAATCCGAGGGTAACAATAATAATACTAATTATTATTCTATAATTGATTTCAAATTTATTCTAATTATATTCTAAAAATCACATTTTTAATTTATAAAAAATCAGTTTACAATTAAGAGTATTATTATAACTTCATATTATAAAAATAACTTTATAGTAATTAATATTATATATTTATATATTAAAGCACACGCGTAAAATACTTATATTGAAAGCCATTAAAAAACTGCCAACTTGGTAGGTTTAGCATGGCATGTAAAATTAAATTTTACCTTTTCTTTTCTTGTTTTATTTATTCTAATTATATTTCCATAAATTAAATTTTTTTGTCAAATACTTAAAAATATTATAAAATTAAATTATAATTAGAATTTTAAATTCAAAATAACTCATAAGGATAAAATAATATGATATTAGTATACTTAAAAATATTAGTTTAAATAATACCTTATCGTATGAACACTGAATTGCAAATACAAGTGGCATAAATTGACTATCATCGATATGTGCAGTTTTGAAAGTCCCCAAGTTGTCGAAATATTTTAAATACCTTATCGTATTGGAACACTTAATTGCTATGCAATGCAAGTGGCGCTCAAATTAATGTGGCAATTATTTAATTTGTAAGTATATATTAATTTTTCGCTCAGTAAGTTTCCATTTATTATTTTAAAAAATTCAAAAGAAGAAACAAAGAAAAAAAAAAGTATTGAATTAGTAATGATGCTTCTAGCGTAAAGAAATTCAAGGGCCATGAAATAAGTTAGGCCCAATAAGTTCTTGAATGAATGCTGAAGACCCAGCCCAATAGCCACTTACCAAAAGTTTCTTGATAAAATAATTACTTCGATTTTATTAAAAAAAATTCTAATTGCGATTAAATTTTTATAAATAATAAGTATTGTATTAAAATAATTATATACAGAGATTAATGATAAATTATTCAATATAGTCTATGATTTTACAAAACATAAATCACTTACACAAACATCTCAAACTCTAAATACAAATAAAATATTACATTTATCATTCAATTTTTTCAACTTTCATTCTTAATATAACCATCAATCGTTGCATAATCATAATTTTAAATAATATACATCAACATATTTATTCAATATTTCAGAATACGATTGTCTATATGTTAGAAAAATGGTTGATTCGCTATAAATGCTCGAACTCGATTCATAAGTGAGTGTTGTGCTCTCCTTATCCTATATTATAAAATTCAAATTACTAAAAAAGGAAATCTTAATTAAAAACATGTTTACTAATTACTTATAATAGAAAGGTTTATTCTATCATACTAACTTGGTATAACTGAACCCCATTTATAATTTGACATGTGATACATTATATAAAATTTAATGGCATTGTCAGCGTAGCAATATGGATAGGGTAGGTGTAAAGTGCCACATATCAAAATTTGAGAGGACTTGGGTTATTATACCCAAGGGACAGGCAAGACATATCCCAATAGAAAGGTACTAAAAATAGTTTCTTTTATCGGACATTTGGCTAAATTTAGTGTAACATTTGACATCATTTTAAAAGTTCGATATTTTTTTTATATGAAATAGTTCTTTTTTTATATATAATTTTATTTAATAATATCAATTAGACAATATTTTGAAATGGAATCAATAAGTAAAATTATTGAAGAATATGAAGAAACAACAAAAAAGATAGATATACTAACATAATCAATTGCAATTAATTCTTCAAATAATATTATCAATTGCAATTAATTCTTCAAGGAGTTTTGACATTATCCAATCAAGTATCATAACTTCATTGTTTGTATCACAAATGCCAGCACAATATCCGTTATTCATATCTATTTAAAAGACCATTGCGAACTCTTATTTAAGAGAGAAATAATGGCATACGAGAGAAAAAAAACTCTATCAAAAACAAGCAAATTCAGAAAGAGATTGAAATAGATGATGAGTACTCAAATCCGAACCGCCGGCAACCATAGTGACAGTAGATATATGGTCGCCAGCGGGAAAGATAACAAATTGGAATTATTTGTTGCAGAGAGATTTTTTAGGGATATTATATGTAAAAGTTCAAAGAATACATTTAACCATTTAAACATAATATATTATAACAAAAATTTTAAATTGGTTATTTTTATTTTATTTGTACGTACATTATGGAAACTTCTATTTTATATATTTTATTCCTCTCTCTCTCTCTCTCTCTCTCTCTCAATAAGAGCAGAAACAACACATGACAAGTTATAATTGTCCTCTCTGTTCGTTAAACTTCCACCGCATAACACTAATTGAAATGCATCTCATTCTCTTCTTCATCCCCATGATCATCACATCTTCCATTAATTCTCAATCCCAATATCAAAACAATATATTTCGACGCATCTCTCCCCAACTCTGCCTGCCTCCACCACCACCACCGCCACCATCGGGCGGTCAAGAGATCGATCCGAGATATGGCGTCGACAAAAGATTAGTACCTTCTGGTCCCAATCCTCTTCATAACTAATATATAATATAGTGCCTTCTTTCTCATTTCTTTTAGGAGCCATGATCTTCTTCAATTTTCTTGTTATAAACTATTTCATAGTGTTTTGAGCTTGCTGTTTAGTAGTCGTGTCTATTTCAAAGCTTGTCTTCTGCTCGCAGCCAGCAAACAAAAAACGGTTCAATCGTCAGTTCAGACATGGATGATCTGCAGGAAAACAATCTAGGAAATAGTTTCCGACAGTGCAATAAGGGTTCGTTTGAGTCCTCCCATGAAATGAATGTGTTTGCTAAATTAGTTAGTTCTTCATCGTACTTTTGATGTGCTATGTTTATCAATTGTACTCTATGTTGTATATTTTAGTGTAATTTGAAAATAAAACATATACGAGTTAGGAGGTACGAAGTGCATGCTCGTAGATTATTTTATGTCGGAACTCTAATAACATGCATGCGGGGGTCAAGGGGGCAGCGCTCCTTACGGGATCCCAAGGGCAGCGCCCCTAGTGGCGGTCCCGCTGGCCATTCAGAGGGTGGGGGTCAAGGGACAACACCCCTGTGGGGTTCGGGGCAGCGTTCCGAAACCTCACCACTCGAAAACCCTAAAAATACCCGAAGAGAAACCATCCGAAGATATGTCACCACCTGAAAAGATATGTTTATTTCAATGGACACAATCTTTGAAGGGAAATGCATGCTTACGAATGGACATAACTGGTCATATTTTGAGTTATAAATAAGCATCGAAACACTCAACACAAACACACAAAATTCATACAACACAACAGTTTTCTCTAATCTTATCTCGGGACAGATTTGGTGTAACTCAAGCAGAGGGTCCACATATTATCTTTGAAAAGTGAATCCAAATACACGATTATATGGAATATCCGACAATATAAATCAAAATACTAATTTTGCTAACACTGTACACGTGGAGGTTTTTAAATAATGTGCATGCACTATATATCTTTGTCACTCTTACTGCTACATATGTGGCGTTGAAACCAAAAGTCAATATGGGGTTGATAGTTCATAATGGACAATGGACGATGATGACATTAAAGTCAAACGTGCAACTACTTTCTACCACCTGCACCTAAGTGCGTAATATGTATGACTATTTGCTTCTTTATTTATATTGGGATCTTTTTGCTAATTTAATCTTACCATGAAAGAAGTATCGGTGTAAGAAAGTCAAGGCTGGGCAATAAACAATAATAAGGTCATGTCCTTATGGAAGCAGTTATGTTTTATTTTAGGCTGGTTTATAGAAACAGAGAACAGTGCATTTGCCAACTGCTCGTGTTTTCTTTTTCTCCTATAATTTAACTATACAGGGAATTAGGGAAATTGAAGGTAAGAATAAACTAAAAATAGTAAATGTCATATGCTTATATGAAGCACAGTGATTCTATCTATGTGGACGAGCTGTTATGAGAATTCAGTGCAAAGGCGTTATGCACACACATTGCAAACTTATATAAGTATGTGATGGCCGAGTCTTGAGATTTTTAGTTGGAGGTCATCCGTTTGAATTTTTTTGGACTTTTTGACAGTGTACGATAATCTTTATAGACTTGAATTCATACATATAAGCAAGCCAAGATGATTGTTAAGTCATGATTAGTTTTGCCGAAAGTTCAATTCGCTTCGGATTGAATTTAATTGGAGTATGGAGATCTGCGTTTAATGGTGATACTTCCCAACATGTAAATAATAATAATAATAATAATAAGGGAAAAACCTCAAAATGGTCCCCAATGTTTATCATGTGGGTCAATTTAGTATACGATGTTTTGCATGAACTAGTTTAGTCACCGATGTTGTCAATTTTGAACCAGTTTGATCTTTTCGTCATGATTAATGTCAATTTCAGCAGAAATCTCGCACATGCCCCATACTAAATCATGTCTGGATCAAATTTTGAAATATATGTAAGATTTGAAGGCTTCGTAATGTTTTCTTCTAATGTCAATGAAGCTCGACGAAACAGACAATTTAGAGCTCGTGTTCGAATTTTGGAGGATAAATTTTTAGTTTCATGCCCTAATTTCAGTAACTATTTCAATTTTATCGATCCAAACATGATTTATTGTGAGTCACGTGTAATATTTTCGTTAAAATCGACGTTTATCGTGACGAAATGACCAAATTGGTTCAAAATCGATAACATCAGGGACTAAATTGGTTCAGACGAAACATCGGGACTAAATTAGTCTACAAGATAAACATTGAGGATGATTTTGAATTTTATCCTGTAAAAAAAAAGTTTGTGAAACTGTGTTTTTCTTAGGGTGAATCGCAATACAGTAAAACCTCTATAAATTAATATTATTGGGACCATGAAATTTTATTAATTTAAAGCGATATTAATATATCGATAAATTAATATTCTATTAATATTCTATTAATTAAAAGAGAGATTTGTAAATTTCAGCAAATTTAGTATGTATTGAAAATAAATGAATTCATATATGTTTCATTAATTATATTCATGGATAACTAGTGTACTTTTTGAGAATATTTTTGCTGATTTGAATATATTGCAGCTAGAAAACTCGACATCAGAACTCTTGGCTGCAATTAAAAAAGTTATGGATGAAATCCAATTATATTTAAATTTTAAAAAAACTCAAGTAATAATAGATTCATATTTTAGTAAATTACTATAGTATTTATAATTGTAATATTTTATGAATTATTAATTTAGAGTTTTAATGGGACCTAATATTTATAAAGGGATTTTTAAAAAAATTATTATCTTATTATCTTATCGAATTTGATGATTTTTAACAAAGGCCCAAGTCGGACTAAGAGATATTATTATTTTAGAGAATTTATTAATTTATCGAGTATTAATTTATAAAGGTTTTACTCTATTACGTGCGAATTTTACAATACCTGAGAGCTTACTATTTTAAGCACTCCCATTCCCATATTTTTATTGGGCTGCTCAATGGGCCTTTAAATTGGGTTCATAAACGGCCCAATTAGTTTAAGCGGCAACATTTAAGTCAAAAATGAGTTCGAAATAACACTTGTCATCGTACAAAGGACAAAAACAACCCTCGTTCTTCTTTCTCAAACAAGCAAGCGGCATGAATACCTCACTTTTGGATTTCGATAATCCAATCCAAGACGCCATTTCCAAGATTCAATTCGCTCCCAGATCGAACAACCTCCTAATTTCATCATGGGACTCGGTATGTTGTGTTATATTTGTGTGTGTGAGTGTGTTATATTGTAGTTGTATAGTAAAAGCAAGCAAGCAAGCTGCATATGAGCACAGATTCTTCGACTGTACGACGCCGAAAAGTCCCAGCTTAGATTGGAAGCTTCCAATAATGGCGCTGCAGTTCTCGATTGTTGTTTCGAGAGCGAAACGCTTGCTCTCAGTGCCGATTCTGATGGTCCTGTGTTTAGGTATTTTGTTTCTTCCAGTAAATGTGACCAATTTGTAAATGAGGTTGTGGGATTTCGTTGGTTTGACTATTTTAGGAATATGGTGATGGGCTTCAAAGCTATTTAAAATTCTTATGTTAATTTCACCAAGCATGCTTCAGTTAACGGGCCTTGTCTTGCCTGCAAATACTATACGCTGTTCATGTTAAATTTTTGGTACCACAGATTGATGGAGCAATATATGACTACACATTGATAATTAATGTTAAATTTTCTAGGTATGATTTGCACTCAGGAAGCTACGATGAGATTGGAAATCATGACGACGCAGCAACATGCGTTGAATATTCACATGAAACGAGTAAGTTAAATTTTCTACATGTAATTCCTGGATGAATAATTGCCAATGTTATGCGAACTGCGAGCAACGGATTATCTCTCCTTTATTCTACTTTGTTAAAGTTCTGATTTTCCACGTCTCATAATTGGTTCTTTTTCAGGTCAAGTTGCCTCAGCCGGTTGGGATAAAACAGTCAAGTTTTGGGATCCACGTTCTTCTTGCTCTTCAAAATGCTCCATTAGTCTAGGAAGGGAGGCAGAATCCATATCTCTTTTGGGTTTCACCTTGCTTGTTGCTCTCAAGTCATCAGTGCATGTGTATGATCTGCGTAATTTATATACAATGGTTGAAGCGAAAGGAGCTTCCAGGGAGATCATACACATCAAATGTGTCCATGCTAACTTGGACGTTGATGATCCGGGTATGTAGGCATATCTACTAGCTTATTGAAATGCTCATGATGAGGTGAACCATAACAGACCTCGAAAATCGTCATAACAGCCCTTTTTCAAACTGTAGACAGACTTATTCGAACTGTATTTGTGTTGTGTTGTCATTCATTTATATATTCACCTTCCTATGTTGCTTGAAGATGACAAAATCAGCTTATGCTATCATCGTTCCTCGAACACTGCCCTTTTAATGCAGGGTTTGCTGTAGGATCAGTTGACGGACGAGTTGCTTTGGAGTTTCTCAATAAATCCAAGACAAGTAATAATGGGTCAGTTTTTAGTTGGCTGGCATTAATTCTTTGCACAAATGTGACTATGTAAACATGGTCTTTTCTTTTTTCTTTTTGCTTAAATTTCTCTAGTCAGTTTCAAATCTTATAAAAGTTTGACCTTGATTGGTTTGCATATGATTCTGTAATAGCAGATATGCTTTTAGATGTCATCCTATAGACAAGAGTGGAACACGCCATCTTGTATCAGTGAATGACATTGCATTCAATCCATCGTAAGGTTTAGGTGTTTCTTCAGCTTACTATCCCAGACCTTCACAGTTAAATAATTGGTTCATTTTCCCTTTATCAGCTACTCTAATGTCCTCGCCACTGGGGACAATGATGGTCATGCCATAATATGGGATGTAAGGAACAAAACTCGAATAGCTGCGGTAAATGCTCAAACTGCAACGTATAAATCTCCTTGTTGTTATGGACGTGCAAAATTACATGGAAAATTTGGCAGAAGATCTTTGGTTGTCATGCATCACCTTCACTGTTGGGAAATAATGACGGTTGAAACATGTGATAGTTTGTGAAAAGCCTAAAACTCAAAGCATATCCACATCAGCATTTTATCACCTTTCTACTTTTCTCACCCTCTTACATAGTTATATTACTGATTCATCTCCAACTTACTGATATGGTTCCTTCAAACACTTTCAGTTACCTCAGTATCCCAACAGTGTGGCATCATTAGCATATAACTGTGGAGGTGAAATGCTAGCTGTTGCATCAAGTTATACTTACAAAGAGGCAAATGAAAAGTAAGCATTGCTGCTGCTTACTCCTACTGTGTTTTATATAACTTGCACCAGTTTAAGATTAATTATCACGTCGACTTGCTCTGTTTCCCTTATATTAAAACATTCAATGATTTTAAGTGTATTGTTTCTTGTTACAGAGAAGAACTACCCCAGATCTTTATCCATCGGATGGATGATATTATGACACAGAGACGCGGGATGAACTTGAAGTAGTGTTACGTTATCTGATATTTTAACCGATTGCAGTTGAGTTCTAAACACCCTTCTGCCCAACACATGATATAGCAAGTTTGTCAAATGCTGTAAGAAAAATGATCCTATCATGTTATGAGGAAAACTTGAAGTTTTCCACTTTGAATCGCAGGCAGATGCTGGAGTGGCCAAGGCATATCCTCAGCAGGCTGGCACTGCGCTACTATCCTAAGAACGCTCCGAAGATGTCTGTCCAAGATTTTCTTGTTCCTATTAAATTCATTTCCGTCTGGATTTGATCTCAGTGTTGTTGTTTCCGCCAATTCGAGAATGATTTTGTTGTCTGTAGATTCGTGTAGACTAGAGTTTATGTTGTTGTGGCTATTAAAGAGTTTTCTCTCCCATGTGTTTGACCTATTGGTTGAAATTTTGCTGGAAGTCGGGTCGTTCTATAGTCGACAGTGAAGTTCATATTCTATTTAAATTGAACTTAGTTGAGTGTGAGAACTACGTTACGTTCTTTACGGTTAAAAAGACAAAATTAAGGGGTTTATGAGTGTTGCTTTTGCTTATGCTATAAAGTACATCTATTCAATTGGCGCAATAAAGGAAAAAAGAAATCCTAATCTTGCATCTTTCTCCCTTCGACAACTATGAGCTAACGCACTGTTGCCGGAAGTTCACTTTCACTATCAGACACACCGTGACACCGGCGAGTTGTTTCACCTTCATCTTCATCCACAAAGTATTCGCTTTTCGCGCATTTTAGTCAGCTTCAGACAGCTATGTCTCTGACTTACCCAATTAATTTCTTTCCTGTCCACCGACGATCCAATTACTACAACCCCCTCTGTAAAATTTCCATCGTCGACAACCCCTCTTCTTGTAGATGCAACGGAGGTGACAATGCGGTGGAGAAACCAAAGCTCAAGCGGGCTAAGCGAGATTTAATTTTAAATGAGGAGCATAAAAAACTCATCTCTCAGCTTCCTTTTAGGATGACAAATAGGTGCAAGGCACTGATGAGGCAGATAATCTGCTTCTCGGGTGAGAATGGAAGCGTTGAAGATATGCTGGCAGCTTGGGTTAGGAGCACTTATCCTCGTAGAGCTGATTGGCTCTCGGTTCTCAAAGAATTAGAGAGATTGAATCATCCATTGTACTTTGAGGTACGAATGTTTGTCGTCTTCGAATGGAATTTTATATTCTTGGTCTTTCTCATTCTGACCTGATTGTTTTACTATGATTTGAAGAATTGATAATGCGAAGTGATCTGATGCATGGAGTGACGCCTATGTGTGTGTATATATATATATCATATCTGGGTTATGTAGCACATGAAGTGTTTGAATATTTGCATCAATGTATGTGTCTCTCAGGTGGCGGAGCATGCACTTTTAGAAGAATCGTTTGAACCCAATGTCCGTGATTACACCAAGTTAATTCATCATTACGCTAAGCAAAACCAGTTAAAGAAAGCGGAAGATACACTAGCCGTCATGAAAGAGCGGGGTTTCGCCTGTGATCAGGTCACTCTTACATCATTAGTTCACATGTACAGCAAAGCTGGTAATCTTACACTCGCGGAAAGCTCATTTCAAGAGATGACTCTGCTCGGTGTGCCGTTAGATAAAAGATCGTACGGTTCAATGATCATGGCCTATGTCCGTGCTGGAATGCTCGACCGTGCGGAGAGCTTATTACACGACATGGAGGCTCAAGAGCTTTATGCTGGAAGGGAAGTTTATAAAGCGCTGTTAAGAGCATACTCTATGAGTGGTGATAGTGAAGGGGCTCAGAGAATCTTTAATGCTACACAATTAGCAGGCATATTCCCCGATGCTAAACTATGTGGGCTTCTCATAAATGCTTTCGCGGTAAGTGGCCGATCCCGTGAAGCTCGCATTGCTTTCGATAACATGAGAAAAGCCACGCTCGAACCTAATGATAAATGTGTTGCATTGGTGCTGTATGCTTACGAAAAAGAGGGTAAGCTAGACGAGGCATTGGATTTTCTGGTTAAACTAGAGAGAGATGGGATCGTTCTTGGAGAAGAAGCGTCCGATTTACTCGTCAAGTGGTTTCGAAAGCTCGGCGTTGTAGAAGAAGTTGGACTTGCGTTAAGAGACTGGGGTTTGAATGTGTCCCCGTGCATTGAATAGTTCGGCTTAGATGTGGACACATTCAAACCTAGGGAGGTCAACTGTCAGCTGTTGCAGCAAGCATAATTACAACGACGCAAATGAAAAGTAAGTGTTGCTGCTATTTGCTCCTACTCACTGTTTATAAATTTTTAACTAATTTTGTTCTCTGAGTTGACTTAAAACATTGAATGGTTATAAGTGTGCCCTTTCATATTACAGAGAAGAGCCGCCACAGATTTTTATCCATCGTACGGATGATACTTTTGGCTCGGAGACGAGGAATAGACTCGAAGTAGTGTTAGTGTTATGTTATTTGATCTTTAAAAGAATTGTGGTTTAGTTCTTAACACCCTTCTCTAGGAATTGTTTATGATTCTTGGTGTGAATTGCTTTTGCATTATTTCTGGGTATATATGTTCCCTTAAAGATATTGGCCCCAACTCAAGTCGTCAGTCAGTAGCAGTGTTGCTATGACTGTATGGCTAATGCCCATTGAGAAAATCTCTATCACCTTCTGAATTAACAGAAAGCTTCTAATAAATGCACTCATTATCCTATCTATCACTGAAATGGACATAAACATTGAAGCAAGTTTACTTGCCTGGAAAAAATGATGCGATAGGTTATAAACTGTGAATTGCCAGCTAATTTAGTAAGAACTCAGTCAGCTAATTGGGATCTGAAGCAGCTCCCTTATTCCTTCACATACCTGCATGGATTTAGTTAGTGTTAAAAGGGGCGAGGAAAAATGTAAGATGCTTTACGGTTTTTTCTTCATGTGTTTTTCGGTAGAGGTGCAGCCAAGACTTTGTTATTACCATCTTGATCTGCCCTTTAATCGATGCGATTAAATGGGTGTAATCCTCTATTTGCCTGCAAACAGACAACAGCATTGGAAAAATATATTCAGTAAACGTAAATCATCAAGGGAAAAGACAATATAAATGGCATAACGATTTACACCACAATGATGTAAAGGCATTTCCATGGAATTGATTCTTTACTCCCATCCCAAATCCCATGGATATATTGGTTGATGAAATGAGATAAAAATACAAAGATTACCTAGAACAAATTTAAGAGCTTCAGACCAGGTAAACTCGACGTGAAATCCAAGCCCAACATCCACAAATATATGGCGTGTATCGGGCCTGTACATTTGCAACAATTTGCAGTAAAGTCAAGAACGACAAACAACCAAGTTTCAAGATTATGGCATCATTTGATTGATGATAACTGTTGATTCTACAGGGGAACAGATAAAGTAGTAACTTCTCTTGAATGTGCAGAAAAAATGTTTAGTCCATAATTTATTTTCCGATGAAATGATCTGCACTGTACGGATATCACAATAACCTTTTTACAACGAGCCATCAGACAAGAACTTACGCATCAGCTTGCATACGAGCGTCCTCAAGCTTGTCGTCACGCTGTTTTTCTCCAAATTTTCAATGTTTCTTCTCAGATCAGAAAACGTCAAAGAAAGCACATATCCATCGATGAACAATTCACCACCGAAGTAATCAAATCACGGAGCATAAGATTGAAATAAAAGATGACGTATAAGAACTACACAAGGAAGGATACAATATCTTTTGTTGTTCAAAAACTTTGTCCCTTGCCTTTTTAGTTAGTGCACATCCCACACAGTCATTGTTGAAGGGATTCGTCAAATTCATAAGGTGATCTAATGGTGAAATATATCGGTCGGGCGGGTGCTATACAGAGTGTGAATTGTGAAAGACGATACAGTAAGGGTTCTCGAACGACTTCGATCGATTATATAGGAGAATCAAAGAGAAAGCAAACGAAATAACCGAAGGGGAAGGTTGAGATTATACTACCTCTGAGTAATTGCATTCACAAGATCTGGCTTTAAGCGACGATCAACAAATTCCTCAAACTTTTTCACTTTCTCTTGCTTTCTGCCATCCATAACTGCCCTATCAAAAATGACCCAACAAATCAAAAGGAAGCACCAAAGCTTCCCCACGTTAGAAGAATTCGATTAACTCTTTGTGGCGGATCATCAGTGTAATTCTTCAACCTAACAACACTCACATTAACTATCCAATCACGTCAGTAACAGAAAAAACAAATAAACCAAGAAAAGATGCATCAAACTACAGAGCGAAGACGCTTAGCTACGGAGAAGGGTATTGTAGAACATGGAACGACCACATACCTGACTGGGACAGAGGTTGGGAGACGAGTCTAGGGTTCGAAATGTCGAGGTTGAAGGTGGTGTTGCTATGGAGAAAAGGAGAGGGAGGGAGCTATGGTATCAACTCAAGCAAGTGTTAATCGATTAAGGAGGGACGTAAATCTTACTGGGCTGGGCTAGAGACGGTTTTATTACGCTCACTTTAATAAGGACTCAAAGCTTAACTTAGTATTTAGACTCTATTGCTGTAATGAACCTGCTAGTAGTAACTCACCATTGTTTTAAACTAATATTTGGGCAGGGGCCGCGCGAACGCAGGCCCCCTCTACCACAAATTTTGACGTAGGCTCGACCACAGTGGGCCGACCTTAGGCGGGCGCATCTCCGGCGTGCAATGGAGATCGCCAACCTAGGCCATGGGCCTTAATGATCGCCCATCGACCCCGTCCAGGTAAGTAAGTAAAACGCTGCCAGCCCTTATGCTTTTATAACCTGCTCAAGGCTGTGGAATCTCTCTCTATCTCCGATGTGGGACACTTGAAGATTTGCACCGTCTTACACACTCACTGGCTCGTCAGCTTATTGCATCTTCCAATAATTGTCTCTGTTTTTGTGGGTTACAAGTTAATTGGGATCTTTGGTTCTCTTTGCCGTAGATCGATGGCAGTGCAATATCATTGCTAGCATTTGTCGTGGCTATCATTCTTGCTCTGTACATCATCCAAATAGCTGACTGAGTCATGGTCATTCTTTGCAATGTGAACCCAGTCTTCTCCGTTGCTTGAGCTATCATGCATGGATATTGGCACATGTATATTATACATATCATATCATGCATGGATATTGGCACATGTATATTATACATATCATAACTAGGTTACGTAGCACGGTAAGTGTTTGAATATTTGCATCAATGTATGTGTTGAGCATGCACTTTTAGAAGAACAACCGTTCGAACCCAACGTCCGTGATTGGACAAAGTTAGTCCTTCATTACGTTAAGCAAAACGACAAAAAAAAGCCGAAGATATGCTAATTGCCATGAAATGAAATATCGTCTTGTTTTGTTTTTTTTTTTGTCTGTGATCAGGCCACTCTTACATTGTTGTTCACATGTACAGAAAATCTTACCCTATCTGCTCGGTGTGCAAAGATCATATGCTTCAATGATCATGGCCTATGTGTCGGGAAGGAATATGCTCGACCGAGAGAGCTTACTACATGACAGTGAGGCTCGAGAAGTTTACAATGCAGCGCTGTAAGGGCATGCATACTCTTTGGTTCTGTGATATAATGAATTAGGGGCTGAGATAATCTTTAATTCTACGCAATTTGCGGCATTGGAGCTTATAATCCCGTGAAGCCTTGCATTGCTTTTGAGAGCATGAGAAAAGGCAATGATAAATCTGTTTCTTTGGCGTGCTATGCTTGTGAGGAAGAAAGAAAGCTAGATGAGGCATCTGATTCACTCGTTTAAGTCATGATATTCCGAAAGCTCGGCGTTGCAGAACAAGTTGGACTTGCGTTTAAGAGATTTTGGCTTGAACGCATTGAATAGTTCTTCAGTGTATGGCCTTTGAAGATGTAGATTTTGATGTTAAGTATCACAGTTCGATTCGTATGATTGAAGAACACTACACAAATATATCTTGTCTCTTTACCTAAACTGATGGGAAAACTGCACAAAGACGAAGAAATAACTTGGAAAAAGTATTACTACATACATTTAAATAAGCTTCTTCTTCTCAAAGAAAGACTTCAAATGCCATAGTTGTAGCCCAGCGACGGACAAGCAGACAAGGAGCGATAGTAAGCTAAACCAAAACATCTTGTCGTTGGTGGATCTGTTAAGTGCCTGCATCTCTTCTTCTCTGCAAAACCCACAAAAGGAAAAATAAAGAAAAAGAAGAGTACAAAAAATATGGCCATTTTTTTACTTTCCTGAGAAAAAAACAAACGCTATGTATATTTGTCGTAACACTACCTTTCCCGCAGGTTGAACATCTCGTCGTGAATTGATTGTACCGTATCAAACATCTTCTTCAGTTCTAACTCCATCAGCTGGTGAAAAGGGTCGGCCGGCCACATAGGAAAAAGACAGCAAAAGAAGGAATACAAATGATGAGTTAGAGAGACCAGCAATGAAGGAATGATTCTAATATATCAATAAAGCTCTAATAACAATATCAAGTAAACAATGGATAAGGATTACACTTCTATTAAACGATATAAACGCGGTTATATATTATGCAAAGGCAACAAACGGAAAAGGTAAGAAAGAGACAGAACATACTTCGACAGATCCTTTCTTGGCAACATTGGTCCAATCCTTAGCAGCAACGCCAGATTTCCAATCAAAGTCGATGGTCATGGTGGTCGAAGGTCTGTGATCAGCAGCAAAGAAACAAGCCATGTAATCGCCAGCTTCTGCGGTTTGAAATGCGAAATGCCCGTCCGTCACATGATCAGAGTAGTGATAGCTATTCCCTTGGGCCGATGTTACCTATTTTATTGATTAAAGATCACAAAACAAAGTTCTTTTTACAAGGAGGTAATAACTAATGACACAAGTGACTTATTCCTAGGTTATTGATGATTGAGTGTAATAAACAGAATCACTCCAATACAACTGAAGGTTGCTGAGTGCATAAGCTGATCACTACCAAACAAGAACAGCTTAGCCATGTCATATAGAATGAAATAATAACAAAAAAAAAGATGGTGAAAAAGCAGTCAATTTTACCAAAACATATCAAACACACAATAAATAAATAAATAAATAAAAACCCAAAATTAAAAATATAAACTTTGATGAAACGAAAGCGTACCCGGACAGTGATTTTGTGAGATTCGGGCAAAGGGATCCCTTCGTTAGGGTTAACGATTTGGTACTTTCCAACGGTCATAGAATTGCTCTTGATATCCTCTGATATGCATTTGGTATGACCCGATTCCAGGTCAAATCGGACCGATTCGACCCGCACCCATAACAGCGCAATCAATACTAGAGCAAGGTAAAGATCCAATCTTTGGGCTGGGGAGTTCATACTCAAATGAGTTCGTCAACTTCGAGGTTTCTGGGTTTTCTTCCTCGTCTTTTCCGAGGATAACTCAACGGTTTCTGGGTCGAAAGCTTGGATCAGCCGTACTTTCCAACTCCAAAGCGTGGAATCTTTACAGCAGCCTAGATTAGATGCAGTTTGGTCCGAATTGATGAAAAAGATGATTTTTTTTTTCTCTTAATTTCATTTTCTTTAATTAAGTCGTAGTTGTGTAAGAATTAGAATCTCATCCAATGGTGTAGTTCCACGTAAGATGAGGTGGGCCTTCTAGGAACAACGCAACTAATCTTGTTAATGGCCGGTAAGTGTTCGAAGCAATCGTTGTTAATTGTGCTGTAGCGATTTTGTAGTAGAGTTGACCATTTCTTGGTAGGTAATTACAAGTGGATCATCACATTTGACTCATCTTACGAAATAATTACACTAACAACACTTGTAATTACATCTATTTACACATTAGACCCTCTCAAAAACTCAACTCCCAAAAACTATCCTGAGGAAACAGAGCAGATTAGCCATTGGGATCGAATGTTTACGCAGTCATATATAGGCTGCTCTGCTGATATTTTCTTGCTAGATAAACTAATACATTGTTTAAATTAAAGGCAGTGTTTTTATAATGCCAATTATACCCTTTTCTCAGCAATTTCTTTTTTAAATTAGCATAATGGATCAAGAATGACCTGACCCGATTAAGATTATATATAAAAAACTGTAATTCCACTGAATCAAAACATTCTTTAGGCCAGAAAGACTACTAATCTTTGTAAAGACTTAAACTATTCATCTCACCGTGGAAATCACTCCTCATTTAATCTCTCTTCTTTTCCCTCGTGAATTCCACCGCTTTCTCTCTAAAATTCCTAATTTTTGTTGTCTTATTCCACAGATCCCTGATTCTTGAATCCGCCTAGCCCTGTAAAAAAATTGCAGTATTTTGTTTCCAATTTACGAATATTCCCACATTTTCACCACTGGGTTCCCTTCCAATCGCCGAATCTGTCATGAAATTTGAATCTTTAATGCAACCCTCGTGGTAGATCAGTGACTATAACGGTAAATGCATGACCTTGTAGCGTGTGAGACGTCAAATCTTTAGCGTTGGTGTTAGGTCATATCAGCCATTTGATTTTTTTTTTTAAAAAGAAAAGATGGTTGCTTTGCGCTGGAAATGAGGGCGAAATGGATGTGGTCAGATCAGAGAGAGGAGGGGAAAAATCGTTGCCATTTCAAGGGCAAGCGATGCAGAGGATGAGATTGAAAGTTTGGTTCATCAGGGTGTGTTCTAGCATTCTTATATGGACATGTTTGGTTCAGTTAGTGGCAGTTGTAGAGCTTTGGCATCCTAGATTATTCGGCGGAATCCATGGCGTCACTAAGATGCCAGTTCCTAATGTGGGACCACTGCCTTATTCGCCTCCACCCCTTGTTTCAGCTAGTGAGTTCTGCAGCCCCCCCTTTTTTAGATTTGGAGTGGTTTGTGAGATTATTATTTCTTTTTTTAGTTCAATGCTGTCTGTGGAAATAGTTGATGGTGTTTTACTCCAGGGAATTACACGAGTAACGGTTATCTCAAAGTCTCTTGCAATGGAGGCTTGAACCAAATGCGCTCTGCGGTATGAATTGATGTTTTTTTTGCTTGCTCTGCATATTTTCTTTTGATGTGATAACTGCTCATCGACTGGAAATTGCAGATTTGTGACATGGTAGCAGTTGCTAGGCTCTTGAATCTTACATTGGTTGTTCCACAGCTTGATAAGACATCGTTTTGGTCTGATCCGAGGTATTTCTCCTGCCTTGAGTTTTTTTTTATTCGATATTCTATCATCTACTGTGCCTTTGCCAAACACAAGTGGTCTACTTCTCAAATCTGCAGCAATTTTGAAGATATTTTTGATGTGGAGCATTTCATCAATTCATTGAGGGATGAAATTCGTATAGTTAAGAGATTACCGAAGAAGTATGGGCTGAGATATGGGTATCAGCCGCTTGTAATGCCTCCTGTGAGCTGGTCAAATGAACAATACTACCTACAACATGTACGTACGTAATAGATCTCAATATGTAAGATTGAGGTAGAGTAATGTATTGTAAATCTAGTGACTACTAAGCTTGAGCGTGCGTATTTGCATAGCTCGAAGCTGATATTTTTATTTAGTTCTATAATACCTTCTTTTGGCAGATATTACCCTTCTTTGACAAGCACAAGGTGATACATTTCAACCGAACAGATTCACGGCTAGCGAACAATGGGATTTCTCTGGAGCTTCAAAGGCTTAGATGTCGTGTCAATTTTCACGCTCTGAAGTTTACTCCTTCGATTGAGGCATTGGGAAATAAACTAACTCGTATAATCAAACAAAAGGGACCCTACATAGCACTGCACTTGAGATATGAGATGGACATGTTAGCTTTCTCTGGCTGCACTAAAGGCTGCACCCAAGAGGAAGCTGATGAGCTCAAACGACTTAGGTGACTATTTCACAGATTGTCGTTCTTTCATTACTAACGTGAAACGTCTAATCATTTTTCTCTTTTCATGGGAAAAAAAATTACATTGTACATTACTTAGGTATGCATTTCCATGGTGGAGGGAGAAAGAGATAGTATCTGAAGAGAAAAGATCTCAGGGATTGTGCCCTCTAACACCTGAAGAGACGGCCTTGATCATGAAAGCTTTAGGTTTCTATAAAGGGACACAGATTTATATTGCATCGGGTGAGATCTATGGCAGTGAAAGGAGACTCGAATCATTGAGATCTGCCTTCCCAAGAATCGTGAGTTGCAATCTCATAGTTCTTCATCCTAAATCAATAATTATTCACTTCTAATCAATATTCATTTTCTCAGGTGAAAAAAGAAATGCTGCTAAGTCCCAATGATTTGCATCAGTTTCAGAACCATTCGTCTCAAATGGCAGCACTCGATTTCATGGTTTCTGTTGCTAGCGACGTCTTCATTCCAACTTATGACGGTAACATGGCAAGGGTTGTTGAAGGTCATCGTAGGTACACTCTGTGTTAAACGTTAAGCTAATCTTAGAATCGTGCTTCTGTGTTTTTCATTTGATTGTTCTTTTATATAGGTATCTTGGATTCAAAAAGACTTTTCAATTAGACCGAAGAAGGCTCGTCGAGTTATTGGATTTGCATCAAAATGGAACGCTGACCCGGGACGAATTTGCATTCTCCGTAAGGCATATTCACGAGGGAAGAATGGGACAACACGCCGAACGTAGAGTTATTCCAGATAAACCCAAAGAAGAAGATTATTTCTACGCAAACCCACAAGAATGTCTATGCGAGGACAAGACTTGCAGTCTCTTACCTGGTAATGCAACAACAGCCCAATGAAGCCTTTCTCTTGAAGATAAAGAGGCCATCTCTGATAAGCCCTGAAAGAAGATGCTATAAATTTGCTGGTGGACTGCCATAGAAAACGCCTGTGAGAGGTTAGATCCCTTCATTCATTTTTGTGAATCAGTGTAATTTTGATTCTTCTTCTGCTGTTGCTCTAATGGTACTACGTAGTTAAGCATAGCAGAGGGTTGTTGCCACGCTCTTCGTGCCATTACGAAGGAGTAATGTGCAGAACTAATAGATTAATTTGAAGATTGGATAACATGGTGTAAAGCCATTGATTTTTCCAAGCTCTGTATTAGGGGCGTTTGCAAAAGGTTAGCTGGATCTACTTAGTTTCCCTGAAGTTTTTATTGCACATTGTTCACTGAATTGGCCAAGATCTTTCAACCTTATTCCTTGGTAATATTCCAAATAATCAATTCAGAGAAAGATCATTTTCCTTAGCCCTACACAGTAATAAGTTGACAACACATACGAAAACTCAAGAATTAGGAGGATTGAAATTTAAATTGGTACTGTAATATTAAGAAGGAACAAACAAGAAGTTCAAAGCTAAGGCCGATTCACACAGTATCTTAGTGGCCGGCGTTAAAAACCTCCCTAAGACTCCTCAATAGTCAAAGAACCAGCAAAGATATGATCACCGCCAAAAAAAGGCAAGCTAAAACGCATCTGATTACTGCTTTGCGACAAATCAGCACAATGGCGTTCTCAATGGTGGACTGATAATGGCTGATAAGAGGCTCACATGGGTTTTAGCTGTCGTGTTCAGCAGGATTTGGCTTGATCCCGCTGCAACAGAAGAAATGTGGTAGCTTGACACGGCCACAAACCCTGCCCAAGATATATATCAAAACTGTGACTATCTGCGCAAAACAAAGACCAGGACCACTTAAGGCCTCTATAGTATTGTATTTATTCCAGTTTGAGAGAGGAGTTCAACTGATCAGCAGGAAAACTTCAAATATTATAAAGCACATAAGTTTTTCCGATTTGGATCAAACCCTACAATAAGGAAATCATAAATATACTGAGAGGTGGAAGGTCCATAATTTGTATAAACTCATAATGAGCTTAAAGCTTTCTTCAACATCCTTACTTATAGTAGACGCTTTCACTCATTTAGTAATAGAAACTTAGAAGCTTTTGACACGACCATGGTAACCTTACTTGCAACGAATGATTACTGGGACAGGTTTCAGAGCCTTTGGTCCATTTCTGATGCCTCTCTTGTGAGGAGAAACCTGAAAGAAGATTTCTCCTTTTGTAAAATGGGAATTCACTTTTTAAAATGGCAACACGAAAATGATACTGAAATGGTAGAGCATGCACACAAAGGAAATATACTCATGCCAGATGAACAACTAAAAGAATAAAATGGATATTATATATATAACGAATGAAAGACCAAAAGAAAGATGCAACCATGAATATTGTATGCATTTCCCAGCAAGCTATTAAGGAATATATGATCATTTATTCGTACACGCTCGATTACAGCGTAGCACAAACGAATTCCGTACGACCATCGCACCAGGCAGCCCATTGATATATGCAATTGAAATTTCCCAAACAAAACAAATATACAGGTTAATATAAGGCATAACTTTTGTTAGATGATCTGAAGCTAAATGATCAGTAGCAAGATTTCAAACACAATCTAAAAAACAATGATGTCAAATTAACACTTCATACTCAACTTGCTAGAGGTCGAAAAAACAATATTGGGAGGGGCAACACAATCTTATAAACTACTGATACATAAACCCTAATCCTCACGACGAAATCGAATTCGACAGAAAAGGGAAACCTAGTTTACAAAGATATAGTTTTTGGCACGGGAAAAAACAGCAGAAGACCGGCTAATACGAAACCCACCTTTTTCTTCGGGACCGCCATGAGCTCCACGGCTTCACCAAAAATGGGTAGATCGGGACATTCAGGTCCACCGCTGATTCCTTCGAAATATTCATTCCGTGGCGAATCCAACCGTGTATATGCCTGGTCGATGACCGTCTGAAGAGGCGCTGGTTGAGCCAAAGAGTGCGAAAACCTTCGGATGAACGATAGATTAGACGATCCGACGACGTACATCAGCATGGTGACGCGCAGGCGCAACGCCATCTCTGTAATAAGTCTCGGGACAAATTGATGGAGGAGGAAGCAGTGCAGTATACTATACTATTAAACTCACACTCAGCTGAGCTGCAGCTGATTGTGTTACGACGTCGTTCCTTTTTTTGCAATTTACAGAACGGCCAATTTCTATTTTCGGCCCAGTTTATTTACGGCCCATTAGTATTTCAGGCCCAACAAAAATAAAATTTATTAACCACTTTAATTATAAACTTTTACTTTCTTTTTTTTTTTTCGGTTTCTCATTTTTTTTAATTTTAAAAATATACACAAATAATTTACATGAAATTGTACAAAAGTTTTTATAATTGAACTTAATTATTTATTTATATTTATATATAAAAAAGGTTTCTATCTTAATTTTAAAATTATTGTTATAAACCAACTTAAATTTGTCTATTAATTTAAAGTATTTTTAGTTAACAAAATTGTTAATATTAACTAAAATGAAAACGCAATATATTGAGAAGCTCAAGTCAAACTTTCCATATATATAAATAAGCTTGAAGGTATATTAAACTTCGTACGAACTAGAACTTAACAAACAACAATCATCATGCATTGCAACCGCACATATAATATGCTAACTCTTTCGCTTTATCTTACATTCTACGACCATGCTTAGACACACTAAGGTAGAAATAAATTTACTACAGAAGCATTTAGTGAATACACCAAATTTCCCGATTAAATGGTCACCCCGCCGGTGAATTCATAGGCGAAGGCACGTCATTGAGTATATTACTCCAATAGCTAACCTTGTCATCTTCAAGAACTCCTCCACATAGAACACCAAGATCGTCGTCATAATTATCATTAGCACCAATTCCACCATTGTTACCGTCACAAAGATCTGTGAACTTATCGATATCGAAGCTTGGAAGCTCCAATGCATCGCCAAGAAAGCTCGAACGGATAGAACGATCGTCATATGCATCCATCGACGAGCTCTTAACCCCACGATCTTGACGATAGTTGCTATGATCGTTGTTATTCTCTCCCACATGATTAATATTTATATGCTTCGCCGCAAGTGAATTATTTGCAGGGAATAATCCATTCTTCGTAGTTGTATTGAGGGTGCCGATCGGTGGATAATTGAATATTGAAGTTGGGGATTTGAGCGTGTCGTTAGGGGTAAACACCCCATTAGCCAGCATAGCTTTTCTAGGGTTTTCCGACCATGAGCTTTGCCACACTTTTAGTACGTCCAAGCACGGTGGCCTAGGCTGTGAGCGTGGAATCATCATGGAGCTGACTAATTTGTTGATTAGGGGTAGCTGAGATTGATGATCAAGACTAGGGTTCTTCGAGTCTCTAACTATTCTAGCTTCGGCTTCTAACCTAGCGGTTTCCCATTGAGCCATGTGGCTGAGGTTGGCCATGTCCTTGGTTTGGGAGCACGAGCTAAAGGCGTGGTTCATGGGCTTGTGAGTCAGTGGATCAATTCCCATCTTAAGTAGTCTCTTCTTTAGGTGCGTATTCCAGTGGTTCTTGATCTCATTGTCTGTCCTCTTATGCAAGTGACTTGCTATTGCTGCCCATCTGTAAAATTAAACTGTCAGTGTACCACACATATGATTAATAGAAGAGCACCTAATTGAACTATAGACAGTGATAATGCATTATAGCTCCCACTGCGATTGCACATACAGAGCAATATTATGAAAAAATAAAAAATAAAAAAAATCAAGATGTGGACAAGACAACTTTCATATTTAATAATAGCGACATATCGAGGTGGACTGGGGCTCTTTTATTGTCTGAAATAGATATTTCTTTTCTGTTTGCCATGCAAGAGCCATATTATTATATTTGGTCCCGCGACATTAATGTATGTAAGAAACCCTAATTCATCAGGTCTATGTTCAATATCATTTAAGATACTTCAGTTCTTCCACAAGACCTTATAAAATCACCATATATCTGTGATGAGCTATGATCTCTAATTATATTTAGTTAATTAGTCGATGATGCGATAATTATTTGGAAAAAAAGAATGAAGTTGATTTGCCTGTTGCCGAGAAGGGCATGAAGCTGAATGATAGTCTGATCTTCTTGCAAGCTGAAGTCTCCCCTCTTTATGTCAGGCCTTAGATAATTCGTCCACCTCAGTCTGCAGCTTTTTCCACATCTCTCCAGCCCTAAATTGGAGTACAATAATAATAATATCTTGGTTAAAAACTTAAGAGAATCTGACATATCATTAATTACTCTTTGCATGCAGCATGCATTATTTACTCAATAAAATTTGATATTCATATATAAATTACCAGCTTTTGGTGGAAGAGCTCGCCAGCTTCCATGGCCGTGCTCTTGTATATAAGCCAACAGCTTTTGATCTTCCTCAGCTGTCCATGGACCTTTCTTTAACCCTACCTTATCAATGCATGGTTTCCTTCCCATTTCTTTGGGGTGAGTGTTTTTTTTTATGTTTTTCCCACTTCGTGAAAATTTGTACACTTTATTACATAGATGTAAGCTTTTTTGCGGAATAAGTACTTTTTGCAATGGGATTTTGCATATGCATACACATATCTATAAATAGAGAGAAAACTATTTGATGCACTAGAGATGCCGCATTATCCATTATTTGGTAAGGTATATGTCGGAAATCTAACGTCCCATTTAAATGTTACACATACTAACATAAATAAACCTGCATGTGCAACCATTATCATTCCGTAAGTTAAATGTTCTTAACTTTAAAATTCATACTTTAATTTCTTTTAATAACTAATTATTCTTGTTAAAATATAACGTGGTTTTGAGTTTATTTAAGCATACACAGTTTATTTGTTTCGTTCATCTCTACGTATACATATTGTATATTGTCTGTGTGTCTGTGTGTTTGTTATTACGTGCTATGTTCTAACTAAAGTGTTAAAAAAAAAAACTATAAAAAAAAAATTTAGGAAAGGATTGGACCATACATTTGATTTTGCTATGAATTAATGTTGGGACCATTGTTATTGCGCATATTCATTAATTCGTATCAGTTAAGGATATTTATTTCCTCGATGCATTAATGTCAGCCGTACAAGGGTGATTGAATTTTTCAACTTCTAGGGGGTAATACAGAACATATTTACTATAATTTATGAAGAAAAAAAAAAGAGTCATGATTGTAATCATGATAAGTACGTCATCACTTTAGACGAAAAACTATACATCTTATTATTCCACATATAAAAATGGATATTTAACCTTCACGGCACAGAATAAAATAATATTCGCCAATGATATTTTCGTATTAACCCGCAAGGTTTCTTATATCATATTATATAACCTATTAATGCTTGTTTGATATATCGTTATATATTTAAGAGAGGAGTTAAATTATTAAGATTTATATAAAACTAATTAATGAATATAAAATAAAATGCGATGAGATCAACGTAGAAGATAAATTTTCATTTGTTCTCTTCTTTTGAGAAAGTTTATTAATTGAAATAGATTTTACAATTAAAACATATGAATCTATAATCATAAAAAAACGTAAATTTACTTCAATCAACAGAAAGAAATATCAATATATAAAAGGAAAATCAATGATAACATTGACGGAGCTCGAACAACGACAATTGGTCTTGATATTAATATTGCATAGTGTGATGTGAGATCAGATCTAACTGTGTGTTTGTATAACATAATATTGGTCTATTCTACCCTACCTAGGTGGGTAATAATCCAACTCTAATGAGATGTTGACACATAATGCAAAAAAAATTATTTTGCTTATGTGTCACAATCTTATAGAGTTGGGTAGGTGTACCAACATGGGTAGGGTAGTGGTGATCCATAATATTAACATAAGAGTAATATGATAAAGGAAAATGGGGGAGAAAATAACACTAATTACGTGTTGTGTGGAGATAAACTACAAAATTTATTTGAATTTTTTAATGATACTGTGTTTTTTAATCTGGTATGTGAGTGTTTCGATTTAATAAGGCTCAACAAAATTAAAAATTTGTAGGAAAGTTTTCACTACTATGTTTTGTATAAGAAGTTCATAATAAAAATTTAAATGTGAGTTAGGAACTAAAATTTTTCATTTGGAAGGTCGAATAATATTTGATCTAAGTAATAAGAAATGTTCATTTTACGACAAAATTATCAACAAGTCCTCCACAACAAATAGTTAAAATCGTCAAAATGTCTTTTAAGTTGTTTAATAATTTCAATAATAGAGATATTTCGATTATGTTTGCAACATTATTGTGTATATATTTGGAGATCTGTAGAAGCTATGTATTTCTCGATTTATTCTGTTTTTATTATTAAATCATATGGCTAAATATTTAGAATGTCACTTAATAGTCCATAGTTAAAAATTAATTCAAAGAAAAGTTGAGAAACGAATTAACTTAGATAATAACGAGTTAATTAACTAATACATGTCTATATAATGAAATGCCGTTAAAGAACTAAAAAGAAAAAAAAAATGTTTAAGAACGAAAAAGAATAAAAAATAAAAAAAAAATGTTAAAGAACTGAAAACAATAATAAAGAATTGAAAAGAATTAAAAATTCTGTGGGAGGCAGAAGTCGAACTCCTAAAACACACCAAACGCACCACTAGGCTAAGTGGCATATTGCTAAAATTCTGATAGTATTTTATATAGAAAACTCTATAGTACTAAAAATAAAAAATTCCGAAAATTTTTGGAGGACCCGCCCCCGGGCCCTATAGTAGATCCACCATGCGTACACATATCGTATGTAAGTATTTCTTACATAAAAGAATACAATAAATACTTGAACAATGACGACGGCTGGCGTGGCAGTATATATGGAATAGTTATGTTTCACACCAGAAAAACGACTTTCTTTGGGAACCCTATTTATTATTAGTTATTACCATTATCACAGCAAATAAAAGCTTACTTGCTTAAAGATGAAAGTAAATATCCCATTAACTACTCCATATGAATTGTCCCTTTAATGAAACATTAGTTACTCGATGATAAGATGTTCCTAAAACAAAGTCATTTAAGCAATTTGCAATAAGTTAAAATGTCTCTTCTACCCCTCATTAATTATTTAACCATATAATCACTTTTTCACTTTTTATTTAACATGAGGGGTAAATTTGGAAATATACATATATTTTTTTCTTGATAACATCAAAACGACTTATTTTTAGAAACAAAAAAAATATAAAGTGACTTCCTTTTAGGAAAAGAGGGAGTACTATTTATCTTTTCAAATACGGACTCTCAAAACTTTACACAAGTTAACATAATTATATCGTATCATGCTACATAAATTTAGTGTAGAAAATGAAAGCATATATTATATATCTTGAAAGGAAAACTAGCAGAGTAATGATGTATTCTAATGTATGTTAGTAATATGGCTGTTTCATTCTAACATAGACGACGACACTTCTACTTCTTAAGTAGAATACGGGCCCACAAAGAAGTTATTAATGTATATCATTATTGGTAGTATCTCAGATTAGGAGTTTTTACATCCCTTATGATTGTTTGATACATAACTGTCCGATTGTGATACATCATTATGTTTATCATGTTGACTAATTTAGTTCCCGATGTTTCGTCTGAACCAATTTAGTTCACGATGTTATTGATTTTGGACATTTGGTCATTCCGTCTCGATAAACGTCAATTTTAACTGGAAATCTCGCACGTGTCTCATAATAAATCATGTCTGGGTCGATAAAATTGAAATTGTTATAAAAATTAGGGCACGAAACTAAAAATTTCTCCTCCAAAATTTGAATACGAGCTCTTGATAGTCTGCTTCGTCGAGCTTCATTGACACTTGAAAAGAAAACAATACGATCCTCAAATCCTGCAAATATTCCAAAATTCGATTCATACATGATTTAATATGGGACGTTTGCGAGATTCCCGCTAAAATTGATGTTAATAATGACGGAATGACCAAATTGATCCAAAATCGACAACATTGAGCACTAAATTGACTCGAGCAAAACATCGAAGACTAAATTGATATACATGGTAAACATTGAGAACTATTTTGAGTTTTCTCGCTTCTGAATTCGATAAAAATCGATATTGTACAGCTCGCTGCATAAAAAAAATACGGTCATGAACAATTAACACTGTCTGTCACTCGTATAAAATTCAACAGTGTGTCGATTTAAGACTAGAATTAGAATTCAGAAGGCAATCATTATATATGTCCCATCAACATTATAATGTTAGTTATCACTGTCTCACCAGAACCTAACGTTAATGCATTTTAGGTTTTTTCTTTTCTTCTAATAATAAATGTAACACAGAACTGGTTGAATTTAAGGCAGTAGATTAAATTCAGTAATAAAGAGTTCAACTTGCTTCGATCTGTAACGATGAGTAAAAATTGAACAAGAAAATATCATAAAACATTGGCAGACTTATATGTAGATAGAAAGAATCACTGCAGGTGAAAATTGTAGCAGTGCTGCAGTAAGAAGAAGAAACAGAGACAAACGAAGAAACTCTGCTCTGTCTTTAACTCTCGTGTCGTCGGCACTGCCCAAACATGGCTGCTTGTTTTGAGGTTATATTCTGCAATTTAATATTAATAAATAATGTTCTGTTCCTATTAGAATTTTAATTTTAATTTTAAATTTAATTTAAACTCCAGGGTTTAAATGGACCCTAGAGTGTAACGGTGGATGATAATTGATACCATCAATACTAACTTAAGAAAGCAGCAATATTTACAACATGTTGTAGACGATTATTCGATCAGGGTGGTTAGACGAGAGTATCATGTTAGAGAAAGCAGCAACACCGTTTGGAGTGTCCAATGCAATCACAGCAGCGAATGTCCTTTGACACTGAGAGCCAGCTTGAAGCGCAAAGAATGTTACTGGAAAGTGACAAAATATGTGGAGCCACACGCATACTACATGACTGAGTTGTCTACTACTCATCGTAATATTTCTCGAAACGTGATTGCCGACAAGTTTGTTGGCGGGGTAAAAACAGACCCTCACTTCCTACCCAAAAATGTCCAGCAGTTCGTAAACGATCAACTTGGCTACTGATAAGTTAGGATATTATGTGATTTTTATACCCGTAAATTTGCATATTTGGTCATTATCTATTTAAATATTCTCGAATATCTTATGTTTGCGTGTTATTTCTTATTTGATAGATATTGCAGCAAAAACGAGAAAAAACGGGGAGTTATAATCATTTTGGAAATCTTGGGATCCTTTCGCAATTTTTAGGAGTATTGGAGCAGCTTTGTAATTTACCAATTACTGAAATATGGAAAGGCTGTAAACATGAAGAGAGAAGATGAGAGAATAAAGGTGAATGATATTTTTATTTCCTTAAGTGGAGATCAAAGCATGGAAGAAAGAATCAATGATGAAGATCTTTATTTCCTTGAGAGCGAGATACAGGTTGAAGATCCAACCAAGCAGCTCTCATCAACCCTCTCTGCAATAAAAGAGGGCAGCACTCACGTCACCTCATCTCACCACCCCTCTCAGCAACCAGCCACCTCACCATCATCCAAGCACGCTGCCTCACCTCATCCTCACTACCAAGCAGCAACAAAGCAGCATCCACTCACCTAACGCAACTAGAGGTGTCAAAACGGGCCGGCGGGCGCGGGCCGGCCCGTAACCCGCCATTTGGCGGGCCTAGAGAATGGAGGCCCGCCCCGCCATATTGGCGGGCCGCGGGCCCGGCGGGCTGGCCCGCCCAAAGTGAAAATTTAAATTAATTTTATTATTATTAATTAATTAATTAATTTTTTTATTTTTTTTAGTAATTATTCCTTAATTTATTATTAAAAACCTTAAAAATTAATTTTTTTAATGTTATTTTATTATTAAAATATATATATATATATATTTAATGTTATTTTATTTTTAAAATATATATAAATATATTTTTTAATATTAGGCGGGCAGCCCGCGGGCTGGCCCGCCCCACCCCGCCAAAGCCTGCGGCCCGTGCGGGCTAGCCCACCCAGGCCCGCTCTCTGGCGGGCCTTAAAAATGCAGGCCCAACCCGCCCCCTTTGGCGGGGCGGGGCGGGCCGCAGGCCAAACTGACAGCTCTAAAGGCAACCCTCAAAACCCTAAGCAGCCATCTCTCGTTCACAGCAGCCCCCAACCATACACCTCAAACAGGCAGCTCTCGAAGCCATAGACCCATCATCACGCACGGCTGCCACGAACAAAGAAGAGTGCAAGGGCGTTTCCGAGGGTCTCCGAGGCGATCACGACGGGAAATCCCGAGGAGATACGTGACAATTCGAACACCGTGAGGGGAAGAATTCTATCTCTTTAATATTTCGTTTTCAACAATGTTTTCTTTTGATTCGTTGTTGATTTCGTTTATTAATATGCTAGGCTAAGTTCTTTTGTGATTAAGGCCGTGTTAGGCCGAATTATGACTACATATTAATGCTATTCGTATTTTATTCAATCACATGAGTCATGTTATGTGTTCTTTGCTTGATTTTAATGCTTGTGTGTGCCTGATCAACATATGCATGATCTTTGATTGGTTTGTGGACGGACAAAGTGATTAGACCGATTAGAACAATAAGCATCGAATACCACTGCGTAAAACCGAACAGACATGGAATTCGGTTTCGTATGTGTGGTTTCTGAGATCTTAGGCGCCGAAAGCGTCTAAACTCGGGGAATTTCATTGAGATTGAATGCATGCATAGAAACTACAGTCATATAGACATATAAGGATTGGTTCTCTATTGCATAGGATCGCTATTGCGGGACAAACGAGTAGCGATTGTTTTAGAAAATTTTACCTTGACTTAGATTCATGTTGATTAGATAGAATCGATTGCACGACGACGTAGGAGTAATTTGTGCCGAGCATGTGTCTTGATCACGCTTTCGTTGATTGATTTCAAACCATTATCTTTATTTGCTTTTGTTTTCTTATTTGCATTCTCTTTTAATTCATCGTTAATTCATCGTTAATCAAATCTTATTTGCTCTACTTGGCATTGACTCAAAAGAGCTATGGAAAATGTTTATGGCACGTGAGAATATTCCGTAAAGAAGCTTCTCATTTTTATGAAAGCATTACAACATTATAATCCAGGAACAATCGTAAAGTGGCTGCACATTCGCACTCGCACGCCTGGAGAATATAAACTTGGGTACGTTTTTTGGACATTTAAACCAAGTGTTGACGGTTTTCGACATTGTCGTAAAGTTATTTTTGTTGATGGTACGCATTTATACTCAAAATATCAACACAAAATGTTGATTGCTACATCACTCGACGCCAATCAGAACGTCTTCCTCATTGCCTTCTCCATTGTCACTGAAGAAAGTGAACATTCTTGAAATTGGTTTCTTAACAACCTAAATACACATGTTCTGCAGAACCAGTCTATTTTCGTTCTTTCCGATCGTCATCCAGGTTTGTCCTTCGCCGAGTTACTCAGAATGTTTCAAAATTAGACGAGGCAATATTGGGATCATGTTGTGTTTCGATTTGATGTCCGACAACATACGGTCGAAGTTGTAAGATCTGACATTCATGCACAAACACATGTAGTGAGGATTAGCGATGGAACATGTTCGCGTGGAAATTGGAGCATGTACAAGATTCCCTGCTCTCATGTACGAGCGGTATGTCGTCATTGGCCAAATCTAGTCCGGTCAATATGCCGCGCCATATTATAGCAAAGTCTCGTATTCAGCCACATATGAGGGTGTTTTCGAGCCACTACACGACGAATATTATTGGGTTCCTGCAGATTTTAATCTTACTCATAACGAGGCACGTTGAGCAATAACATGACCAAGAAGATATCAGAGAACTCGTATTCACAATGAGATGGATATGAGTGACACTCGTGCTAGACAGCGTGGAAGACACTGATATGTTTACCCCCATTATGTATTGTCGAGTCCCGTTATTTTTGTTTTAAATAATTAATTAAAGACGATATTCATAATAAGAATAAGTCAATACAAATCACACATAACGTCTAATCTATTGTGCACGATGAAATAAATGACAACCAGTCCCACAACTAGAACTGTCAACTGGGCCCGCGGGCCGCCCGCCTGAATAAATTTTTTTAAAAAAAATAAATTATATTATTTATATTACAATATTACACATTTTTTTTTATAAACAATATTACAAATGTTAATTAATATAGATAGAAAAACATAAAAGAAAATCAAAAAAATAAAATACATTGAATTGAACATAAAAAAATCAAAAAATTAAAATAAATTGCTCTAAATTTTAGATTTTTAAATTTTTTTTAATGCGGGCGGGCCAAGCCCGCCAGGCCCGCACCCGCCGGCGGGGCGGGGCGGTTATGGATTTCTTAGGCCCGCCCCCGCCCCGCCAAATGGCGGGCTACGGGCCGGCCCGTTCTGACAGTTCTACCCACAACGCCTAGGCCGACATACTCTACTTCATCGACGAATATCAGCCTGATCTTCATCATCTAGACTTCTCGAGCACCGTGTATGTGGTGAAGATGTCATAAACACCTGAAATATAATCTCAAATTATAATAATAATAATAATAAATAATAATAATAATAATAATAATAATAATATTATTACAATAATATTTTAAATTTACCGTGTTTAGATTTATATCGTCGAAGAACGATGAGTGTGGATCATCGTGCATCTGAGATGGTCCGACCTCATGCAGCTGAGATGGCCCCGACTCATATCGGTGCGAGGGGCCGACATCTGGATCACGTTATCGTCTTTGCTGCTGACGTCTGCCAATAAACATATTCTCCATCTGAAATGCCAGACGTCGGGCTTCTTCAACGTCATCGCCTCTAAAACAATCGGCTTGACGAGATATGTGACGTTCCTATAATTACCAATGCAAAATATAAGTTTAACCATGATAAATACAAAAAAAAAATATAAACATATATATAAACAAAACTTACAATCGTCGATAAGAATACATCATCACCCATCTGAAAGCCCCGTGACATCTGCCTAGCGGTTGGAGATATGTAACGCCGTGTAATGCGATAATACCAGTCGTAGTAACCATCATGGACTGATACGTGTGGAGTAGCAGTCGGACCATAAACGACGGTGAAGTCCCGTTCCGCCAATTTCTGTATCCATTCCGCATGGAACGTCCTCCAATCCATTCATGCGCACACACGACGTTCGAACGAATGGAGATTCCGATCTCGATAGCTAGGTAGATCGGGGATGCCTTGAATAATCACAAACTGAGACAGAACACGCTCTGAATAATGCAATTCGACGATATGAAAAAGATCAAAGGGCACATCGAACGACAAGCTATTGGCAGGCACTCGGGAGGTAACGACTGATTCTCCGGTAAAGACTCGTCGTACGACGCACACAAAAATTGCGACATCTGCATCCTATCGAGCACCTCGCGCATAGCGCGTACATTCGAATGCGTCGACCTGATATGATCCAATCGGGCGTTCCACCTACGAAACAATAACTATTTACTAGTGTTCAATCAAATAAATAGTGAAGTAATTCTAATATCTTACAGCATTTGGTGGCATCGGCGACTCAATCCCGTCGATTACTTGGGGCGACATATGGATGCGTTCCTCTACATGAATGGGCTGTAAAGGCAGGATTCTCATCCACGCCCACACCTACAAAAAAATATTAAATCTATGATTACGAAAACATAACATCCAAATTGATTGGAATTTTATAAATTATTACCTGCAACAGCCGTAGAGGTCCGCCTATATTAAGCTTTTTCGGCTGACATTCCGAACAAAGCTCTCTATACAAAAAGGCGAGTATTGCACTGCCCCAACTATAAGTGCACACATCAGCGATGTTCTCCAATAACTGGAGGAATGTGAGCGAGACGGTGCTGGCGCTACAATCAGGGAACATAATTGCACCAAATAGCAGCATCGCATATCCACATGCTGCTTGCTCGACTTGTAATTCCTCACTGTGATCTGTGACTGGATTGACTATATACCAATCTGCTAAAGCTCTCACGCTAACGTCGTCCCCTTAATTTTGTCGTATGGTGGTCGATACCCAAGCAATTGCTCACACTCATCCTTCCACTGCGACGATGTCCTGGACTCGATCACACCTGAAACACACTCACCATCTACCGACAACCTCCATAGTATACCGACGTCCGCTAGCGTAATAGTCGCCTCCCCAACAAAAAAGTGAAACCTATGCCTTTCTTTCATCCATCGCTCTACTAACGCCGTAATCAAGTGGAGGTCTACTTTATGCGACATGCAACTATACATGCCGTACAATCCCATCTCATCCAACTTCTTCAGCAAACGACCGTGTAGAATTATAGGTTCTTCTTTCGTACCCCATACAACATTTTCTAACGATCTAATCTTGATCGTTTTATCGATGTTGTCCGCATCTAGCAGGACATCAGAAGATCGATGATTCGACTGCATCGTCAACATCGAATCATCGAATGGGTCGTACAAAGTCGCGTCTTCCATCCTACGAAGAACAACACAATACACGCAAACGAACGATAAAAACATCAACAAAAACACGCATTAATTCAAACGACAAAAACACGCATTAATCTCACCATAAATATTCTTAATTCTACGAATAATTCCAACACAAATAATCCTCAACAAAGAATTCCAATACAAAATATTCATCAATTCTTCGAAATCAATAAATAATCCTAACAATTTCATACGAAATCAACAAGAAATTCCAACACAAAAACATCAACAAAAACACGCATTAATCAATAAATCCCAATAATTAAACACGAAATCAACAAAAAATTCCAACACAAATTAAACAAACACGAAATCAAAAACTACTCCTAATACAATCATCACAATAGTAACTCGTACCTATTAGATACGAGACAAGTCGCTGTCCGTCGCCCTTCGTCGTCTCCGTCCGTCGCCCGTCGTCGCCGCCGCCGCTATTCATCGTCGTCGTCGTCGCACTACATGTTCGTAGACTGATTTAAATTTAGATGTAACTCGTAACTCAGAGTTACGAATTAGAACTCGTATCTAAGACACATACGAGTTATAACTCGTAGGCCTAACCCACGAAAATATTTTATCAATAACTTTTACTTTTCACTTATTTTATGAATAACAGTTAAAAAATTATTTATTTAATTAAAAAAGCTTCATAGTCCCACTCATTAACCCTTTGTGGAACATTAAATAAGTTTTCTTATGTGGTATCAGAGGGAGGTTGTTCTTGGTCGGAAATCTATGTTGTAATAAAAAATAGTAGATTGATTGTGCCAAAAAAAAAAGAGATTTTACGGTTATTTCTTTTTATCAGCAATAAGTAGTAATATTTTAGATTGACTCATCTATGCCCATAATATGTTCCCATTCCATCAATAAAGTGTTGATATGGGCTTGGGATCCTCTATTCCACTTTCTGTATTTTACTTCATATTCCAACATATAAAAATCGTTATACCTTCCTCCGCTCAATGTTAAAACACCCGTAAATATCATTACATCCATAAATATCATTACACCAGGTGTTTAATAAAAAAAAGTCAATATTATATATTTTAATATATAACACTGATTTTTTCTACACCAAACTAGAAAAAATATATAATATTGACTTTTTTTTATTTAAACAACCGGTGTAATGATATTTATGGGTGTAATGATGTGTACGTGTATTTTAACACTGGGCGGGGGAAGGTGTAACGATTTTCGTAGGTAGAATACGAAGTGGAATACAGAAAGTGGAATAGAGTATCTCAAGCCGTTGATATGTGTCCATCTTATTTAATTATGGAGTGGTTGGTATTATGAGATGGACATGTTTCACTGCCTTATTGATAGAACATGTGATTGGAAAATCATGCTCTCATACCATAATATTTAGTTTTTACAATGAAACTCTGCTGCTACATGACAAAACAAAACTCGTATTTCATCTCCAAAACGAAGTGGATAACGAACAAAAAACCAAAGGCCCAAATTAAGTTACAGAGAGAACCAAAGCCATCCACTGATATCTTTTCCATACTCGGCAATCACATTTCTCTTCTTACACCCATAGCAAATAAAACACAGAGCCCTTCTAACACAACCCTTTGAAGCAATGTCCACAATAGCCCACTTCAAAGCTTTGTTATTCCAAAGCCACGTCGGCACCACCGCCGCCACAAGTCCACACCAGCATCAGGCCTTGCCGAGGTCCCAAGCTGCACCATCGTCGTCGTCTAACGAAGAAAATTCAATCCCCAGACGGAAATTAATAACCACATTTCTTACAGCTTCTTCACTGGTTCTAAGCTTGCAGTCCACGCCGTCAGCTCTAGCTCAAAGCTGGGGAACGAGGTCGTTTATCAGGGAGAAATTCTTCGAGCCCGGCTTGTCGCCTGAAGATGCCGTGGCAAGAATAAGGCAAACTGCCGAAGGTCTCCACGACCTCAGGCATATGCTGGACACTATGTCTTGGAGGTATGTGATATTCTACATACGTTTGAAACAATCGTATCTGTCTCAGGACATGAAGACAGCTATGCAAATGGTGCCCGAGAATCGGCGACAATCCTACGTCGAAGCAGCCAACGAGCTGGTGGATAACATGGCTGAGGTAATGCAGCGAGCGAATTCTCTAAGACTGTTTACACATTTATTAGTCCTTCTCAGGTCCTGACTAAAGGCATGGTCTTGTTTCAGTTTGATTACTATGTTCGGACGCCAAAGGTGTATGAATCTTACATCTACTACGAGAAGACATTGAAGTCAATAGACAACGTTGTGGCGCTCTTAGCTTGATGTAAAAAATGGCGTATTAATTAATACCTTATCTATTCAGTAATACCAGAATATATGTTTACTATTTATTTCCATTATTATTGTTGTCCACAGATGCTAAATGTAATGGCTATTAACATCATCTCCTAGACAGTATTAAACCCGACAAAGGGATAAATACAATAAAGATGAAAACCGCCCCGAAAGAACCGATTAGAGACCCCGTGATTCTATTGCAAAAGCTTTGGTATTGCTGACATATAGAAAACCAATTAGCTGAAGCATTCCCTCTGTGTGCTAGATATACTATGGCTGCTGCGGCCGATGCTCCTGATGTTAGCAAAGAGAGAAATATCTGCAGGGCAATGCATAAAGAAAAAGTCAATATCTTTTGAAGGAACATGATATAGGGAGAGTGTAACGATCTCTTACGACGTCGGAGAATATTAGAAATGATCTCGTCTTTGCCGCTTTAGTCCTTATTACATGGTAGATTGCTAGCGGTAAAGAAACAGCAAGATATCCGCAAACCACAGCGTTCGAAATCACAAAGAAGCTTTTTCATGCCAAAACAATGGACTGAAGTTAGATATATATATTACTATACATAACATATCATATGATCAAAACTAATTATGATTCTTCTATATATTTACGAACCTGAAGGTGGGAATATCGCTATATTGAGCCTTGAACAACACGGTTTGAGTCGAAAATGGGAGCGTCTCGCTGTTAGTTCCCATAGATAGTGAACTACCCAACGTACCAAGCATGGCGATTATTCGTAGAACAAGCTCTAGTATGGCTATTCTTCGGCTGACACTCGACGACGACGACAATGATTCATTAGATGTTTCGCCTGCTTCATTTGGTCCTTGGGGCTTCATTGCAAGATAATACTTTTAAGAAGGGTGTATGAAGGAAGTAAAATAATTTGTTTTGAATGTCAATACTGTATATGTATATATATATATATATATATATATATATATCAGGGTTTTGGGGTGCTTACATGTGATATAACCAATTGGAGAACAGTTAAGTGGGATATTAGGTTTGGAAGACTTTGTAATTACATGCTTTTGCTTCCATCATCAATGCTTTAACTCTAACACAATTAAAGTACAATCTATTATGTCATGCAAATGGATTCGGACAAATATATATGTATATATATAAACAGACAAGATTATATAATCATATGAAGGTGCGTGATGATGCTGAAAATGGTCTTTGAGTCATCCCAAAATCTATCATGTGGACGCGAGTTTGCAATGTAGCCAGGAGTAACTTGCCGATCATGGATATATTTACGTTTACGTTATATTATTATTGTTTATATCGAAGTTCAAAGAATGTAATATCTAATGTAGAAAAAGATTGAAAAAATATTGAATAAGAAATCGATGTCGGCAAGTCATCCTTGGCTGCAATACAACTCCTAAAATCGCATACACATGCAAGACTTCAAGATGATGATGATATGTATAACTATCACTCCTTTTTTTTTCTTGATGAATCAATCAATGCATGTTATTGGGGTCTTGCTTTTGCATTGAACTGACTATATATATGTATATATATATATATGAAATATAAATAATATATAAGAATATATTCAGCATTTCTATGTAACAAACCAATCTCTTTGTCTCTGGATAAGCATTACTAGCTAGAGAGATTGTGAACATTTCAAGGCAAGCACTTTTTCTTCAAATTATTGCCAGACAACTGCTGAATGATATCATCAAAAGCTGTTTATGCCTCGCCACTTCTTGAAATTGAAGTAAAAATAAGCATTTTTAGGATTCATAAATATTATGAAATAATTAATAATGTGGATGTTTTAAATAATAATATTCGTTAAATGATTGATGATTTGGAAGTATTGTATTAAATGTTGATGAGATGATAAGATGATAAGACGAGGTGTTTAATTGAAAAGTTTGTATTTTAGTGTGAAGTGTATAATTGTAATTAATGTGATTAGTGGTAATAGTATATTATTAGTAGTATAAATAAGAGAATAGAGTTCATTGTAAATCACACAAAGTATTGAAATACTTAATCTCTCTCTAATCTCTCTTTCTTTATTATTATAAGCTATATTATCATTATAATCTTAATATAAGTATAATTATAATAAAATAATCTTAATATAATATTAATCACAATTAATATTTTTATAACACGTTATCAGCACGACCGCTCTCCGTCGTCAAGATCAACCTCCGTCGAAGATCTCGTACGAGTTTAGTCGAGGTATGGTAATTTAATTTTTAGTTTATACTAATCGTATATTAATTGTGATTAATTTAAAAATATATACTATAAAAGTATATTTTAAAAGTTTTATAACTAAACGCCAATACCCGAGTGGTTTCGCGGAATATCGTTCACTATAAGTGACGAGATGTCCAGATTTCGATACCCCGTGGTGGTGTGTGGAATTTTTATTTACGATTTATTTATTTTTATTTATATACACGTACACCAAAAGCCCACGAGGTCTTGCGGTTATCCCCACCTCAGTAGCGGCATATTATTTATTTTTTGGTTGAACAATCTTGAAGTAATTATTGGACCGAATAGTTTTGGACGATAGACAAATTTTATTACCGCAACCTTATCGGAACTTGGACAATAATTATGAAATAATAAAGAACGAGTTTTATGAAACAATTCATATATTTTATCATTGACTTATATGTTATCTGATTATTATGTTCTTTTTTTTTTTTATGTTATAGAATCATGTCGTTTTATACAAAGATGAATCTTCTGTTGCTTACTTTATTTACGGTGATCCTTACGGCTATGTGGATATTGTTTTTACCAATGTTTTTAAAATATAATTATTAATTATAATTTTTCTTTAATATTATAATTACTGAAATATATTTTATTTTGAAGGATGACGCTTTGTCCGATGTTTGATCTATTACTTATGTTTATTATTACGGCGACAGTTATTTGGATGTGGATATCGTTTTTCATTAGAACTTTTACAAAAGAAGATTAATTATACTTTTTCTTTTAATTTTTAAATGATGAGTTAATTTTTATGATATCAATATATTGAATTTGACAAACTTTGATTTATCACTCTCGATTTTATACTTGCTAGTGATTTACACAATTACTTCGATATATTATAAAGCATTCACCGCGTTCAGTCCATCGGATATAATACGAATAAATATCGTGAGAAAATGATCAGAAAATATTATGATTGATGAATGAAAAGCATAAGTCCGACTAAATGATTATGTTGCATTCCCTGAAGTGAATGTATTCGCAAACAATAAAAGTGGTCGTGAATATTATATTTACCGTGGTTATTATTAATATTTCCTCCGAAGTGGACAACTAATATATGATTGAGAAAGATGTATTGAGCAATATAAAGATTATATTTACCGTTGTTTATTATCCGTACCTAAAGATCCCGTTGATCTTTATAAAGAGCAATTAAAAGTGAAGTGTCGATGAAATTAAATTTTGCTCAAGATTACGATATTCAGAACATTGGTGCTAGATCCTATGCTCATTTGAATAATGTGGTTTTTGTTAAAGATCCAAATAAAGAAAACTGATACATCGTTATAAATTTTATTAAGCATTATTTATTTATTATTTTATCTTTGTATATATAATTTTATTTTGGCGCTTATTTATTTAATAATACTAGTTATTATATATTTATCAATACAATGGATACAAGCATGTGCAATGGGGAGTTATGTCTTGCAGATTGTGCAACGACTAATACGATTCTAAGAAATAAGAAATATTTCTCCCATCTTGAAATGAAAGAAACAAGTGTTATCACTATATCGGGTAGCACAAATATAATTGAGGGCTCCGGAAGAGCCAATTTTATACTGCCCAGAGGGACAAAGCTGATAATTGAAAATGCCTTATATTCTCCTAAGTCTCAAAGAAATTTATTAAGCTTTAAAGCTATTCGACATAATGGATATCACATTGAGACTGCAGAAAAAAGAAATATTGAATATTTGCACATTACAAAAGTGGTTTCGAATGATAAAAGAGTTGTTGAAATATTACCTTCGTTTGACTCTGAATTGTATTACACAAACAATTGAATCGCATGCTATCGTAAACCAGAAGTTTACTGATGATAATACATTTGTTGTTTGGCATGACCGGTTGGGCCATCCCGGTTTAATTATGATGTGGAGAATAATTCAAAATTCACGTGGACATTTAATGAAGAACCAGAAGATTCTTCAATCGAATGAATTATCATGTTCTGCTTGCTCTAAAGGGAAGTTGATTATTCGGCCATCACCAATAAAAATAAAGAATGAATCTATAAGATTTTTGGAACGTATACAAGGTGATATTTGTGGACCGATACATCCATCGTGTGGACCATTTAGATATTTCATGGTATTGATTGATGCATCAACTAGATGGTCTCATGTATGTTTGTTATCAACGCGGAATGTAGCTTTTGCGAGATTGCTTGCTCAGTTGATTCGATTAAGAACACATTTTCCGGATTATCCAATAAAGAAAATACGCCTTGATAATGCTGGTAATTTACTTCTAAGGCATTTAATGAATATTGCATGTCTATTGGAATTGATGTTGAGTACCACGTGCTACATGTTCATACGCAAAACGGTCTTGCAGAATCGTTGATTAAAAGGTTGCAATTAATTGCAAGACCATTATTAATGAAGTCGAAACTTCCCTCATCTTGTTGGGGACATGCTATATTACATGCAGCGGCACTAATCCGCATCAGGCCAACAAGTTATAGCGATATCTCCCCGATACAAAGGGTTTATGGTCAGGAACCAAATATTTCCCATCTGAGAATTTTTGGATGTGCGGTATATGTTCCAATTGCTCCACCACAACGCACTAAGATGGGACCTCAAAGGAGGTTGGGAATATATGTCGGATTGAATCTCCATCGATAATAAAATATTTAGAACCTCTAACTGGAGATTTATTTACGGCTAGATTTGTCGATTATCATTTCGATGAATCGAATTTTCCGACATTAGGGGGAGAAAAGAAACAGCTGGAAATGAGTATTAGTTGGAATGAATTATCGCTAAATCATTATGATCCTCGAACAAAAGAATGCGAACTAGAAGTTCAAAAGACAATTCATTTACAAAGTTTAGCTAATCAACTGCCAGATAGTTTCACTGACCTTAAAAGAGTGACTAAGTCACATATACCAACTGTTAATGCTTCTGCAAAAGTTGATGTTCCTGGAGAACATACAATGATCGAGCCTAAGTCACAACTAAAACGTGGTAGGCCCTCGGGTTCCAAAGATAAAAATCCTCGAAAAAGAAAATGAGCAAATGATAAGAATGGTCCAGTCGAGGATTTATCGACTCTAGAAGAGTCAATGTGCATTAATGATTATGATAATGAAAATCAGGTACCTGAAATTTTTGAGAATAATGATAATGAAGAGATCTCGATAAATTATGCCCAAAATGGAATTAGATGGAACCAAGAAAAAGTCAACGTTGACGATAAATTCTCATTTAACGTAGCGTTACATGAAATGAATGATATAAATGAGAATGAGGATCATGAACCAATGTCTGTTAAAGAATGCAGACAAAGAAATGATTGGCCAAAATGGAAAGATGCAATCGAGGTAGAATTAAAATCACTTGAGAAACTAAAAGTTTTCGGACATGTAGTCCGCATACCAGAAAATGTAAAGCCGGATGGATATAAATGGGTTTTCATCAGAAAGAGAAATGAAAACGGTGAAATTGTGAGATACAAAGCACGACTTGTTGCACAAGGCTTTTCACAACGACCTGGTATTGATTATGAGGAGACGTATTCTCATGTGGTGGATGCAACTACTTTTCGTTATTTAATTAGTCTGGCAGTACGTGAAGTACTCGATAGGCGTCTAATGGATGTTGTCACCGCTTATTTATATGGATCACTTGATAGTGATATATATATGAAACTTCCTGAGGGATTTCAGTTGCCTGAAAATTCAGGGCCCCAAAATGAGTACTCAATCAAGCTAAATAAATCGCTTTATGGATTAAAGCAATCTGGGCGTATGTGGTATAATCGCCTAAGTGATTATTTATCAAAAGAGGGGTATAAAAATGATCAAACTTGCCCGTGCATATTTATGAAAAGATCTGAAAGTGAATTTGTCATCATTTCAGTTTATGTTGATGATATTAACATAATTTGAAAAAGGAGTTAGAAATGAAAGATCTCGATAAAACGAAATTTTCTCTTGGACTCCAAATCGAATATTTAAAGAATGGGATATTCGTACATCAAGAGACTTATACGAAAAAGGTATTGAAAAGATTTTATATGGATAAAGCTCATCCATTGGATACTCCAATGATTGTTCGATCTTTAGATGTGAATAAAGATCCGTTTAGACCTGTGAAAATAATGAAGAACTACTTGGTCCCGAAGTACCATATCTCAGTGCTATTGGAGCACTAATATATTTGACGAGTCATATGTGACCTGATATAGCGTTCGTTGTAAATCTATTGGCAAGATACCTTCAAGGAACAACTGATATGGGATTGTTCTATCCAAATAAATCAAAAGCAGATTTGATTAGGTATGCAGATGCTGGTTTTCTATCCGACCCACATAATGCTCGATCGCAAACGAGCTATTTATTTACGCATGGCGGAACCGCTATTTCATGGCGGTCAGTTAAACAAAATTTAACGGCTACTTCATCTAATCATGCGGAAATTCTAGCTCTTCATGAAGCTAGCCGAGAATGTGTTTGGTTGCGATCGATAATTGAGCATATACAACAAACTAGTGGGCTATTATCGAAAAAGTTACTTCCTACGATTTTATATGAAGATAATGATGCATGCATTGCCCAATTAAAGGAAGGATATATTAAGGGAGATAGAACAAAGCATATTTCACCAAAAATTTTCTTTACACATGATTTAGAGAAAAATTGTGATATTGATGTACAACAAGTGCGATCAAGTGAAAATCTTGCAGATTTATTCACGAAAACACTTCCTCCAATAATTTTCAAAAGATTGGTATATTCAATTGGAGTTCGAAGACTTCGAGATTTGGAATGATGTTATCATTAGGGGGAGTAAATACGCGTTGCACTCTTTTTCCCTTCACTGAGGTTTTTCCCATGTGGTTTTTCCAGTAAGGTTTTTAATGAGGCAACAATCGAAAGCGCATCTAAAAGAATCATGTACTATTTTTCTTTCATTAGGTTTTTATCCCATTGGGTTTTTCCTAATAAGGTTTTAACGAGGCATATTCTTTGAAAAACATCCAAGGGGGAGTATTATGAAATAATTAATAATGTGGATGTTTTAAATAATAATATTCGTTAAATGATTGATGATTTGGAAGTATTGTATTAAATGTTGATGAGATGATAAGATGATAAGATGAGGTGTTTAATTGAAAAGCTTGTATTTTAGTGTGAAGTGTATAATTGTAATTAATGTGATTAGTTGTAATAGTAAATTATTAGTAGTATAAATAGGTGATTAGAGTTCATTGTAAATCACACCAAGTATTGAAATACTTAATCTCTCTCTAATCTCTCTTTCTTTATTATTATAAGCTATATTATCATTATAATCTTAATATAAGTATGATTATAATAAAATAATCTTAATATAATATTAATCACAATTAATATTTTTATAACAATAAATCATTTTTTTATATCAGGATTTTTTTATACTTTTTTTCCAGGTATGTCTTCGTACTTCTTACATTTTTACCCCCCTTTTCTAAATATTGGAGCAATTTCGTTTCTTGTTCTCAACTAGCTTCCTATATTTCTATTAGGTATTAGGCTGACTTTTGAATTCGTTTATTTAAACCAAATCGCTTAACTTTAAATTATGAATTTCAAAATCTCAATTTAAAATTAAATCCATTATTTGGCAAACATTAGGATTTTGAAATTCGGATTTCGTCGGCGGCGGCTTCCGGCCAGCCGACGCCGACCGATGCCGTCCGCCGACGACAACACGCCCACCGGCTGACCGATGTCGTCCGACGACCACCTCTGATGACAACACGCCGGCTGGCCGACCGCCTCCGACAACAACACGCCGGCCGGCCGGCCGACCGACGCGTCCGCTGACCGCTGTCGACGACACGATGTTCGGTCGGCCGCCGCCGCCGTCGAACTTATTACCGGCTAGGCTAGACTTTGAATTTCGAAAACATGCCACTTCTCAGCGAATTTCAAATTCAACAAAAAAAAAAAGCAAACGATTAAATTATCCTCTGATTTGGATGAAATCGAAATCGAAATCCTTTCAATTTCCAAACGGATGATTTGAAGGAAACCCAGATTTCGACCAACACACACCCAGAGTCGGCTTTTGGATAAGGCAAGTGAAATTAGGGATGACAAAAATGCTCATTAAGAACTCATTTAAAGATCCAATGGGTATACCAATTGTCATTCCAGAGTGAAGTAAGAGTTTTAGGCTCCAATATCTTCAGCTCCAAATTTATCTATTTTATTATGTAAATAAAATTTAAACATTTGTAAATGCCCAAAATTTAAAACTAATTCAAACTCACTAATTTAATTTTATGCTTTCCCAAAAAAAAAGGAAAAAGGCAGTAATAAAAGTCCATCAATAAAATATTATTTTCCAAAAAAAAAAAAGAAGGTATAGTGTAGTTAAGGCTCAAGATCACAAAACTTTTCAAAAAAAAAAAAAAGAATGTTTATCTGCACTTTGGAGGTTAGTTACGAATTTCATATTTTTATTTTATTTTTAATTGTTTTTAACCTAAACTCCTAGCCTCCATTGACACTCGACAATAGAACTACTTTTATTTATATATTAGATCGGACTATTGTATCACTTCGAAGTTGATTTGATCAAAAATATTTATGGCTTTATGGAAAAGTTAAATAACACTCAAATTGACATAATAAATTACATTAATTGGTCCATTCTTTTCCAAATATGTATATTGCATATAAGATTATGTAAATGATTCATGTTACTGTTGCTTCGGCATAAAGATATTTTTTCAAATTAAAAAATGATAAATAAAAAAAAAACTACTTAAGATCTACAATGTCCCAAGAAAGATTAAATGTATTGTCTAACTTATCAATAGTAAATGAATTGACTAAAAAGTTGATTTCAGAGAATTTTATAAAAGAATTTACCTAAAAAAAACTATAAAACTAATTTCGTATAAAAAATTTCGTTTTTGTTTTGAAAAAATTACACTAAGTGCTTGTTTGGTTGGAAGATATACAAATTTTAAATGTTGGCTTAAGACTTGTTGATGTGTTTGGTTTGCGGGTTTATATAAAACATGTGTTTATATATAACAATTCTAAACTCATGTATACTGGTTTAGATAAACACACCCTCTCAGATGGGTTATTGTAAACACAGCTACCAAACATACATTTTATTTTATATACAATAATTTGTTTTATATAAACCTTAATAATTTAAATCCTCCTAAATATAAACCAAGGTATAAGGAAGCACTAAGAGAAAAAGTTTTGTATTTTAAGTTTTTTACTCAACCTTCTATAAATTTAAGTGTTAAAATTGCATGTCCCAAGCTCAGATAAACGAGGAGGATTGTGCTAATTTGACACATAAAAATATTATTTTTTAAAAAAGGCCTCATTTTAAAATTTGTTTTAGGCTTTGATACATTTCACAACATAAAAACATTTAATTTTTCATTTATTAAGTCACGTTATGTTATATATTTATTCATTTTTTATTTTTCAATCTCCAAATTTTAGCTAGACAAAAGAATCCCGGGAGGGAAGGGACCATAGCATGTGTGTCGTCCGATGTGGGACAATCTAAACAATGTAGCTATCATTTCATTCATCCCTTTAACAATTTTCTCTGCAGCAAGACATGAGACAAAAAGATGTTAGACCTATTCGAGCCATCTAAGAGATCAATAATTGAGCATCAGCAGCATGTGAATGTGATATTGGTTGGGTCCATGAAGGAACTACTAAGTACATTCATATATTATCATAGTGGACTCAACTACTCAACCATTTGTGCATCAAACTGACTTTCTTCAGTTGGCTCTAACGTGCTGCTTGTCCTTTCAATTTGATGAGAACATGTCTACTCTCATGGGCTGTCTCAATAACTTCTTAGCTATCGATCACTAAGACATAAAAAGTGACAAGGGACATTATTATTATAGATAAACTTAATGCTAATCTACTTCATGGAAATGTCATTCCTACCTCACTTTGTCATTCTTATGCATGATGGAGATATTTGAGAATAATTAAAAATAATAGAGAAATATTATGTTGAGATTATTTATCCCACGTTGGAAAACTAACTTCTCCTGACGACTGAATATATAAATCAAAGATGTCTCTCATCATATCACCAATTAGTTTTAGGATGAAACCCTTAATTTAACATGATATCAAAGCATGTTCGATCTGTGTGCTATCACGCTTATTTGACTCACCCTCGATATGTCAACGTGTTAGGGTTTGAATCATACTGTTAAATTTCGTTATCGGGCCTACGCACACGGGCCCACATAGGAGAAGAGTTCACCGCATAAGTTGTGGGCTTCCATCCTAAAACCAATTGGTGATAGGTGGAGTGACCCACCAACTTATATACTAGTCAATCCCTTCCGAATTAATCGATATGGGATACATGTGACTTATCAATCTCAACACTTCCCCCTCACATGTAATCCCACTTTATTTTTTTAATCGGACGGGAACGCCATTCTTTTTCGAATCCGCCGTATATATATATATATATATATAATATATATATTTAACTAGAGTCGGGTGAGGACGTCGCTCTTTTCGAACCTCACGATCCACTAGGATCTCCCCGCTCTGATACCATGTTAAAGTTTGCTATGAAGATCGAAATTGAGAGCAGGGAAAAAAAAAATGAAAAAGGATTCTATGTATTGTGTTTGTCGATCTGATACCACACGTGAGGGGGCGTGTTGAGAATTATTTGTCCCAGATCGGGAAAAGAACTTCACATGACTCAATATATAAATAAAAGAAGTATCTCCTCCTATAATCAATTGATTTTAGGATGAAATCATCAAATAACATATTATACACACGTTATATATATATATATATTCTATGATAAGGGAACCTAAGGATTAGAGCAAGCATGTACAACTACGTAGAGCCATGTGATACGATATGGTTTCACATTCTTTACGATGTTGGTCACCATTTATGAATTTATTTTCAGATAATATGTTGTTGTCACAATAATAATTAAATGAGAAGGTTGGTAACAGCTAGCTAGTTGTTGTTACCCACACATGATGGATAAATGAAAAGGAATCTGCGCCCACGCACATATTATTATTACAAATTTGTAATATTAGCGATTTTCCTCTTTATCAACATTGCTTATGATATACGTATCTAAAAGATCAGATAGAGTGTGTGATTAATTATGATCATTGCAGTCGCCTAACGATAATTTCTTTTGTTAAAAGCATACCATTAATTAGTTATATACGTTAGCAAGTGGATATAGATGCTTGTACACATAAATGCTAACATCATACAATTTCACCCGACATTAAATTATATAATACGGTTTTGTTTGCTTTTTCTGGTTTTTTTTTATTATTATTTATCAAAATTGTTTAGATGTTTATTCGTGTGCACGCTCTATGATATAGTAAAAGCCAAAAAAAAAAGATAAATAAAAAAGTATTATGCAAGCAAGCGTGAACAAAATCCACGTGAAATGAAGTGGCCATTCTTTGGTTAAATGATTGCTATTAATATTTTATTTCGAACCTCACTTTAAGACGATTATGGCAGACATTGAAAGTTAAAGAATTTGGTTTCTGTCGCTAGAAAAGCATATCAAATTGTGTTTGCTATATATGAGTTTTATATACGATTTCAAAATAAATTTTAATTCATTAATATGGTAAACTCGTGTTACTTTCAAATTTTACTATAAAATTCAACTAGTAAGTAATGGAATCTAAATTTTTCTAGATATTGGGATATTGAATTATTGATACATATTACATATTATAGACTAGTGTGATAGATAATCATTTTTGGCCATGCATTAACGTCGGTGTATTACAGTGATGAGCAATGGAATATTACTAAGTTAATAATCTTATAAGACTTTTGATTTCCTTAATTATCGGATCAAAATAATTCGGATAATTATGCGTGCCAACATGATTCTATGCTTTCTTCGAATTAAATAAAAATTATGTTTGCTAAGTTGGGAACAAGGAAAAAGTAAATTCTAAGCCATGCAATATTTGCTGGAAAAAAAAATAAAAAATAAAAGAAAAGATAAAGTTGAACTGGGTTTTAATATTTTAGTATCTTATACTGAATTACCGCATTAACCAAGTAATTTAATAGCTGGTTCATATGTACAGTCTTAAATAAGAAGCACTATATATCAAAATAAATATGATCAATGCAAGTCCATCAATCAAAGGGGTGAAGGATGAGTCAAGCAGGCTCACAAACCCTATGAGTCAGCTCGATTCAAGTCGAGCTCTAAATCATGATTGTCGAGTTCGTGTCTGTTTGAAAGCTACGAGCATGCTCGTGAACTTTTTTTTATTTATATTTTTTAATATATATATATATATATATATATTTAATATAAATATAGTAATTTTGATTTTTTAAAAGTTGAAACTCTGACTCGTTTACACTCTAACTAGCCACTGATATGCAAATAAAATTACAATAATGGCGAATGAAATTGCATTTATTTTTTTTTGTGAATTATTTTTCTCCGAGGTGTCCATTTCATACGTTGCATATCCATATCATTAATTAAGGATTCCGTAGATTGCGGTATGTTGGAGTATTACTCTTCAATCTTTTCTTGCCACGCTATCGTACGTGCGCTGATGTAATATGATATTATCCCCATGTAGCTAAGCAATAATTATATAGTATTATATATAATGATTTGATTATTATTGATTGATAATGAATGATGGATTACTTACTCGTCGTCTAGTTTTTGGATATATTTAAAGTAACGCATTCATCAATGAGGTGGTGGAATAGTTTTTTTTTTACCAAAATTTAAAATTATGCAATAATTGTATTAATTTTTTATTTTAGATAAGCTTAGATTTTCGGACCCCATTTAATTAACTCTGATTGCGGTGCTTTATTGCACGAACAAAAGTTTGTTGCGGCTTCCGTAAGTCTGTTATCTCAGTATTTATATATTATCCTTTCGCATTTATTTACCAAGAATTATTATCTTTCCTTTGTTTTGTTATTTGTCTAAAAATACATAAAAGATGTCTAAGTGAAGATGGAATTAGAATTGCCCCTATAATATATTTTATTTCTAATACTCCTCCTCATATTTATGTTGGTTTTTTTTTTCTTCCTTATCTAGACATAAAAGTAGATTTTTTTTTTATGGATAGTATGAGGATTCACAGACATATTTTAATTGTATATATTTTCTTTCAAATAAATATATTGGCAAACATAGATGCTCATACTCAAGTCAAGATGATCGGTCTAGATTCGATCTTTATGGCACAAGATTGTCTTCTTGGACCTTTAGATGGTTATCGACCGTTAATTTAAAAATATGAGAACATCATAATACTTTTATCTCCAATTTAATTAAATAAATTTGGTGAAAGACAGATAGCAAAATAAATAAATATAAATATTCTCATTTATAGGGAATCTAGAAATCAATCCTCAATTTTTTTTTTTGGACAAATCTAAAAAAAATTCTGTGCAGCCACTTAAATAAAATAAAGTTTGATCATGGGATGGTCAAAATATATAATTACATTATTCAACCAATAGAAAAATGGTAAATCTTTGTTTTTTAAGATAAATAAATGGGCCCCAATATAAAGCGACGCAACACGTTACGTTCACGAATTTCCTTTTAAAATATAAATTCGCTTCCCATTATAAAGTCTTCAAATATATTATATTAGGAAATGAATACTAAAAATAATTAAGAAATTAATGAACAATAAAAAGCAGGCAAAATACATATTGATCACGTAACTAATAACATTCCAAACAATGGTGGTGTCTGCAGATAAGTATTTCTTTTTCTAGTCCCTCAACGCATTCTAAAACGCAAAATGGGAACTTAGACGGTTTCTTTACATAAAAACTCAAATATGCGTTTATCCCATTCATTAACGCATAAGTTTTTTACTCTTACTAAAGAGATCCAATTCTATTAAATAATTCTGTCACCACCACCAACACTGCTTGGTGCAGTAATTCCCCTACCAAATTTAGCATCATCAATCACTTCTTGATGTGAGCTCTTCAACAACTTCCAATTTTGCAGCATCAAGTTTATTTGATGGGATTTCTGTTACTTGCCCATCGACAAATTAGGATGATGTGGAGCAAGTTGGGGTTAAAAGTTAAAATGTGGGTAATATTGAAAAATTGAAAAAGATGGTGACCTCAATAGAGATTTTGTGGACAGAGAGATGTGACCCGCGTTGTTGATGATACGAGTTAAAATGTGTTTCTGATGAATGTTCGAAAGTTTTGTGTTAAAATTGTAGGTCGGTGGAGTAGTCAGTAAAGTTATAAAATATGTGGGTAATATTGAAAAATTGGAAAAGATGGTGTAGAAGAGAATATTTTGATAATATTCTTTTGAGTTTGAGAATGAGTTTAATGGTTGGAGAAGAATTACTGCATTTTAAGTTTGAGAATGAGTTTGAGTTTGAGAATGAGTTTTTCGGTTGGAGATGGTATAAGGAGTGAAACGACACTAAAGAATTTTTTTTTAATTATTATGTTTATGTTATATATATATATAATATATAATATATTATATATTATATATCGGTTTATAATTGGCGAGAACATGTCAATTTGATATGACGTGTAAAAATTATCACTTCATCCCTCATTTTTTATCTATTCTAATTACACTTCATAAATTATTTTTTTTTTCTTTTTAAATACTTAAAAATAATATAAATTAAATAATTTTATTTATTAAACATCTTTTAATTAACAACTAATAAAACAATATTATATTTATTTATATATTACATACGCATTGAGTGTGCTTAAAATACTAGTATTTATATTATTTATTAACTGGGATGGATGAATAAAAGTTGTCAATTAGTATTACATCCTCAATTTTTATTTATTTTAATTACATCCTCACAAATTATTTTTTTAATTTAGTATTATATATTTATATTTTAAGCACACGCATAAAGTGTGTGTGAAATAATAGTGTATAATAAGCAAACACCCTATAGTAACATGTCTTAAATTGATTTGGTATGATGAGTGAAAATACAATATAACCCTTTAATTTTTCGATTTATTCTAATTATATCGCCATAAATTAATTTTTTATATACTTCATATACTAAATATTTTAAATTAATTATAATTCGTAAAATATAAATAATATTATATATTAACATTTTATTGCAAATGCAATATGCTTAAAATATTAGTTTTATTAATTGTGACAAAAACAAATCGAAAGGTGGCTGTTAGCCGGATTTATATATATGTGTCAAATCGTCATTGCAAGCCTATTAATTCAATTTGTAGCATGAAAATTACAAATAATAAATAAATATATGTATCTATAATAATAATAAATTTTTATATTGTATGCAACTTACTAATATGATTATAATGTATATTATATTTCGTATAGCAAATAAAATGTCTTAAATGCCATCTTATATGAATAAATACGACTTTCGGCAGAAAATAAATGGACTAACGAATGAGAGACTAAATACCTCGATTGTAATTAAATAAATATTTAGTACAAAAACATGTCAGATATCACATTAATCTAACATCCTAATCATAGTCTTCCCAATCCAAATCATTTGAGATTGCATATCTAATCAAAACGATAATGACATGTCAATAGTATCATGGTACAGATTAATTAATATGCACGCATGGTTATTATTGAAATGTACCGCTCGTAATTTTTGTATATAATAATTACATAAATCCATAGCTACTTTACATCGTATTCTTCGAACATTCACCACAAAATTTTAAAGCCAAGAAACTCATTTACGGTAGACAATTAATTAAATATAATATTTAACAAAATGGAATCCAATCCAACCCACCACCTAATAAAGAAAAGCTGCAAGTCTTGATAAAGTAGGGGCGGAAAGGTCATATAGCAAGGGGAGATCTAAACTAATTCTAAATGAAATTCTTGGGAATTTCGATTGTAACACTTCAACTTTAGACTTTTTTAAATGTCGACCAAAGGATTTTCATAAATGCGTGTACCGCTGAGGTAGGTATACGAACGGTCATTTACGGATTAAAAAAGAACAAATTTTATTTCAGGCCCTATTAGAATATAAATTTAGTATTCAGGCCATGTCAGAAAAATAATTAGTTTTAAGGACCCAATTTTTATAGTAACACTTTATTGTACTACAATAACAATACATTGTAAGTTTGTAACACAAAAAATATGTCTGATACCTATTCAATAATATTTTATAACACTTTTGTAAGTTTAGGTCATTATTCCTAAGTTTTACAGAAATTGGGTCCTTAGAATAAATTTTTTTTATGACAGTGTCTGAATACTATTTTGAAACAATTAAAGGGCCTGGAACCTAAATAACCCATTACAAAAGGTTAAATCACGTTGTATCGATATACTAAAATACGCATTTATACTCTTATATTTTTTTATTGTGTGAAATTCTCGGTGGTGTCTAAAACTTAGCACTGTATTTCTATGGTGTCTAAAACATTTCTTTTTACCCCCAAATTAGGGGGTTAAAATGACAAGGAGCGCATGATTAAATAAACCATGATGGTGTTTCACGTTATTTACAAACCATAGGAGTTTAAGTATTTATTTTTTAAACTACGGGTGAGTTATAAGTAATTTAGCCAAAAAATAGTAAATCATGTTGTACCTCTACGTGGATATACTAAAATGTTAATACCTTAGAGTATGCTTGGTTGAGTGTATTAGAGGGATTAGATTTACTTAATGCTCGAGCCTGGAGGCTTCATTTAATGGTAGGATTTAGTTGGAAAACCGTCAGTTAACCAAAATCTGCGATTAACCAAAACTGTCGGTTTTGAACGAAAAATATAAAAAATTTGAAAAATAAATAATAAAAAATACAATGAATCGGTTTGGAAACGATTTGGAATCACCGTGGTTAATCACGGTTCGGTTATGGTTTGAGGTTTGGTGCAACCGGAAATCAAAATCGGAACCGATTGAACACCACTAATTATATTTCTCATTATATTAATCGCTACAGTTTTATATTCACTTTAAAAATATTAAAGTGAAAGCTTAATACTTAATAATAATATCAAATAAACACAAATGTAGTGGTTCGAAACTGCCTTGCTGAAGTGGTTTGAATTGATGAAATGGATGCAGTTTGAATTGTTGATTAATTACGTATTTTAATTGATGCAGTTTGAAATTAGAACTAGTTTAGTTTAATGGCGAGCATTTAATGGTTTCAAATTTGTAAGTATGATTTTAATTACTTTAAGAATTGATAAGTATATATTAATTCACTTTACTTATTAATTAGGGGGTGCAAATAAAAAAAGAGGGGTGCCAATAGAATTACCTTTTAGTTAATACTTTGTTAATACTCTCAATAAAGTATTAACTAAATCGTTCTCTCCCCTTTCCTTTATCTAATCTCATATATATTTGATAAATTTATCTTTTATTTATAAAATTTTTAAATAAAAAATAAGGGTAAGATTGTAATTTAATTTAATCAAATCAAATACCATCTAAACTCATCTACTAAACACATCAGACATCGTTATTTAAACGCATCAACCAAACATCACAAAAATTCATGTCGTCCATTATTTAAACCCAACTAAAATTAATATCATCTAAACCGATCATCCCAACCAAACAGACTCTTATAGTTGAATAATTTTTCTAAATAAATAAAGGAACAATAATTTATAGATGGAATCTCTCTCTCTCTCTCTCTCTCTCTCTCTCTCTCTCATTAGAGCATTTAGTACCACAAGGATTAATTAAGTGGTGGAGGCGTGATAACTCCAAATGAAAGGTCACAATTTCGAATCTACTCGGTTGTCTTATTACTGCTACATTTGTGAACTTGAGATTGAAAATATGGACAAAGAGGATTAGTTCCGCTGAAAGTCAGTAATTGTCTCATAGTCAATAGTAAAGTTCATGGTCGATTCAGATCGTATTGAATCGCACTGTAGCGATTACGGTAGCGTTGTGTGGGGATACCTCATGTCGAAGAAAAAAAATCGGTATTGTATTGGAATACATCATGTTGTAATAAATTAGAACTTCCCCTACCCTATTTTGAATGGTAAACGTTGCATGTTTCCAGTTTTGGGTGAATCATACTTGTTCAGAACAAGGATAACAAGTGATAGAGAATCCTCGTTGGTGAAAATATATCGACGAGACGGGAACAATCATTTTCAATGTTAGTCCTCCATTCTGTATTTAAATTTACCGTAATATTTTATATATACATTTTTCTTTTTAATATAATTATTGTAAATAAATTTAATACTGTATTAAATAGTTTTATTTTTTTCGTGCCCAAATAAACAAATTATGTTACTTATCCAATAATTTTAGTTTTTAATAATTTTCTATTATTATTATTATTATTATTATTATTATTATTATTACCCGGAATTCCCCTAAAAAAATTTCATAAAAAGCAAAAAAAAGAAAGAAAAAATAGAAAAAAAAAAGAAAAAAAAAAAAGGACTAGGTAGGCCGAATGTAATAGGTGGTGTTTTGCGGCAAATGGTCTTTGATCGCGCACATGGCAACGATTGATTGACACAGAGATAATAAACCCCAATGGGAGAAAGAAAAAAAAGTGATAATAAAAAAAAAAAAAACAGTGGGTAGGTGGGTGCCCACAATAAAAAATTTTAAAAGTTCAAATAACTAAAAGAAGAAAGAGCAAAATTCAGCATGAATGTACATTGCAGACAAACCATCAGAACATGTTTTGTGTTTTTTCCCTCTTTTTTTCTTTTCTTTTTCTAACACCCCTTATGGCCCCATGCAAGCGAAGCAGCCTTAAAAAGTTTTCAGTTAGTCATGCGTTATGGAGAGAATGACAAAAATAGTTAAGTTTTAAATTGTAATTACAAAAATAGTTAACTTTTTAAAACTATTACAAAACTAATTAACTTTTTAAATTTTAATTATTATTATTTTTAATTTCATCCTAAAACTATCTAGAATTGCAAATTTTCATTATTATTGTTTCAATCAAGTAAAATATTACTGATAATTATATTTTTAACCCCAATTCATTTTTAACAATTTTTACTCAACTCATTTTTAATCCTCAGTTAATGTTAACTTACATCTTATATTTGATATCTTGGTGTAGACCAATCGAACAACTGCAAGAATATTAGAAAGCTTGTAAAGTAAACATGTCAAGGAGCCTCAATGTTTTTCTTTTATTTGTTTATTTTTTTTACTTGCATGATCGATTACATGCAGATAAGCATTCATTAAAATTCAAGTTCTTCTTTGATTTCGGTTCGTGGATTCTTCTATGTCCAACAACACACTAATATTGTATGATCATTTACAAACTTCTATAATAATAAGAAATACAGAGTATGACAAGAATAAATTAATTGCGAAAATATTTCTAGAAAATAGTATTGTGTAATGTTAATTAAATATATTATACTTACATCAACATCCATAACATATTCAAACGAACATTATCTAACAAAAATCAATATCTATAAAAGTTGTCGCAATTCATCATCATTATTTTTCCTTGAGTGTTTCTTGCGAGTCTTTCGATTCATTTCATATGGATATCGTCGTGTTTGCTTACGTCCGACTTTTCCATCTTGACGTAAATAAAGATTATGTATCAGATGAAAAGGAGGCTTCCAAAGCGACTCCTCTAATTGACACTCAAACTGATAACAATATGTCGCCTCCAACATTGCAATTCAAAAATTATCTGAAATATATTCACATGGATCAACTTTAAATACTTGCAAACCTAAAAGAAAAAGAGCAACAAGTATTCAACAACAATAACAACAACAACAATAATAATATAATAATAATAATAATAATTATAATTGATCCAAGTTAGGGTTTTTTTATTAATACAGTAATAATACAACATTATGATTAACGTGGTTTAATTAAAAATTGTTAAAAATGAATTAAGGTTAAAAATATAATTATTAGTAATATCTTGTTTAATTGAAACAATAATAGTGAAATTTTGCAATTTTAGATAGTTTTAGGATGAAATTAAAAATAATAATAATTAAAATTTAAAAAGTTAATTAATTTTGTAATAGTTTTAAAAAGTTAACTAATTTTGTAATTACAATTTAAAAACTTAACTATTTTTGTTATTCTCTCATGCGTTATGACTATTAACTGTAACTTTAACATCCTTATTTATTTCTTCCTTTCTAAATTAAAAAAAAAAACAATTCTTGAACACAAATTGCTCTATTTATACCACCACATTACACCCAATTCCCCTCATTCCACAGAACACTCTCTACTCTACCATTCTCCACTAAAAAAAATGGCATTTCTTGGGCTCTTCTTGGTTGCTTATTTCCTCGCAATGTCGTCATCCCACGTCGCTCACTGCTCCGTCGGCGGTTGGACCAACGCACATGCGACGTTCTACGGCGGTAGCGACGCCTCTGGAACAATGGGTATACCACCCCAAAATTTAAAAATAAAAAATCCCATCTTTTTTAAACCATTCTTTAAGCATTTAATAAGCAACTATTTTTGAATAGGTGGGGCTTGTGGATATGGGAATTTGTATAGCCAGGGCTACGGTACAAACACAGCAGCGTTGAGTACAGCACTGTTCAACAATGGGCTCAGCTGTGGGTCTTGTTATGAGATCAAATGCGTCAACGGCGGCAAAGTGTGCCTGCCGGGCTCTATCACAGTGACGGCCACCAACTTCTGTCCGCCGAACAACGCCTTGCCCAGCAACGCCGGCGGCTGGTGCAACCCTCCGCTGCACCACTTCGACCTTTCTCAGCCCATCTTCCAGCACATTGCTCAGTACAGAGCCGGGATTGTGCCCGTCGCTTACAGAAGGTAAACTCACTGACTAACCATTCTTATTCTTCGACTGAAAATGTAAAGTTAATTGACGTACTTAATCGTGTGGTTATAATAGGGTGCCTTGTCGGAGGAGAGGGGGCATAAGGTTCACGGTGAACGGGCACTCCTACTTCAACCTCGTACTCGTGACCAACGTCGGCGGCGCCGGCGACGTTCACGCCGTGTCGGTCAAGGGTTCGAGGACGAGGTGGCAGCCCATGTCCCGCAACTGGGGGCAGAACTGGCAGAGCAATGCTTACCTCAACGGTCAAAGCCTCTCCTTCAAGGTCACGACCGGCGATGGTCGGACCGTCGTGTCTAACAACGTGGCGCCGCCTAGTTGGTCGTTCGGACAGACCTTTTCCGGCGCTCAATTCAATTGAAGCGGCGATACCTGCCTCAAAACTAGCAGATTGACTATACTTATTATTATTACAGTGAATGGTGCTAATAGTGATTGTTTGTGTACTTGTACTTGCAACGGGGAGAGGGACTAAATATTATATAGTCCTTTTTTTCTTGGGTTATTTTAGAATTTTGAAGAAAAAGGAGGAAAGGCTGAGTTTCTACTACTGCCATGCCATCTCTATCAATGGGTTTCGGTTTGGGTTCTGTATTTTTATTTTATTATTTTCTGCTTTCTATTCTCTATTATGATTTTTTATTATTATCAGTAAGCAGAATGGAATGGTTTCTTTCCTAAATTATTGCAAATAGTGGTCTCTTATCAAAAAGATGTTCAATCAGATTGGTTATGTTGGAACTTATAATTCAGTAATTAGCGAGTATAATTTGAATATTTTTTTTTATATATAATTTTAGTGAAAATACTATAAAAAAAAACAAATAATGACATTAACAGCTTATTAAAAATTGGATTTTATTGTCCCCAAGGCATGGATAGTCTATGTGGCTGGTCATGATATTTGCAAGTGGAAGACATAATTTTGAATTTAGTTCGAGATATTGATTATTATTGTATTGTATGTATGAACTTCACTATCTATACTATATATTATTGCTCAGCACCCTAAAGTAACTTCTTAATTGATTTGTTATGTCATATTTGTTTTTACAATTTTACATTTTAATTGTAAATTTATTCCAATTTTATCCTTTAATTAAAATTTCAGTAATTAAATATTTTAATTTAAGAAACTTTTAAAATATAAAATATTATATATTTTTTTATTGCAAACGCATTGGGTGTGCGTAAAATACTAGTAAACTGTAAAACTATGATAACGTTAATAGCTCAGCTCTGAAAAAATGAAAAATAAAGACTTTCTATGTACTTTCCTCATTGATAGGCGGTGGCTCAATTGAATGTGCAATATATTTTCGAATTATTTATTATTATATATACTATATATTAAGGGAGACGAGTCAAGAATAATTGGATCAAAGTGATTTGGTATGACAATGTTAATTATCATTTTACTTTTAATTTTAAATTATTTCAATTATATCCTAAAATTCATATTTTTACTTTATACAAAAATAATTTACAATTAAAATTGATATTCTAACAACATATTATAATAATTTTATATTTCATTTATATATTAATGCACACGCGTGCGTAAAATACTAGTTACTATTATTGGTGTTGTTTTGACGTTGTTAGTATTATCGTTACTAATTAAATTAATTTCGTAATAATATTGGGAAAAAAAAAACACTGTATAGCTTTATTGCATACTAATTAATTAACTAACATTTACTTAACCGTTAAAAAAAATAATAAATAAATAAATCTCAAATAATTGCGTGTGAACTGTGATGCGCGCAAAATAAATTTTTTAATTGTTGGTTTACGAAAATTGAATTTATAGTTAAAGAAAAAAGAAGGGGGGGGGGGGGGGGGGGGGGAATTTTGCATGAAACAGAACTAGAGATAATCTAGGATTTATAATAGGAAACAACGATCATTATAAACTCTATTTATTACCTTATATAATCCCGATTGAAAAGGAAACTTGCATCAACAGAAAAATGAGATAATCTAGGAAAAAAGATACCCTAGCAATTATCTTGGAGCTTTCTCTATATATATAGTCGGGACTTCCTTAGAAGAAAATAAAAAAAATAAAAAACGATTATATCTTGAGAGAATCCTTGGAGGAATTTTTTTTTTTTTTTATCGATTTTAAGACTGATTAGCGTGTAAAGTCTCGATAGATCAAGATGAAGGGTTGTTCAAGCCTATCGATGTCGACAAAACGATTGAAGCAAACGAAGAAGAAGGGGACTATGACGGTTAACGATCTGCCCAACGATCTTCTTACCGAGATTCTCGTTCGAGTTGCATCCTCTTCGATCGCAGATATGTACAGCTGCAAATTAAGGTGTGTTATAAGAAGATATCTTTGATTTAAATTTCAAGATTTCCTACGAGTATGCATTAATAAGTCACAATAATCTTTATTCGTTTGTTTATTTTTTTTCGCAGCTGCAAAGCTTTTGGCGAACTCACAGACGACAGACTCGTATACAAGCACGTGTCGTTGGACAAGTTCGAGCTCGTGCCATGGCGCCCGCTTAGCGAAGGAGAAAGGGCCTTTCTCAGTAGGTGCAAAGCATGCAACAACTTGGAAGCCTTTTACAGAGAAGGAGCTGTAAGAATTCTTACAATACATATCTATGCACTGCATGCATGAAATATCTTCCATACATTGTGATTCAAACCCTAACTATATTTTTTTCAACTAATTCTTTTCTAGGTCAAGTTTTTGCGTGGAGAAGACGTCGAATCTGCATCGAAGCTCCTCCTAAGAGCGCTCGACTCGGGCCACACGGGGGCTTTCTACACTGTATGCATAATCCTCATATTCAGCGGAGACGACGAGTCTATAGAGGCCGGCATGAAACTATTGGGACCCCAATTGAGAAAGAATCGACCTTTGCGGATGAATTTGAAATCCCACCGCCGAGATTTGAAGGAGATCGCTCTAGGGCTGTGGCGATTGAATCCTCTTTTCATGCACAGGCCGCTACCGTGCTGCACCAGCGTAGACGATGCCCACCGAAGACTGAGAAACCCTTGGGGGGACAACGACCAAGTCCTCGACTGTGATGCTTGTAATGTTGATACTGAAATTCGAATTTTTTCCGACATATTTACTAGATTCTAAGTTTTAGGATAGAACAAAAAAAAAAAGATCATCTTTTGTCATAGATATTTTGAATGTTTTGATTTATGAATAATACAATACCAAGGTTTTAAGTATGAAAAGTCAACGAATTGACTTCCTACATGCACGACAAGAAAGAAAGAATCTAAAGGGACTTCTCCATCAATCTCACAAACTCTAAAAAATCAATAAGTCCATCGCCATTGCTGTCGAAGGACTTAACCATCCTTTTGCATTCCTCCAAATCGTAGTCTTTAAACCCTAAACTCGTAAAAACCCTTTGCATCTCGCTTGCCTCTATGAAGCCGTCCTTATTCGAATCGAAGATGTCGAAAGCTTCTCTTAACTCCTCGAAACTAGGTTCTTCCTCAGCGAACAGTCTCTCTATATCTTCCTCAACGAGGCTCGAATTTCCGTCGATGCCCTCGAGTTTATACTTCATTCCAAGATCATGCATGAGAGCGTTCACTTCGTGGACGCATATTCTACTACCGTCACCTAAATCTCGTTGGATATAGGTCGGCGATCATCACAAGTGAGAACGGCAGACAGCTTCGATATCTCTATACACTTGTTGCTCGGCGAGAACAGTGTAATTAAAAGAGGAAGGAAACAACGGATGTTCGACAAATAATCCTCGGCATCCCTGCAAAGAGATTTAAACTGCAAAACGAGCGAGTTAGAGATTAAACCTGCAAGTGTCAACTCCATCTGGTGAACTAAATATATTGAATTAGTTGTATGAATGATCTCTTGGTAATAATTTTGTTTTGAGTATATTATATGAGTATCCTTACGCACTTACGTTGTATTTATAAGCATATGATTATTAAGCGTCGTTATGAATACGCAAGAAAACTTAGGATTTGGTTGTTGATAGTTTCCTGGAAATAGTTTTGTAAGAACTTTTCGCAAGTGGGAAACGATGGTTTTCAAAAATGGGCGGACTTAAAATAATTACATGGGGACGGAGAAGGAATTTGAGATGAAATTTCTGAATGAGATTATTTAATTATTCGCATTAGTTTACAAGAAATTTCGTAATTTTCTTTTTCTTCTTAATTAAGGCATTTGGTGTTAGCAAAAGCCTAATGTCGGTCGGTCCCTTTTTTGTCTGTAGATATAGTTAGTTGGTTATACTAAATTATTAGTTTTTATATTAATATTTATCATGGGGTATGACGCAGAGGGCATCCAAAAGCTATTCCCACTCGGCAAAATTTATTTAAATGATAGTGAAGTACTAACATATGTATCATTTAATTTTCTCTTTATATAGTTCTATTATATCGTCTCTGATGAACCTGATAATTATATATATATATATATGTGTCTCTCTTTGGTCGTTTTTAAATCAATGACATCAAGGTATTAGGAAGTCACAGTCGTATTATAAAAAAGTATATATATTATTTTTTTAGTGATCGTGCATCATTTGCCACCCACGTAAAAGATCTTAAATATTATCTCAGCATAATCTCAAACTATTGTTTAGTTTTTTTAGCGACCTAATTTTAAAAAAACAAAATCCAAAAAAAAAAAAACCAAAAAATAAAATAATAATAATAACAATAATAATAAAAAGCACCAACATTTTGTTTAATGATTTCTAGAATAATATATCATCGCATGAAGTATGAACACATTACTACGCCCAAAAATTGATCCATTTTATCCTACTTAGGATTTTGACGACACGTATAACTAATTTTGAATATTTTTATGACGTCAAAATTTTAACCCGGAACTGTATAAATTAATTTGTGATAAACCCTTCAAGTTAGATTAAATTACAGACCTCCCTTATTCTTTTGAGTATATAATATGGAGAAATCCAAAATGATCATCAATGTTTACAATGTGTACCAATTTAGTTCTCGATATTGTCGATTTTGGACCAATTTGGTCCTTCCGTCACGATTAACGTCAATTTTAGCGAAAATCTCGCACGCACCCTACATTAAATCATGTTTGGATCGAATTTTGGAATATTTGCAGGATTTGTGGGGTTCGTATTGTTTTCTTTTCAACTGTCAATAAAGCCCTACGAAGCAGACGATCTAGAGCTCGCGTTCGAATTTTGGAGGAGAAATTTTTAGTTTCGTGTCATAATTTCAATAATTATTTCAATTTTATCGATCCAGACATGATTTATTTTTAGGCACGTGTGAGATTTCCGTTAAAATTGACGTTTACCATGACGGCATGACCATATTGGTCCAAAATCGACAACATCGAGGCCGGAATTAGTTCATGCGAAACATCGTGGACTACATTGGTCCACAGGATAAACATTGAGGACCATTTTGGATTTTATCTCGGATATAATATATACTGGTATTTTATTGCATACTCGATACGTGTGCGTAAAATATAAATACATGGGTTTATATTTAGGAGGGTTTAAGTTAGAAAGGTTTATATAAAACTAATTAGTTGGTATAAAATTAAATGTGTGTTTGGTTAGTGGGTTTATAATAACCCACCTGAGAGATAGATTTATTAAAGCCCGTATACATGGGTTTAGAGCTATTATACATAAACACATGTTTTATATAAACCCACGTACCAAACACCACAACAAGTTTTAAACCAAGGTTTAAAATTTTTAAACTTATCTACCAAACAAGCGTAGTAACTATCAATAAAGCACTAAAATCACATAATATGGCTATGGGCCCATCTTAGAGGCCCCGAGCCACGCCTATTAATACCCGAAGTTGGGATATGCATTTAGTCCTTGTTTGGTTCATGGGTTTAGGAATTTTAAACCTTAGTTTATAGTATGTTGGTGTGTTTGGTACGTAAGTTTATATAAAACATGCGTTAATATATAACAGTTTTAAACACATGTATACGGGTTTAGATAAATCTATCTCTCAGATGGGTTATTATAAACCCACTAATCAAACACACATTTTATTTTATACCCATTAATTATTTTTATATAAACCTCATTAATTTAAACCCTCCTAAATATAAATCAACGTATCAAACAAGCACTTAATGTTAGATTAAGATAAGCTAAATAAATCTACTTTCAATTAATCTGCTCCCCAATTTCGTTTATATTGTCTCTCTCGAACGTAGGTACATGAGTCTGTACATGGAGTCCCCCGGCAGCCCTCCTTCTAGAGTTTCTCCCGTGATCTCGAGCGAAAAACTACCTCGTTGATTCGTGTGAGCCAACCTTTGGACTTGAGAAGCGAGTAACGAAACCAACTCGGATCAGTTTGGAAGTAATACACTCCAGGTTTTCTCCTAATCACTCGTTTGGGAATCAAACGGATTCCGGTTTCGATTTCATCCAAATCTGAGGATAATTTAAACGCTTTTTTTTGGAATTTAAAATTCTATAACAAATTCGAAATCCAAAGTCTAGCTCGTAATAAGTTCGTCGACGATGGCGTTAGTCACTCAGTCGTCAGCGGACGGCATCGTCTTCGGCGGCCGACGAAATATAGATTTCGAAATCCTAATGTTTGCAAAACAATAGATTTTGATTTGAAATTCATATTTTTAAATCATAATTTAAAATTATTCGATTTCGTTCAAATACATGAATCCAAATACAGTCTAAACGAATTCATTTTTGTTGTTCGATTCGGTCCATTATTTCAGTTTAATTATAGTTTCTCTAACTATGTTTAATGATCAAACAATGTCACTTAGTCCAACTTAGCTTTAATCAATTATTAAATTACTTAATAATGTGTGTATAATATACTCGTATCCCAATAAAATTCAAAAGCAGTCTTAAGTTCAAGGAGAGGGATACTCTATTAATCTATCACAAAATATATTGGATACCATTTGACCATCCCATTTCTTAAATCCATAAATAGGAACTAAGCCCGTTAAAGAAAGAGAAAATAAACCTAATAAAAAAGAAGTGCTTCCACTTCGAACTGATCCATATACAAGTATGAAAAGCACAGACCAAGTGGAGGAACTAAAGTAGGGATGTAAGATGTCACCCACTCATACAACAAACAATATACCTCACAGATAATGTATTTATTTATTTATATATAAATATTTCTTGATCTCTACTTCCTTTCCTTTGGTGGCCGAAGACAATCTACTTCAAGATCTTACTTCCACTTAAGTCTCATCAACTGCAATAATGTACAAGCAATTAGTATACGATAAAGATGCTCTTGTAACAGTCGCATTTTTATGTTTTTATTAGGGTCAACTTCATCTCAAAAAGTAAACCACTACTCATCGTGTATTAGAAAGAATTAAAATTGGATAGATATTTTACCAAGAAATAATCTGAATAATTAATAGCATCTATTCTTGGTTGGTATTTCCAATTCCAACAATATTTTCAAATAAATAATGTGATGCATTGCAGTGATGTTTTCAAAATCCCAGTTGGCATAATTAACCAATGTTGCTAAGATAAGCATTAATAATTATTATTCTTCGATGAGATGCCGACAGCTTCTTTTTGCTTAGTAACTTTTCTTGATTCTTTCTTTATGCCAATGTTCTTCTCTTTGAATTTTGTTGCGAGGTATCAGTCTCAAGACTCTTAGTCTTGTATATGGGGCCCCTTAGAAGAATAATAATTGATGAGATACAGCAATGCAATATATATATATACAACAGCTACTTTAGTTTGGACACTGTGTTGTGTTGTTGTTCGGCTTTTGATTCACTAACTGGACCTTTGTACTAAACTGACCCTTTATACTAGAATCTCCTTTTTCTAGTAATGGAATACATTGAAGCAAGAAATATAAAGAGCTTCAAAGTACATAGGCTGGTTAAAGAAGAAAGCTACTTCAGCATTTGATCTTCTTCTTCCTCATCCTTTTTCTCCATTTTCAAACTTCCTTTTGGACCACATTGAGATTATGCTGCGTTTCCTTGACATGTACTCATATTCGTATTCCTTTGTCTCTTCGGCGTACCTAACATTATACGTAGGTACGGCGTATTTTGGACACGTATGAACTGTATTATACGAATAGTAAATCAAATATGAAAACCCTAATTTCCTTGCTTACATTAAACAGTAGACAAAGTGGAACTGAAAATCATTAGTTTTTTTTTTTGTTTCCATTTGATGGAAATTCTTAGCTCAAAACCCAATAAATATAAAAGAATGATGATCTGATCTGCATGACTTTTAGGATTTGCTGTTTGCCATTGAAACTGTCCTTTTTTTTTTTATCTTTTAAATTCCATTTAGACATGGTCATTTGTTTCTAGTTAAGCTTAGTGGTGTCAGTGCATATTTATTCTTGGATGGTCACTCACATTATTGGAGATCAGTGTAATTGCTTTCTCTTTGTAAGAATCGCTTGTTTTGTAAGAAAAGAGAAAATAATAATTATTATATGAGGGAATGTAACTTCTTATCCATCAATTGATTAGTCACCTTCGACTGTTCGTGTTATTGAAAGAGTTTGAATGAGATTCGCTTACATTGATTAAGTTCCAAAGAACTTTAGATAATGAACGGTCAAATTACTTTATCAGCCAAAGGAACAACTTACATATACAATTATAGTCTTAGGGTGCAAATAATAAATTTGGATTACTAATCACATTGGTTTTGTTTTTTTGTTTTTTGAATCTCTATATTTTATAATTAAAAAATAATAATTAACTTCATATGACGAAACAAATTTGTATCTTCGATAATTTTTCCGTCAAAATAAGTCGGAAAACCCGCTCGATGACTTGGAATATTTCGTACCACTTGAATGCTAAAAAGTAGGATTATATAATGACTCCAAATCAAAAAGCAATAATATATTTTGTGACCCAAATCTATAATTAATAGTAGTAGTCAAGATATAGTCTAAGAAAGTGATTCTTGTACAAAGATCGATTATATATATATATATATATATATATAATATTTAAGAGAATCAATACAATTCTTGGCCTTCAATCAAAGGTAAAAAGCATCCGCTATATATAAAATTCCTCTATATATATAGTGGATTAATGTTTTCTAAACGAAATAATCTAAAAAAGTTACTAATTATATCTTCCATTTAATAAATATTTCTAATAATATGAGTAAGAAGACATGATGATTTTCATTGCAAGTATGCTTACATCTGACAATTAACTCATTAGTAAGAACCAAAACTAGCTTGTCCTCAAATCTAATGTTAGATTCTTTGATTCCTTCACCCCTACAAAAGACCATGAACCACACGCCAAATTACAACACACCTTTGAAACTTGACAAAATAAAAAAATTGCGAATAATTTAAGAATATTTAGTGGGGGGCCATAAAAAAAAAAGCACATCCATTAGAGTGTAACCATCATTATTTTTAATTCCACTTATAGCTTAGCTTTTCAAGGATGTTAAAAACATTGGACCGATTACATGTAATGGTGGGCACTCCCCAACTCTAATGAGAGAGAGAGAGAGAGAGAGTAAAAACAAAACATATACTTTTCCCTTCTTTTCTCTCCTTTTGAGACCCTCGTATAGAAGGATTAGAATTGTATGTCTTTCTTTGTTCTTGCTCGAAAACAGATTCCCACTTCCCTTACACGTCAAAGCACAAAGCCATAAAAAAAGAATAAGAAAAAAAGAAAAGAAAATAAAATAAAGTTCACGCATAATGGGAAATGGAAGGAAAAAGAGAGAAGAAAAGTTGCCACAGCTCATAGCATATATTCCCTTAAGCAAGCCCACTTTATGTTTCCTGCCTGATATGCAGTGAGAATGAGAACATAGTAGTACAGTTTAACAAACTCCCTATTTATATAGAGAAGATTGCTGCCTCAAGCAAACACACTCTCACACACACAAAGGAGCAAGAACAGGCCAATAGCAGTTTCTTATGATCCAATCCTCGGACACCATTTTCTTCTTACAAGTACTAAAATGGCTCTTTGTAATTCTCATGGTAATAAAGAGATGAGCTTGGTCTTGTCCGGCGATGCCAAGCCTAGGCTGAAATGGACTCCCGAACTGCACCAGCGGTTCGTCGATGCGATCAACCAGCTCGGCGGCCCGGAGAGTCAGTCCGATATACATAAATTCTAATCGAATATATATATCTATATATATACATATATATCTTGATAGTGAATTTTTTTTTTTGTATTGCAGAGGCTACGCCAAAGGCATTGATGAGGGTGATGGGGATAGAGGGACTTACCTTGTATCACCTCAAGAGCCATTTGCAGGTATTGTATAAGAATAGCAGTTTTCGATCTTCGAAATGGTTAGTTATTATTGTATTTATTATGATACTTTCCTCAGTATTTCTTTTTCTTTTGCAGAAGTATAGACTGGGAAGAAATCAACAATCTCAGCTCCACGCCCAAAGTGAAGAAGAAGGTATATGAATGAGAAGAAAAAAGACGATGGAACAACTTAAATGGGAGTTGATCATATTTTGTTTCTGAATGACTCAGATTACGAAGAAAAGCCGATAGCTCAGCTCAATATGAATGGCAAGGCTGCTTGCGATGGATCCCAAGAGCAAATCAGCGAGTAAGATTATTACATTAAGGCAAAAGAATGTCATACGAGATAGAATGCTATACTTACATACATGTGGTTTCTGATGTATCAGAAGTGTGAAGATGGCTCAGGCTTTGCAAATGCAGATGGACGTGCAAAGAAAACTCCGCGAACAGATTGAGGTGCGTTGAACAAACGATGTTACGTTTATTACATAGAAACTATATTCGAACAATCGATGCAGAACAAATATATATATATATATATATATATATTCAGGTTCAAAAGCATTTGCAGCTGAGGATCGAAGCGCAGGGAAAGTACCTCCAATCAGTCCTGAAAAAGGCCGAGCAAACACTCTCGGGATACAGTTCGTGGTCGATCGAAGTAGAACGTGCCAAAGCCCAGCTTTCACAGCTCGCA